>OX031008.1:58531023-59018523 GCA_943735925.1 Pollenia amentaria | reverse complement strand
ACCCAATTTAGAACCCATGGGCAAGCATGGCCCGCCTGAACAAAATTGTAGAATGAAGTTAAGATTCATATAAAAGTTCATTGTGCCGAATATTAATTAGATATCTTCATTTATATGAGTTTTTAGGATAGGGGCTTATTTGGGACCTATGGTAAATTGTGGACCTACCATAACAACATTTTGTCATGACATAGTAGCTATCGTAAAACTTGTTATCCCCTATTTTTATGTTAGTAGCAACATTTATAAGGAAGTTGTGGCATTAAAAACTATTTTCAGGAGTTGTATTTGTATGGCAGCTATGGTCAAATATCCTTTGCCTGGGTAACAATCGTGTCGAGATGTGAGTACTTAAGTGCACGCTACGGTTCTGATCCCCTGTGCTGATGTATACGCTTGATACATTCTTGGTGGAGGCCATGAATACTGAAGGAAAAAAAACATCACTAAAGCTCGTAAAAAAGAGTGCAAACTAATTTTTTTGCAGTTTTATTTAGTGATAGTGCACTGCGGATTTAAATCAACATTTAGTGCAATCAAATCGACTATACAATTAATTTATAACACCATGGATTTTGTAATTACATGTGAGAAACAACATTTTTCTTAAAGGAAGAAAATTGACAAAAAACGAAAAAATTTTCAGAAAACCTTAGATTTAACCCGATATAACTTATCTATTTTTTTTAACCGGGTGACGCGTTAAAGAGAAGTACAACTACATCGGTGCATGCAATGAATCACATCAATATCGTTTCCCGTTACTTTTACGACAATAACTACAAATAATAAAAGTTTAAGAAAAAAACTTGCAAAAAATATAATTTCGCAGGCCTGTGTAATTAAATGCTTCTTTGTATTATTCGAATAAAATTGATTAAAAACATTGGGACATTTGGCAACGCTGAGATGGTGTGTTGTGTTTTTATTGTCAATGATACAATTGAAAATTTAACAAATGAGTACAACAAGTTAAAATATTAAATAAATTCTACTCGCAAGCAACTGACGTTGTTTTTGGATCAGGTGTAGTTGCAAAAGTCTTGGTACCAATTTGTACGAAATTTGGAAACTTCACAAGTCGTTCATTGCATATAATTTTTATTTAATCATTTATACAAAAACAATTACTGATTACTTGTTAATTGGACGAGCTTAAAGTAGTATAACTTTACTTACAAAGAGACAAGAATAAAGACAGTCAAAAGAGGGGCAAAATGATACTTTAAGCTGGCGATACAGTATCCTATTCAAATTTGCCAAAATAAATCGTGTGACTAATAAAAAATGATAGTGTGGCTTCAAAATGAATTGATGCATTCTATGCGATTTTCTTTTTGCATCTTTTTTGTGGGATAGTGTGGCATTGAAAAAAAAATCGTAAAAAATGTCCTCAATCTACGATGTCCTTACGTTAGCCGCAAGGCATATAAAACTTTGAGGACAGACTTCAGAGTATGCAAAAGTCCTCAGTATATAAGGTACATATATAACGTGTATGCAAAGTCATCTATGTGCACATATTTATATATATGTATATATATATATCGCACTGGTCAACTCAACATTTTTAAATTTTCACTTTATGCAAGAAATAGATGTACAGTGGTCATATCTACCATATTTGGGATAGTGCACTAATGTTGCAGTTTCAACTCAAAGTTAGTGATAGTGTACCACCACCTGGTTAACTATCTTGCCGCGATGTGGTGGCTTACATGCCGGCGGTAGTGTATGTCTTGGAACTTGATTCGGTGCAGTCTAAGCGGAACAAGTTTGAAGGCATAAGCTTTAAGGCCAGCATGACCAAGGTTTATAGATCCCATATCCCATCCTCATTACCTATAATCCTTCCTACTCCACCTTTGTTTTCCCCCACTTTTAAAGTAAAGGTGGTTGATAGCAGTGCCGTGGACCTGAATGGCTAGTTAGTAGTTAAAGAAACTGGTCGTGAACAGCTTCCCTCTGACGCCGATGGCAAGGGTCAGTTGTAATTCTAGCCTAGTCCGCGCAAGCCGTCACTGCGCGAGATGGTCATTTTGTATACGTGCGCACTCGTTGGACCAAAAACTGGATAATTTAATCAAAAGGCGAAATGAAGGAGCTGGCGCAGGGAATGTCGCTGTCAGCTCAGCAGGTTCGGGGTCAGATTCGGACTCCGACTTGCTGGGTATTCACAGAGATATTCTGCTGCAAGAGAGTCAGTAATGGCAGAACTGACAGTTATGACAGAGACGGACAGGATAGACTACCCAATCGACTCTCCGTCTCGTACAGGGGCATCGGAAAGACTCGGTGACCTAACTCTGGGCTCTGATGATGAGCACGAAATAACATTGATTTCGGCTCATGATGAGGACCATAGGGATGGGCCATCGATTTCCGGAGTCACACTCGCGATGGAGTGCGGATTGGCGAGTGTATCAAAACTCGTTGTTCGGCAAGATGCGACAGATAGCCGAACGAGCTGCGAAAAAGCCAAGAGTGGTGTGAGAGCCTCCTTAGCCTTTCTAGAAAAGATAGCTAAGAAAGACTCCTCACTGCACGATGGACGGGATAGGCATCTGCTGAGGAAGCACCAAAAGAACGTTGCTAGATTCGAACGAATCCACGGCTCTGTCGGTGCCATCCTAGGGCTTCCCTATCCTGCGGGATACACAGCAAGGACAGCTGGGGATACAAATGTTGTCAGTAAAGACAGCAAATCCCGAGCACCCCCTGTTGATGAATCCTCGAATTAAGCAGAGGATAATCAAAAGGAGGGTAAAGGTTCAACACCTGGCCCTCTTTATCGTGACAGTATGGTCACAGTTAAGGGAGCTAGGCCTGTGAACGATTTACCGACTACTAGTCGCGCGACGAGGACTGGAAATGTCTTGATAATTTCCGATAGTCACTACCAAAAAGGAGTCACTAAAGCAAGGGTTACCGGGACAAACCAGTCAACATCTGCAAGGAAATTGGGTGCTCATCGACAGAGCTCTTCTAAGGGCCCCAAAAAGGGGGTAGTTAAGCGAGTGAGGTCTGGCGATGACCAGAAATCCCCTGCGGCTAAGAGGACTGGTCAGACTGTGGTCAGTTCTCTTAAAGATCCCCATAAGGAGATCAATAAGAGGACTGGCTCCAGAGGACCACCCCTCCACGTCAAAGAAACTAAAGCAGTCGTCGAGTAAGGACGGTATTCTGGCGGCTGTCATTGATCGTAGGGATCCCGATGGAGTGTCGAGAGATGGCAGGTGCTAGAGAACAAACTACTCGACGAAATCTTTAGTGCCAAAGGAGGGCCGGACGAAGTATCGTTTAAAGGGGCTGACTGGGCAAGAGGTGCCAAAACTGTCAGTTGCGGCAATCAAAAAACCTCTGAGTTTTTAAAGGCTGCAATTGGTAAGTGTGGCAGCTCCTGTCCTGAAGCTAGTCTGGACGTTCCCTGCAGATATCGAGACTAGTCCATACATGCGTGTAAGGAGTAGTCCATGAAGGAGTATTAGTACTCTAAAACTACTTATATGGTAAAAAGGTGGTCTATTTAACATTACGATGTCCTTGGAGTGGACCATATAACCCACCGAAGTAGTCCATAAACTTCTCCATGGAGTACTCAAGTGGATTAGTTTCAAAAGTACTCCATGTTACTACTTTTTCACCAATCGCCTTTTATGGCGTGCACTCTAATCCATTATTGCTGTTATTATATATATTTACTTGGTCTTTTTAATTTTTTTTTCACAAATCTTAAGAAACTTTCCTGTTTCACTTTTAAATAAACAATTATTAATGGACAACATCAGGGCTAAAGATGTGTAATACTGTAAACTTTAGTATAGTATACCTATATATCATGCAGTTGTTGGCAGCACTGCATGTTAATTTGTCTAATATGGTCCATACTACAGTACATTGGACCATGTTGTAAGTAGTCCATTTGAACCACAATGAACCACGTAGTCCAATATTATCTGCAGGGTTATACTCGCGTCTGAGTTGCCATTAAGGCCGGTAGTCACGGTCATACTGCAGGTACTGGCCAACCAGAACAATGGACTCAGTACAAGCCAGTGGAAGTTGGTAGCTTCACTGGGTTGTAAAGAGAACCAGGGAAGAGACTTCAGGTGCGCAGTGGACCGGGAGTCACTTAAAAAGCTGGAATCGATGGGAGGGTTGCGGTATTCGGGTTGATAGACCCTAAGAGGTTGAAAGTGGTGCAGATAAACCTGCACCACTGTGAAGCAGCCTCAACCGAATTAGTAACCCACCTCATCGATAACATCGTGGACGTGGCCTTAATTCAAGAGCCCTGGATTAACAAAAACCGGGTAGTTGGATTAGAGGCACGGGGTATACATTGTTCGTACCCCACAAAGAGGAGAAGGTACGAACTTGTATTCTGGCGAGAACTGAGTATAAATTTATGTTTTCTCATTCGTACAGTAATGGAGTCCTCACGGTTGTGACAGGAGAAGCCAAGGACAAAACGGTCCTGGCACTAGCATCGGTCGCTTGTCCTTTAATCTAATGTTTGAGAGTTCGAAAAGGTGTCCGTATAGGAATCCGTGAAGGATGGATTGAGATTACTTTTCGAGGTTGGTGCAAGTAACCTTAGAGTTACACACGACTGGAGGTCGACTTCGACCGGTGTAGAGCAACTGGTGAGCACCTTCACGGAGGTATTGACTAGTAGTTATGAGCGATCCTGTCCAATGAACTTTCCGGGCAAGCGCATACAACCAAGACGAGTTGAGGACTCAAAGGTCCACTGTCAGAAGGTTGTTCAATAGAGCGAAGTATACGCGTAGGGGAGAAGATTGGAGTAACTTCAGATTGAGTTACAAGAGATATAAAGGAGATATTAGGAGAGCGAAAAGGGACTCGTGGGTCAAGTTTAGCGAGTCAGTGGAATCTGTAAATGAGATGTCCAGGTTCAGGAGAATTTTATCCAAGGACCCTGTAGTCCCGGGATTTATTCAGAGACCGGACAGCTCATGGACGGAATCTAGCTCTGAATCTCTTTGTCTGCTAATGGAGACTCACTTTCCGGGATGTATGGATCCTGGGGTGGGGGAAAATATTGAATGTGGTAACCCCTTCTCTGGGTCAGGCTCGGGCGGTGAGGAGAGAGAGACGGTGGGGGACATGATGACCTTGGATAAAGTAACATGGGCAGTTAATACCTTTGGGTCTTACAAATCGGCAGGACCATATGGTATCTTTCCGGCGATGTTACAGAATATCGGGAGATCATCACTCCTGCTGTTGGTGGAAGTGTTTAGGGTCTGTGTGCTGAACGGTCACATTCCTAAAGAGTGGAGGGAGGTCAGGGTGATTTTCATACCCAAGGCGGGAAGGTCACTCTAAACCCAAGGATTTTAGACCATTCAGCTCATCATCGTTTCTTTTGAAGACGTTGGAAAAACTGATTGATCTACATCTGAGGGCGAAGATTGACGCCGACATCATCAGCGGCGCTCAACACGCCTATTTTAAGAGTAGATCTGTTGAGAGTGCGCTTCATGATGTGGTTGGTTATGTAGAGCGGGGATTACGAAACAAGGAATACACCTTGGCGGCATTCCTGGATATAGAGGGTGCCTTTAACAATTTGAAGATAGAGGCTATTAGGCAGGCATTGGTGGATCTAGGCGTTCCACTATTCCTGGTCGAATGGATAACTCTGATGCTGAGCAGCAGAATAATTCACTCGGACTGGCAAAACGATCGCTTAAAGAAACTGGTGACTAGGGGAACCCCACAGGGAGAGTTCTCTCTCTCTATTATTATGGCTCTTTGCTGTCAATGTCGTTCTGGGAATTTTTGACAGAATGGGTAAGAAAGTTGTGGGCTACGCGGATCATGTAGTGATATTGGTATCGGGCAAGTTTCTGCCGACAATTAGCGAAGTCATGCAAGGGGCGCTTGGCGAACTGTCAGCATGGGCGAGTGATAAGGGATTGGGAGTTAAACCGGAGAAGACCGAGTTGGTTCTTTTTACTAGGAGGTACAGGGTAGAGAATTTTAGGCTGCCGGTACTAGGAGGAGTAGAGCTTAGACTATCTGATAGCGCTAAGTATCTAGGAGTTTTTCTGGACAGCAAGCTGTCGTGGGGAAGGAATACTCAGGAGAGACTTAAGAGAGGTCTCAATGCCTACTATGTTTGCAGATCATCTTTAGGTAGGAGCTGGGTACTCCGGCCGTCAGTAGTGGGATGGCTGTACACTTCGCTGGTTAGACCCATTCTTACGTATGGATGCTGTGTTTGGTGGGAGTCATTGAGTATTCTTAGACTGTGGGAGCTAGGATTGATTAGGAATTTCACGCAGGTTCACTCACGGATCCTGGGTTCTTGAGGGCCGTGGAACTGATGAGGGACAACATTGATAGGGGCTTGGAGGTCACTACATACGTAGATAGCCAGGCGGCCCTTATGGCCGTAAGGGGCTGTTATGTGAACTCCAAGCTAGTTGATGGTTGTAGGAGGGCTCTGGATGGAGCCTCAGGAGAGTATATGTTGAGATTATGCTGGGTGCCTGGTCACTGCAACATAAACGGCAATGAGATTGCTAATGAGTTGGCGAGACAGGGCTCAGAAATGGAGGATCCTAATTATATGGAGGCGGTTAGGCTTCCAATAGGCTTTTACTTTGGAAAGATTAGAGAATGGATTCTGGGCGCGACCAATAGGGCCTGGGGGAACCGAACGGACTCCCGGGTATCACGGACGCTGTGGCCGGTGCTTACGATGTCCGATTCGGAGTTGCTGCTGTGAAGAAGTAGGGTCTGCGTCAGGACCATAATAGGAATCATTACGGGTCATTGCATGATAGGCAGGATGGCGATGAGATTGGGATCCGACGTGTCGGATATGTGCGGGTTGTGTGAGGACCCGGAGGAGTTGCAGACGGTTGAGCACATTTTGTGCCGCTGTCCCAGGCTACAGTGCAGCAGGCTGAGGTGGCAGCAGGAGACTGGAAGCTAACCGCACATAGGGCGGATCGGTGTTGTGTTGAGTGAGGTTTTTTTTTCTCGGGTTTGGTCAGATCTTCCTTTTCTTATCTATCCTTATCTTTTCAAATGCTTTCGCTGTTTACTTCACCTACTTTCCAGCTATATATTTATAAACAAGGCATCACAATGGACCATATTGGTCTCTGTGTGAAGATGTGAAGGACACTTCACACCAGCCTTTTTACCTACCTACAATGGCGTAGCTAGGTAACCAAGGGCCCCGGGGCAAATTAAAAAATAGGGCATCACTGCTATGTAAACTGATTAGGTTTTATCAAATAAAAATATGAAATATACAAATACTAAAAAAATGCTAAGCTACTTAAGCTCTTGTTTGTGCACTGCAGGGCAGGTAATAAAAATATTAAACAGTAACTACACAAATTACAATTAATACTTGGTGTAGGTTTGGCTAATAAAACGAAATAGAGAAAATTCAAAAGTTTATTATATAAAGGTCGGGCATACCAACTGACTAAATAACAATTATATTTACATTTTTTTCCTAGCTTTAGTTTTCGCAAAGGTATCAATGACTTTGTTTAAATCCAGGCTTGATGCGGTTGTGTTTTCAATTGCTATAAGCGATAAATGTCGGAGTCGAGTTTGGCCCATATTATTTCTTAAATAATTTTTTATTATTTTTAATTTGCTAAATGACCTTTCAGCTGCTGCAGAAGTGACAGGAATTGTAAAGAATAATAACATTGCTGTAAATACTTCCGTTAGGTCTGATTCTAGCACTCCATATTTGCTCATTATTTCCTTACATAATTGGTGAACAGTCCATGCTTGAGTTAGTTGAGGTAAAACTAGGTGGTAAATATTAATAAATTGAAGTGAAAAACTAGGACCTATTATTGTAATAAAGTTACTTCATCAACATGTAATAAAAATGTTGGTGTTAGAAAATCGAATACATGACAGACTGCACTCATACCAATCAAACGTGTATCTAATTGAGATATTACTGTGTCTAGTACATTATTGAAAATCTCAATTTTAAATATTTTTTCTCGGTTTGAAAATCGGTGATCATCAGCTAATTCATCAAACTGTTTTTTAACTTTTCTTTGCCTTTTTTTCTTGAAAATGGGTATCAATACCATATTTTCTTGCAGTTTCACTGGCTTTGCACTAGAATAATTCGAAATCATTTCTATAAATTTGCAACTTTGCTTTGGTCTCTGCTAAAACTTTACTCGCCTCGCCCAAATTGATGTCGCATTTTTGTAAAGTTTTAAAGCATAATTGATGTCGTTCAATACACTGCATGAATTCGCAAAGCAACACGAACTCGAAATTTAGCATTTTTGTTTTAATACTCTCTGCTTCACTACTTTCATCTTTATTAGGACTCTTTAGAACTATATTGTATTGACCCTACTGGACCATCTAGCCGGATTTAGTTTTTTTAGAGTGGTGTCCGATTCGCCAGTGAATTTTGACAGTAGATCCCAACGTTTCCGAAAAATTTATACAAATGTTGCAACGTTGCGAAAAAAATCTGTATTTCCACACAACTGCTAACGGCATAATTTATCACCAGATTTAAAGTTTGAGTGTTACAGTGTACGTACTCTGCGTCAGGCTGGATATCCTTAATATGTTTTTGTACACCATTATACACACCACTCATCACACTGGCTCCATCACAACCTTGCTCCACACATTTTTTAATATCAATATTATTGTCGATAAATAATGTTGTCACTTGGTTGACTAAATCTACAGCGCCATGTTTAATGGCTGCATAAAAGCCTCGAAACACTTCTTTTACTTCTATATCAATTGGCTGTCCATTTTCCGATCTGGTTATTACTGCATACCTCACAACAATGCTTAGCTGATCTACTTTCGATATGTCCTGTGTCGTATCCATTATGATGGCAAAAAAACGGTGACGCTCTAATTTGTTCTTGTAGATGGGTTTCGAGTTTGGTCCCCAAGCTGCCAATCATTTCATTTTGAATTGTTGCATTCAGATATCTTGTACATCCTAAAAACATAAAAAAAACCCAATATCAAAAAAGTCCTCATATTAAACAGTTAATAATTATAAACAAAATAAAACGATAAAAAAAAACTTAGAAATATTTATTATTTCCTTTGGGCATATCCAAAACTTGCCGCAAAATGTGGTCATATCGGGCGACAAGCTCTACAAAAGACCGAAAATTTCCGTGGTATACTTTCTGACTTACGTCTTCTTGATGTCTTCTCAAAGTCAAAGAACTCTTTGCTAGGGTAAATATGATATTGAATAACTTTTGACGAACCATTTTCCAAAATGATGCTTCTTTGCGAATTTCATTTTCAAGTTCCTTGTCGATAGTATTAGTATGGTTTTTTCCCAAAATTCATACACAGCACATGCTTCCGAATGGCCACTCGAACAACTGTGTTGTTTAATTCTTTCTGATAAATGCTTCCAATCTCAAATTCCCGTACACCAAACATTATTCCTCTGTGAAGCAAATAACCAGCAGGGTTGACAATAGGCAGCGTCTAGTATTTTTGAATAACACAACCAAAAACGATTAACTGGCCCATATTTAGAAAACGAAACGTAGTACGATTTTGAAAAATACCTATTGTTCTGGTTGATGTCTGTTGGAAAAGGATCCATATCAAGAATTTGACGTTTTTCGTTATCACTTAATATTTTGTTCGTGAAGTTTCCCAAGTCATAAGGAGATTTGTCGTACAAATTTTCGAAAAATGTAGAGGTCTGTGGTTCCTCCAAATCCTCCGCTCTTATGTGTGTCATGCAAATATATTCTACGTTCACATGATCGGCGGCGGACGTATCCAACTGCAATAATTGTCCAATCTTCTTCAGTAGGCTTTTCAACCAAAACTGCAGTTACCACATTATTTGAGTCACTATCAATAGAAATATTTTGGCCAGATGCACTTGCAGAAGGCTGACTAAAAAACTTGTAAATTTTGGGCAATTTTTGTCTCTTTCTTGGCGTTGTTTGCGTTTAAATTCACTACTGGGTTTCTTCTTTTTGTCCATAATTTAAGTTTTCTAATTTATTTAAACAATACAATATTAGATTGTGCTCGAGTAAGAACTTACTCACTGTTCACTGACGATGTTAAAAGTAAAATAAAAGGAAAGAGAAACACAATGATATGCTACAAATGTCGTTGGGGAATCCCAGGAAAAAAATTATCACCGCTAGTGTTACCACATTATTCACAATAAAACGCACATCGATGAATAATAAAACGCACATATCACTATCCGTCAAATTGACAACACTGCCAACCTACAGAAAGAATTTAGGGGAATTCCCTAGGTATAACTTTTGAATTTCTCTCAACTGAGTTGTCATAATTAAAGTGGGGTTGCAACCTGTCACATTTATTTTGAAAATGGGAGAAATTTGCAAAAGCTCAAATCGATCGAGATTTCTGGTAAGTATTCAAGGGCCCCCTGAGCTTGAGGGCCCCGGAACACTGCCCCGCCTAGCCCCTAGGTAGCTACGCCACTGCCTACCTACCTACCTAGTGATAGTGCAACATTATTGCAATCATTTTGTTGATGTTGAGTGATGAATTGTAAAGCAGCCTCACTTATCATGAGTGATAGCTTCAATTTCATAATTACATTATTATAGAGTAAGAAGATATTGATGTTGGTTTTTTACTTTTTCAAATTTGCTAAAATTGTACTTTTGTTGGAGTTGACTTGAATTAAATCGCTTTGCTAATTTTTATTTTTTATTTGTAATGCTTTTTAATATGTCCTGTTATATCCTACTAGCAAAAGCGTACGCATACATACAAACTTCAGGCAGCTTAAGGATCAGGAAATCTGTAAATATGCAATTGCATGTTTTTTCTTGTGCGATCAATGAAGGCGGAACAATATATTTATCTGTTTTAGAGCTTTTTATGAATGGCATCGATATGTTAGTGAATAAAATGATAAAAAAATCTGATAAATAAAAAAATGTTGAGTATTTTTAAAATTGATTTTTAAGACATAAAAACAATTAAAAAACAAAAGAAATTTTTTTTGGAAGTGCGACAACCTCGACTTGAACCGGCAGTGTGCGTGTGTTAGACAGCCAATTAGACAACTGAACCACGAACACTATTAAGCGTTAAAGTAAAATATATATATAGTCAACCAGTTCGTTTAATATATTTATTATGCAAATAGGAAAAAGGGGATAGCATAGCCGAATATAGCATAAAAAAGTGTAAACCCCCTTGTATTTTTTGTCGAAATCGCATAAAATTTTTGGCACTAAACGCAATTACTTTTTTATAAGATCTTAATGCCGTTTGCTTTATCGTTATATTTAGAAATTTGAATAAATATTATTTGTGTAAAAATGTTTCAAAAAGTAATATAAGTAATATAACTTTTATGAACACTTCCAAAGTTTTAAATACTTCTAAACAATAAAATTATCCCTATAATACATTTAGAGCACCCAGTTATAGTCGTTGGAATTCTAGAACAATTCTGGCACTTTTGTCTTTTATACTCATTCCAGAATATCGATTGCACTTATTTTCTATTTGTACATTTGTATGTGATGCTTGAAGTGAAGTCTGGTTTACTGATCATACTTTCAACAAAGATCATTGTACGGCTTCACAAAAGCAAATGAATGTTTTCTTAGTCATTCAGTCAAAAAACAATCAGCTATTTAAGAAGTTCTGCGAAGCATTTTGTACAATATTTGGCGCCATGTAGTCGCATGTCAAATTTTTCGTTATACTTTAAGCGGCAAATCAAAATTCAACACGTTAAAATAACAAAAGGCCACAAGGGATTTTATGGAAAAAAATAGTAGGCAGTCGTGGTTTGTTGCTCATATCTCAGCCACTTATCGACCGATCTTGCTTAATTTCAACAGTAAACAATTCAGGACTATATGTGACATAAGTGTATAACAACTTAGCCCCCATTAAATCTTAGGTCTTCGGAAAACCCACTTCAACAGACACACGGATAGACCGAAATCGTAAAATCAACTTCACTACTTATTAGGACACAGAATAATTATACTTTATCGGGTCCAACAAACATACTTATATATACCCTTTCCACCTGTAGTGAAGGGTATAAAAATAACCATAATAACCTACTACTAATTGCATTTTTAGTCATCAGAAATTAAGAACCGAAAACTTCAAATGAAAACTTTTCTTTAAAAAATATAAAATTCTTATGTACGTATAAAATAAATTTGTTATTTCATCAGAAAAGAAAAATAAAAAAAAAACTTAAAAAAGGTATTTATTTTGAAAGTACACTATAATTTTGTACATGAAAAAAAGTCAAAACTAAAAACTATTTTATACTTACACCACAATAGTGGAGAGGGTATTAGGCACTTGTGCTGTTGTGTGTAAAACCTTAAAATATTGGTCCTCGACCGACCTTCAAGTATACCGATCGACTCAGAATCACTTTCTGAGTTTATCTAACGCAGTCCATGTAACCTTGTGCGCAAAGTACAGGTTGCAATTTTGAAGATGATTTGATGAAATTTGGCACAAAGATTCTAATTGGCAGAAGGACTAATCGGTCCATAATTTCATATAGTCCCTATACAAACTGCTTTCCGGAATAGGGTCTTTGCGCCCACAATCAAACCAATTCTAATGAAATTTAAAACATAGATAGATCCATATTTATATGGACACATAAGCTATGCATTTAAAATATTAAAAAATAGGACCACGACGTGAGATAGAGGGCAACTTTTGCCTCTCAGAAACCATCAAACCGATTTTAATGAAATTTAAAGCAGAGCTATTTTTCAAAACTAGGTACCATATATATGCACTTGCAAAAAAATGTTCCTATATACTGGTATTAGGGTATCATATGGTCGTGCTTGACCGACTATACTTTCTTACCTGTTTAATTTTAAATTTTTTTTCATAAGAGTTAACCACGTACTTAAATGAGCAAAACAAATTATTACTATTTCAATATTTTAAATCAAGTTTTTAATAACAATAAGCAATGGCAATAAAAAAAAAAACGCCGATGGCTTTGCCAGCCAGTGCTATTATTATATTAATTTTAGTGTCAAGGAAATAAGTAAATAAACAACAAATTAATAATTATTATCCTCGAACTAAATAGGGATTTCGTTAAATAATTTATTATTGAGTTTCAGCAGCACTTATATTTCTGCGTTTTTTATCATAATACGAGGGCGGATCAATAAGTCCGTGACTTTTCGAGCTTCCCTCGTAGTTATATGAAATGCAACACTGCTCCCATCAAGTACCACCTGTTAATAGACAACTGTCAAGTTTTGAGCAAGTCCCGTCATTTACTTTGCGTTTAACAGCTGTGGATTTTTTTAAAAATGGAGAAAAGTGAATTTCGAGTGCTCATTACACATTTTTTTTCTGCACCATCACCCGAAAATGTCGAAATAATTCACGATATGGTGTTGGCCGATCGAAGAGTAAAAGTGCATCAGTTTGTTGATGCCATAGGCATTTCATCTGTTAGTGTGGTTTCGATTTTAAATGATCAGCTGGGTTTAAGAAAGCTGTCTGCAAGATGGGTGCCGCGTTTGCTCTCAATTGACCATAAACGTAATCGTGTAACAACTTCAAAGGATTGTTTGGCGTTGTTTAACCGCAATTTGAATAAGTTCTTGCTGCGTTTTGTAACTGTGGATGAAACATGAATCCATTACAACACTTCGGAGACCAAGCATCAGTCTAAACAATGGGTTTCTTCGGGTGAACCGGCTCCGAAGAAGTCCAGGGTAAGTTGGTCGGCCAATAAGGTGATGGCAACAGTTTTTTGGGATGCACGCGGGATAATCCATATCGATTACCTTCAAAATAACCAACAATAAACAGCGAATATAATGCCACCTTATTCGACCGATTTAACGAGGATTTAAAAAAAACGACCCCATAATGATTTAGCTCCAACGACGAAATTATTCGTCAAACAAATGCCTATTTTATGGACCTCGAAAAATCCTATTTTTTGGAAGGGATACTCAAATTGGACTTAGTGTATTGAGCTAAAAAAATTTTTTTTTGTAAAAAAAATGTGTTTCATTAAAAAAGTCACGGAGTTATTGATCCGCCCTCGTAAGTGGTAAAGCACTGAACGCTTCTATCCATGGATACCTGAATTGCAGGTACAGCTTGTGCTACTGAAGTTTAAAATTGGTGTTTTAAAACTTTTAGCTTTCCAAAATTTCAAAAGATTAATACTTAAAGGTAATTTTTCTTCATGATGTAGCTTTTCCAATGAGTCTTGGACAACAAATACGATTATATACATTTAATGCATTCCAACTTTTGGTAACTATCTCCAATAGTGTTTATCGATGAAAAACTTTCATTTGATCTTTATTCGTTAAAAAAATTGTCACTTAATTCTCTAGTAATCTTTAATCTATCGTAGATTTTAAGGAGATAAGGTAGATTTCATTCCGTGGAAAACATTTTTATTATAAGTCTAAGACCCCATAAAGTATATATATTCTGGCTCCTTGAGTAATTCTAAGTCGATTTAGACATGCCCGTCTATCTGTCCGTCTGTTGAAAACACACTCACTTTCGAAAAACGCAAAAGAAAAGAACAATTGCTAGTAGTTATCCTAAGTAGTTTGTGATTGAAATCCAGCAACATCGGTTCGGTAGGATCAGAGCTATGAATCAAAATGTGGAACCACCGCCCTAAAAAACTTGATAATTTTGATACAAAAACTGTCATAAATGGTGGAATAATGCACGGAATGATATAAAACTTTGCACGAATTCGCTTTACACGACTATTAAATTTCGTGAAGATGGGTCCATAATTAACTCTAGAGCCCATATAAACCCTACTACCGGAAAACAGTGTATTGCGCCTAAACCCGTAATAAATAATGCTTTCAAAATAAAATTCGGTACGTCACAGTTTTTTAAGACGAGAAATCACACTGCCAAATTTCGTAAAAATCGGTCCATAATTTACCCTAGGCCCCATATAAACCCTACTCTCGGAAAAGAGATTATTGCGCCTAATACCAAATCGTCGGTTGATAATTTAAACGTCGTATGTGGATTTTTTGCGGTTTTGAGTTAAGATCGCTTCCTTAGATTTTCCGACCTGATCTTTCATTTGGCGTAATCTGTTTTTCGATACGCCATACGGTTTTCGAGATATAGAGTGTTAGTTTGTCGTATGTGGTATTTGCTGAAGCAATTTTCAAATTAAATGTGTTCAAACTCAATTTACTCGAAACTATCGGAATCCACATACGACAATTACATTATCAGCCGACTTTGGAAAAATAATTAAATTTGCCCAAAAACCGCATTAGATATAGATATTGCGGTAAAATTTCTTCCAACTTAGATTCATATGGCCAGAAAAAATATCATGCGAATTTGTGAAATTCACTGTTAACTTTAAAACTAATCACACTGATGTATTGAAATTTATTCTAATTTAATTTTAGTAATACCAGAAATCAGTTTTCAGAATTTTGGGATGATTTGTCCATAATTTACCATAGGTCCACTAGAAATTATCCTCCTAAAAATCATTTCGGCTAAAACTTTTACGAATTATGATATTTTACTCAAGCCGGTTCAAAGTTCTAATAAGAAACGCATAAAACTTTCTTGTTGTCGGTCAATAATTTAATAAAGATCTAAACCACAATGCTGACGGTTCGTTTTTGTGAAACTTAGTTAATAATATATATGTATTTATCATATAGAGCCCACCACTGTCGGGGGAGGGTATCAAAGATTCGGCACAGCCAAATACAGCACTCTAACTTGTTTTATTTACAGCGTAAAGAAGACGAAAGGTACGTTATTTAACCCTTTCGCCCCTACTGGGATTAAATGTCCCAGCAATATTTCTTATGTCCTAACTTTTGTTTAACCTTTTATATTGTAATAGTTAATGATTCCCAATAGAGTATAAAGTTAGAAAGGTTTTTTTTACAATGGGACATATTATCCTAAAAAGATGGGGATTTATTATCGAATTGGATTCATTATCCCAATATAAGTTAAAAATACAAGTTTTGTTGTTTTTGTGTATGCAGATAACTTTATTGGGACAAAATATCCCACCGTAAGAACTTATTGGGACTATATGTCCCAGGTAGGGTTGCCAGTCGGGCTTGTTTTGGCTGGATTGTCCAGCTTTTTAATGGCCTGTCCAGTTTCAAGCTAAAAAGAAATTTGTCCAGCTAAAAAAATAAATTTTTTTATTAATTTGCTATAACTTTTTTACTTCAAAGTACAAAAATATCTGGTAGTTTGTTTTGTTTTGTTTGCGTCTTTTTGGTATGATTTTTTGTTTTCGTTATTTAATTTTAATTCTTAAATACATATCGCTCATTTGCTGGAAAAAGTCATAATTGAAGTTTTCAATTTGCAAAGAAGTAAGTCAATGGGAAAATGATATTTCTCTCAAGAGCTGAATATGCAAGATTTTTACATCAATTTGTTACTTAAGATAAATATAGGAGCGATAATTAATTCTACATTAAAATAAGAAACTAATTTTTTGAGTTATGACGTTGTTCCAGCAAATGAGAGGTATGTAGATATATAGTACATATGAATGAACTGAAAAATTTTAAGTCTAGTTATATTTTGTAATGTTAGTATTGTAGTAAAGTATTATAAAACAAACAATGTAATAATATTAATGTCATACTCGTACACATGGGTATTTTTTAATAAATTTGTTTGTACAATAAACAAGTAACTTTTCGTGAAAATTTTATTTCAAAATGTCCAGCTTTTTTTTAATATCCAGCTTTTTTAATTCACATGTCCAGCTTTTTGATAATCTGAATCTGGCAAGCCTAGTCCCAGGGTAACGGTAGGATCACCGACATTTCACGTATCCCCAACACCTTATATTATTTCCTTATAAATAAATTTGCAATAAGAATTTAAAGAAACCTAACAGATTTCGAGAAAAAAAACTCCGGGGTGAAAGGGTTAATAAACAGTTGACAAACAATTTAAAGATAAAGTGGTTTTTTTCATTTAAATGATAGCAAGTTGGAAAAGATTTTTATAATTTTAGATAATATTTTCGAGTACACACGAATAAAGTTTCCAAATTTTATCTTAATTCCATATAATTTATTTAATCAAAATACTGTTTTCTAAAGATAACAATTCACAAAATTTCTTTAAAGAGTATAGTTTTAGCATACCTATATGATTATGACATACATATGTATATATAAATCATTTTGATAATTTCATTACCTATTGTAAATGACTGCTTTTTGTCTCCAACTCTACCGTATATAAATCTGCTCGGAAATTCGGATTTACACAGTGTTTTCTTGACAATCAAAATGAGTACAACAAAATTCGTTGCAATTATTTCAGTGATTTTCCCCATATGGGGAATATGTGGTCAAATCCCCTTGACATCACCCAATGGCTTAAGTTATTATATGTTGTGTGAAAACCCGGTAAGGAAATTTTATTAAAGGATTTTGATATTAACTATGAACTTAAGAAAGTGAGAAAAATATAGAAAGAAAAAAAAAAAATAACGATTTTTTCGCCCATGATTCATTTAGATGACTTGGAACGAGGCCAATCTTGAATGTATGAAGCACGATCTGACACTCGTTACGCTGGATTCAAAGGAGAAGATAGAAGATTTGCTAAACCTATATAACCAAACTATGTTAGTTTATTATCTTTACACTTTATTTGCAGTTATAAAATGTATTTTTTTAGAGTCGGTATTGGTGATGTTTTTCCTGAAAATGTTGATGAGGATACTAAAATTTGGTCGGGAGGCGTGGGTACATTTCCAGAATTTTCTTGGAATTCAAACGGACGACCTATTATACCATCCTTGTGGTACAACAGCATTCCAACAGACGAAGCGAATTCAAATTGTGTATATCTTAAATTCTCGAAAACTATCCCATATTATGGTTTAGGTAATTTAGACTGTAAACAAAAAAATGTGGCTTTCTGTGAAAATCGCATTGAGCATAAAAAGTGTTGTATAAAAAAACAAAATGTTTTGCTACAAGTGAGTCAAAACGGTTTGTAATCGCATGCTAAATATGAACTAAGTATTGAAAATTGTTTTTAATAAAAATAAATCAAATATAAAATACCTTAAATTGGCAAACATTTATTTTTAATGGGAAGCAAGAAAACCGATAAAGTTTTGAGAACAGAAGTCAAAATTTGATGAAGATACCTACACCTTTATAATTGTAATACTACAGGGTGTCGAATAAATAACGTTATGATTTAATTAATGAATTACTTTTTTCATTCTTATTTAATTTAACGTTAAAACTTTACCATTTACGTAACTCTAAAGAAAAAATGGGAGCCAGCTAAAATCCGAAAACACGCGATATTATTCGATCGCCAGAAAATGAGTCATAGGTGAACGAGCTGAGTAAGCATGAGTGAGCTGGGGCTCCTTCTTGTTGGAATCACAGTTCTGGATTTTTCTCTATTTAGGGCCTTAACCATTTTTAAATTATTGCCTGGTATTGAATGCCATTCACATTTACCGCAACTTGTTCGTCGTTTTCAAAAAATATGTTCAAAACAATAATATGTGCATCTTATTGGTTGCATTTATTGTTTAACAATTATTCTTGGATTTTGGGGGCCCCATATTCTGGAATTATATTTATTCACGTGACCATTGTGGTGATAATTGTCCTCATCGCTCATTATTCAATATGATCTTTAAGTCTGAATAATCGAATGCTGACTTTTAAAGTAAAATTTAACAACTTTGGTTCTTTGTTATCTGCTGAGTATTTTTATCATACATATCCCAAATTTGTTAAAGTAACCCAGTAAAAACTTTTTGAATTTTGGTATTAGGTACTAGTTATTTCGTACGTTACCTGGTAAGTAGTTGTCATTGCAATTGTCATTATTCTGAGAACCTCAATAAGTACTTATTTACTAGCAATAAACTCAGTAACGACTTATTATTTCTATTATTTTCACTACTGAATATTTGCTTAATAATAATCAGCTCAATAACTACTTATTAGTTTTTTTGTTTTTAGTACTGAATATTTACATATTGGTAAAGAGCTCAATAACTCGTCTCCCCGCAAGTATTTTGACGTACATCCTGAAAATCGTGTTTTGGTGAATTAACTTTTCAGTTTGAAGCGATATAACTAAAAATTGGTTCGAAAAAATAATATTGATATTTTACACACTCATAGTGTTATTAATTGAGTTCATTTTGACATAAATAAAACTAGCTTAAAACTAAAATCTTTATTTTCTTCGGCTAAATGGTACTAATTGAAAATACATTTTATTAGATTTTTCAGAATAGATTTTCTGTTGAAACCATTTGTATTACTTGCAATTGCAGTTTTGGTGATTTATAATTTTTTAATGTTCGGATCAAATCTAACAAGATATGAATCTCTTTCAATTTTAAATATCCATCAAAAGAACTATGGACATCATCTACCTCTTGAATCTGGGATCGATCAGTGCCCATATACTGTAACTCTCGCTTCGACAAACTTTTCCATTGAAACGCGAGAAATGAAAAAAATACAATAAATTGAAACAAACAACTGTTTTCCTCACTTAATTGCGTCTGTAACATTTTTAGCGAGTAATAGCTGCCACGTAAGGAAATTACTCGCCAATTTACAGAAAAAGTTTGTTTGCAAAATTTTTATGAGAAAGTTCCCGCTTTTAACAGTCAAATAAACTAACGCATAAAAACGGGGTGAGAAAAAATATATAAAATATGCAAATGCAACGAATAATAACATGGAAGAGATAATTTTTTTGTTTTTGACTGATTTTTTCATTGTTTAATTATTTTGCTTTTAACATTTTTGAAAAATATACGAATGTTTTCAAAGCTATTTTTTAAACAACAAAAATTAAAGTCGCACCAAAGACTATAGATTTATAAAGATATTGCACTGCCATACAAAGTTCATACCTACATTTTTCTGTCTATATTAATTTTTCTGGTGGATTTCGCCGCAAAATCCACTTGTGAGAGTAAATTATGGTCTTTGTTTTTAGTCTCAGACAGTGTTGCCAGTGAAATTTCGAGAAAGATACATTTTAGTTTCCAAAAAATATACACTTTTTTCCTAAAAGATACATTTTGAAAAAAAATTTTAACTTTTAACATTTATTAACATAACATTTTTATTTCATATTTAATGAATATTGTAAAGAAAATTATATCATATAAATTCATTTTTATTAAATTCATATTTAAGTCATAAATGTTAGGTATGTAATTTTTAAAAATACAGTAAACAAACTTTAAAATTAATTATATGTAACTATCTTTGGATGTTATCAAAACAAATTCATTTTTGTAAAAATTAATATGCGAGTTAAGGCCTTTATGCCAAAAAGTTCATATATATTTTTCTTCTAAAATTTCATCTTAACACACATACACAAGAATAAGCAGACGACAGAAGAACTTACATGGCGTTTACATTTGACAGTACTCTCAAGACAGTAAGAAAATACATATCAGTTGCCAAAAACACTTCTTACTGTCTTCGTGACGTAGGCGTTCAGACAGTAGTTAAGACAGTTCACCTTTAAAAAATGTCTAACGTGAATGTCGCAGTACAAGTTCTAGGTAATCGTGTTTTATATGAACTTAACAAATTAAAAATAGCATTTAACCAACATTTCGTGTAAAGATGATAACACTTAAGTAAAACATGCAAAACCAAAACATAATTTGTTAATTTTCTTTTAATTGTTGATTTTTTTTCTTTTGCGAACAAACCTTTAACTTACTGTCAGCAAATGCCAAATCACTGTGCAATTTTACTGTCTGCAAAATTTGTAACACAGTAGACAAGCAGGGTTGTCAGATTGATTTTGATCTTTTTCGCCAAATTCAATGTCAAAAATCGCCAAAATCGCCAAAGCATTTATTTTTCTCGATTTCGACAATAATATATGTATTTTTAGAATAATTAAAAATATTTTTTCATAAATCCCAAAAAAAATTTGTTCCGTATCCCTAAAATCCGCCAAAAATTCAAAAAAAGTCGCCATATATTTTGTTTAATTTTTATTTAACAAAAAATGTGCAATGTTTAAAATATTTTATAGTAGGCTACTTAAAGTAACAAAAAAAGGATTTTGCGGTAAGTATTAAACAAATATTGGATGTACAATATATTTGTATGTAGTTGCAGTACTTTTATTTAACTAAAACGCTATATAGTTCACCAAGAAGACTAACTTGTTGTCTTCTTTTTTGAAATACATTGTGAAGGTAGAAAAGAAATGCAACATGTGCTATTTATATTCATATAACTTTTGGCTCGTAAGAACGTGTCGAAAACTTCATATCGCATTCTACTTCAAAGCAGATATTTAGTGAATTTCAATATTTCAATACAGGTACCTGCCGTATCCTTGTAGCTATAAACTGTTGGCCTAAACTGATCTTAATTAGATTGAATATCATCATTACAATTTTCTTTTAACAAACTGTATATTTTCTATTGTATTTCATTAACATCCAAGGGTAAGTTAGGATTCATAAAAAATCTTTAAAATATATTTAAAAACAACAAATTTTATGTGATAATTTGTCACATTTTATAATGGAAAAATTTTCATAAACTTTCATTATATTCATTTGTAAAGAATTCTACTTATTACTTCTTTCAAGAGCACATTTAAATGTGAAAAAAAAATTTCTCGAAGATTATCTTCATCAGCCATTTCAACATTATTTAGTTTTAAATACTCGTCATACATATGAATGCATCAAATTTCATACATTGAAATACTAAAATAAAAAAAAAATTATTTCTTCGTTTTGAATTTAACAAATTTCAAAACTAATAAATGGCTCATCAAAAATAGCCAACAAAATCGCCAACTATTTTATAAATCGCCAAAAAATCGCCATGTCGCCAAATCGAAAATTAGGTCGCCAAAAGAGTTTGAAAATCGCCACGTTTGGCGAGAAATCGCCACATCTGACAGCCCTGTAGACAAGGCGAATTCATTTCTCAGGTGGCGCTGAAAGAACAGCTGTGTTCCTTTTTTTTCTTACTTAGAGAGAGAAATGTCAAAAGTTGCTTGTGTTTCAACGATCAACGAAAGCAACAACAAAAAACATTACTGTGTTTTTGGTGTTGTTGTTTGTTGTAGTATTAGTGTGCATGTATTGCAATTGTCTCGCCAGTACTGGCAAATGTTAACACCATGTTAAAAAACCAAACAACAAAATACATGTTATTTTTGTATTCATAACGAAATGATAACTTTAAAAAACTTTGTCAGAGACGGAAAGTTTAATATTTTATTTCTGTACATTTTGCATACAGATTCAAAAGATACGAAAAATGTCAGGATTATACATGGTACCAGAATTAATCAAAAGATACGAAAAATGTATCTTTCGTATCCTAATGGCATCACTGGTCTCAGAGAACTTTTTATTCTCATATATCAGCGTATATGTGTGTGTATGCGTGTGTGTATGTACTCGTATGTACATGGCAATCAGTGTGGCCATTTTAGCATTTTTGCGGCTAAATTTAGCTTTTTTTTCATTTATTTAGCCACAAAACATTTAGCATTTGGCATTTTCGTTAGCATTTTTTACAAATGAATTTAGCATTTTTTTTATTAAAAAATCGATTTAATTAAATATACAAATTTTTAATGCCGTAAATAGTTAAAAACGCAAAGAAAAAAATCTGGCAGCGCAAAGTACTGAAATCTGGTAGCGCATAAATAGAACATAAAAAGATTGTGTCAGTGGCTCAGTAGAGTTGTTATTTTTTATGAAATTTAACAATTTTTTTGTCAGCAAAGCATTAGATGTTTTTTACCGTTTTTAATAATTGCTACCACCTTTTATTCGTAACGTACTTTAGTCGTGTTTGAGTTATTGTTTTTGTTTTATGCACAAATATGCCTGTCGTTTTATGTAAAGTACATTGTTAAGGAAAAAAAGAATAAAGCTATAAAATAACAAAACACTGATTTGCTTAAAAATGGAAAGGTCAGTATTATATTATTAATAAAATGAATTACATTTAAGTAATTCAAATTACTTTTTACAGGTATTTGAAAAGGGCTGAACCAAATATTGATGTTGAAATATGTAGTAGCAGTGACTCCGAGGATGATTTATCTTTGCCTACCACCAGCAAGAGGTAAAAAATATTCATATTTGTTTATTCAAGTGACAATTATAATTTTTTTTAAACGGTTTACCTATTTTACAGAAAATATGTACAAAAAGTGAGAACACGGTGGTTAAAGGATTTTAGACCTCGTAAGTGGATTATAGAACTTAACGATCTACAGGTACAATGCAAATACTGCCAATGTATTTTCAAATCAAAATTAAGTATCCTTCTCGCCCATGGGAAAACCAGAAAACATATTGAGGCTTCATCACCATTTCAAAACAACAACCAAAAACTCTTGAATATCAACCGGTAAGCGGTAGTTGTAAAACAAAAGAAGCTGAATTAAAAGAAGCTTTGTATATAGCAGTCCATACTTCAATTAGGTCCGTAGATCATTTAGTTCAACTACAAAAGGATGTTTTCTTTGAAAGCAAAGCCGCAATCGAAGTGTCGTTCGGTAGGACAAAGTGCACTGCTTTAATTGAGTCTGTTTTAGCACCTCATTTTCAAAAATTGCTAGCGGAAGATATAAGTGATTGCAATTACAGTCTTATTATAGATGAGTCAACGAATATAACAGTAGACAAATATTTAGGAATCGTAATTCGATATTTTAGCAAGTCTCAAAAAAAATCGTTACTACATTTTTACATTTATGTGTACTGGAAGATACTACAGCTCGTGGAATAACGACAGAGATTTTAAAAGTTTTAAAAGATTTTAAATTGAATATATCGAATATGGTATGTTTGGGCACAGATAACGCCAAAGTAATGACCGAAGTTAATCGTGGTGTAATTTCCCTCTTAAAAGAAAAAAAAAGAAAACATTATTCTTGTTCCCTGCATATACATATCATTCCATTCAATTGGCCGTGTCTGCTGCAGCAAAATGTCTTCCGGACGAAATTGAATATTTGATATCAGACACATATAACTGGCTTGCTAAGTCAAGTTTACGACAAAAAAATTATAAAAAACTTTTATGCAGCCATTAATGATGATTTACAGCCATTGAAGCTAGTAAGAAGAGCTTGTTGCACTCAATAGTTATCAGTTGAATTCGCCGTAAATCGTATCGAAAAGCAATGGCTGGAATTAAAGACCCATTTTGACATAGCTGCAACCTTAGAATCGTGCCATCAAGCCAAAATTTTAAAACAATTATACAACGATAAAAATTTGTTATATTTGAAATTTTTAAAACCTTTGTTATCGGAGGTACAGAAAACAAATAAAATGTTTGAAAATAATGATGCAGACCCAACCCTATTGTTTACAGAGCTGAATTTTTTGTTAAAGAACCTTTCCAACCAAATTGTTTTGAAACCCGACAACTTTGATGAACTTAACTCAAACTTAGAAAATTTTTATATTGATACACCACATTTTAATTATAATTTTGAAAAGTTTATAAATTCAAAAAGACAAACAATTGATAATGAAACCGAAAAAGAAATAAGAATTACTTGTCGAAATTTTGTTGCAAAATTAATCTACCAACTAAAACAACGATTACCCAAAAATTTTGAGACTTTAAAAAATATAAATTATTTTTCGGTGGAAAATAGTCTAAAAGTAATAAAAGTAAATTATATGATAATTTTAAAGAAAATATGACTAAATTAACTGTTAATTATATAACAAATTTAGAAATACTGTGGGAAAATTTAAATTCTTATAAATGGCTTAACCAAAAGAAAACTGTTGAGTTTTGGGTAAACGTTTATGAATACAATAATGCGATGAATGAAACCCCTTTTCATGCCATTTAGTTACGCTGAGGTTGAACGAGTATTCAGTGGAATAAATTTAATAAAAACAAAGATTAGAAATAGACTAGTTCTAAATACAATGAATTCACTTTTATACATCAGATGCGGATTAAAAAGAATTAATAAATGATAAATAAGAAACTGTGACAAATATATATATAACTAGCATTAAACCCGCTACTTCGTTAGCGCCCCTTTTTCTTATGTGGACATATTTTTACGCAAAAGTTTATGTTTCTAGGTTTAAACCTGCTACCTTGTAAAGGGACGATTTGTACGTCTAAACGTTCATATTTCGAAAATTTTTATTTGTATTTTTTAGATACGTTACGAATGTGATATTTTTTTATTTCAATGTTTATTGGTTTAATAGATAGATGGCGTGGCAAAAAAGTTTAAAATACAGGTTTACTCCACAAAAGAGTCTAATTTCAAAAAAGTACCACCAAACCTTACCGCTTATTATTTTAATGAACATCAGGTTAGGGAATTTCCCGTTTTAACCTTTTTTTCCCTCTAACCATAACAATTTCCAAAACTCCCATCATAGGTAATCGATTTCGCGAGAGGCCAACCTCCCGGGCAAATTTCAGCATTTTAGTTCAGGCGTTTAGGTCGTGCGATGATGAATCAGGCAGTAACTTTACAATTTTATATTATATAGGTAGATGAAGAAAAATGTTTTGAAAAAATAACAGAATTAGGTACGATTTTCACCACTTAAACGTTCGAATTTCGAAACGCATCAAATTTGTATTTGTATTTTTTAGATAAGTTACGAATGTGATATATTTTTTATTTTAATGTTTATTGGTTTAAAAGATAGATGGCATAGCAAAAAAGTTTTAAAATACAGGTTTTATCCGTTTACTCCTTATTTTTAATGAACAATAATAGGTATTACATTTTTTTGTATCCCTTTTAGTTTAGCAGATATGAGGTTAGCGAATTTCTGTTTTTACCGCCTTTTTTTCTATTGAACAACAATAAGTTTTTGGGAATACAAATATTTATTAAAAGATTTTGTTTGTTGTGCTTAATTCCCTTTTTTAATAATTGATAAAAATACTGAAATTTATTGTTGGAGGATAAGCTGTTCCTATGCGCATTTCACTGGTTGCTTAGGCCAGATCGTCTGGAAACGTTCTCCTAAATAATTTTAGAAAAGCCAAAGCTGTCAGCAAACAAAACTACAGAAGGAATGAGAATTACCTACAATACCCTCAAAAAGTTTTATTTGCAACGATATCAAAGCTTAAACAAAGTACCAAACAATAAAACAGTGATGAGTTTTTATCTTTTCTTACATTTCCCACTACAATTAGTTAGAATTCTCCCAACATTAATTGTAGCTGTAAGTTGGTAAAGAAAAAACATATTAAACATTTTAGGAGAACGTTTCCTGACGATCTGGCCTAAGCAACCAGTGAAATGCGCATAGGAACAGCTTATCCTCCAACAATAAATTTCAGTATTTTTATCAATTATTAAAAAAGGGAATTAAGCACAACAAACAAAATCTTTTAATGAACAACAATAAGTATTAAATTTTTTTGTATCTCGTTTAGCTTAGCAGATATGAGGTCAGCTTGATCGATTTGGCGAGAGGCCTGCCTCAACGAAAATTAAAAAAAGTACCAGTTAAAGAATGAAAAAGTACCAAAAAGATCCCTTTAACAAATTCTTATTCACTCAGGACGTTGCATGTTTAGTTTTATGTTTCTAGGTCTAATACTAACGGAAATTAAAAAAGTACCAGTTGAAGATCAAAAAATACAAAAAAGTACCCTCTGAGGTTCTTATCCACTCAGGACATTGCATGTTGAAGTTTATGTTTCAAGGTCCAATATTAACGATAATTAAAAAAATTGTCAGTTGTGGAACCAAAAACCTAAACTAAGAAATAAAATTTCCCTTATTTCCCATTTTTGGTACTTTTTTCTCCCCATTGAAGCATAAAAATTTCAATATTGTAGTAGGAGCCCATAATTTAATACGTATATGTCAATGAATAAAAAAAAATGTTTTGTAAAAAAGTACTAAAAATAGTAACGGTTTTTACCCCCTAAACGTCCGAATTTCGAAAAAGTACCAAATTTGTATTTGGATTTTTTAGATAAGTTTAAAATGTGATATAACCCTTATTTCTATGTTTATGGGTTTAAAAGATAGATGGGGTGACAAAAAAGTACCAAAATACAGATTTTTACCCGTTTACTCCGTTAAAGGGCTGAATTTTCAAAAAGTACCAGACACCTGTCCGCTTATTTTTCTAAAGAACAACGATAAGTATTAAATTTTTTTTGTATCTCTTTTAGTTTTAGAGATATAAGGGTACCGAATTTACCCGTTTTTGCCCCCTAAACATTCGAATTTCCAAAAATCCCGTCTTAGTGGATCGATTTGGGGAGAGACCAATCCCTGGTCCAAATTTCAAGTTTTTAGCTTCAGGCGTTTAGGCTGTGCGATGATGAATCAGTCAGTCAGTCATTCAGTCAGTAACGTTACAATTTTATATAGATATAGATATTGACGATCATTTTGCAGATTCTTCAGACGTTGAGGAATATTCGTTCAATGAAGAATTTAACTTGTAAAAATGTTGTTTTCGTTAAACAAATTTTATTAAAGCTTTAAGAAAGCTTATTATTTTTGTTACAATTATCTTTAAACGCATTTTAATTACAAATAAAAAACTTACAATATTTTTGTAGCTTTTCGATGAATAATGAAAATATAAAAATATTATTTTTGTAATTTTTAAACTGTTATATGTACTTGAAGTATATTTTTTGTTCAATAAATTACAGATTTTGTTATATAATAAAAATAATTATAAATTAAAATATAAAAAAATTTTAGCATGATTTTGAAGCCGATTTAGCTGTAAAATATTTTGAGATCTGGTCACACTGATGGCAATGAAAAAAATATAAAAAAACTAAAAGAAGTCTTGTTTTTCTCATTGATAACACATTTAAGTAATAAAAGAAGTTTTGTATGCATGCCATTTATGTGCAAAAAACCTATGAAAAAGCAATTGTGACCGATTTTTAATTGTAGGGCAATAATATGTGTTTTATTGTTGTACAGATGAAACTATATCGATTTGCACCGAAGTTCAAATGCTGTTATACAGCCATGTCACAGAGTACAATTCCGTTCGGAAACGGAATTCATTCCGTATTTTGGTGCTTCAGAAAATTACGATAAAACTTTGCGGAATGAATCCACTTTTGTTTTCATGAACAGAGTTCGAGTTTTATGTATCTCAAAGGCCAAAAAACTATCGAAATATACGTTCTATCAATAAATAAATATGTTTTCTTCTGTTCCGAACGGAATCATTCCGAACGGAATTGTACTCTGTGACATGGCTGATAGTCTAAATTTAAACAATTGTAGGAATAAAAAAAATATTTTTTCTAAAAAATTTAGCTGCTTATTTATGCTTTTGATTTTCTAAAAATTTGCAGCCAGTGTAATGTGTTTTTTTTTTATTTATTTTTTGTTTAAAAATGTATAAAAACTTGATTTTCAATGTTTTTTTTTTATTAAAATTGTATTATTTGACAAATTATTAAATTGCTTCCGATGAAATATCCAATTTTGTTTATTATTGCAACAAATAATTATTACAAAGTATGAAAAATAGTCGTGCGTTGGAAATCTAGATTTAAGAAGTTTGTAAAATTCTTATAAAGGTCTGCAAAAATATTTTTACAAGATAAAGCAATGAAAATGAAAAATTTATTTATTTATTTATTGTTTTTGGTTTGCGGAGAATAACGTATGTTATAAAGACAGGATGGAGATGTTAAATTTACTAGTCCATCCTTATATTATGACGGAAGCAATACACATGGGAAACATTTAAATAACTTCAAATCATCGATTACATACTGAAAAAGTTAAAATTTGTAACCATTAAACTTGTAAAGAGCCTATAAGTAAAATTATTACCTAAATACTAGTGGTAAATAGTTAGGGCGTGTGTGAAACGGTAGCAAACTACTATGGTAATAAAGTACTTTCGTGTGGGGAAAAATTTATGTTTCTGCTGTGTGAAATGATATCTTTTAACGAAATAAAGAATGCTTTTTCATCGTATACCTAGATAAACAAAGATATATTCAAAATATGGGACTCCGGTAGTATACTACATGTATAGACGAATCAAGGAAATAAACTGCAATTTAACATCTATAATTTAATTCCATTTAGGGATAACATGTTGCCAAACTTACATATTAAAAAAAAAATGGTGGCTACACCGATATGGTGGCTAAAACTTTTCTTCTGTTTCTAAGCTGTTTCCCATTTTAATTATACTAATACATAGCTATGTATGTATTGTAGTACTTGAAAGTTAATTTATCAATATTCCTAAAAAAAACACCTTAGATTTTATGATTGTAAATATACAGTCCTCGAACACGGGACAGTGTATGTTATAATAACTACTATTTGTTTGGTTATGGTCTACATTATAAGAACTTTTTTGAAAAATATCTTTGGAAAAAATTATATCTTTTTTGACAATATAATATTTTGACGTTGTGTAAAAATATTTAAAAATATACTATGTACAGTACTTTTTTCTTATAGTCACAAATCGTGGACTATATCGCCAGAATGACTATACGCCTAGTTCACATATGTATATGTGTGCCACTATGAGCAGATCGCGTCAGATGTGGCGATCTATAAACCTATTTGGCGACGAAATTTTGTGTTTGCCGTCATGGCGATTTTTTTTGGCAAAATTTAAAAAAGTTTGCGATTTATGAAAAGCAATTTACCTTTCTTTCTTAATTATATAAAAAAAATTATGAGCAAGGCTATAGTTTTTTCTTTAAATTTCTAACAAATTTAAAATACGAATGCGATTGTTTTAGATAAAAAATGGATAATATTGCCAGATAATTACATTAAACACATTTAAAAATTGTTGCTTTAGAAACTTGGAATAAAGCTTAAGCTTTATTTGATTTTCAGACATTTTCCTTGCCAAAAGCTATCAAACTTCGGATCGCGACAAGAAAACAAGTAAATTTTTAATTTATTTTGAAAAATAAATTCTAAAAATTGAATCGCCTTTGATGGAATTTTAAAAATTTCCTAAAATTAATATTTTTGCAAAATCAATTCACTGATCTCTCAAGTTCTAGGCCTTGTTATGATATTCGCACGTTTTAAAAAAGCAAAACGCCAGATTTATTTTACAGTGCTAGAAAACTTGTGCGTTATGCTTGCGATCTGCCATAGTTTCTTGCAAAAATTCTAGTTTCTTCAGCATACTTTTGTAATTTTAATTCGCCAAACTTCGTGCTATTGTGATTTACAGAACACATATTATACGATTTCAAGTCAGAATCGCAAATGTAAAGCGTTTTACGATTGTCAGAGCATGCCCGATTTATGTTAAATCGTTCAAAAAACTATAATATAAACACACTACTGGAATAATTCTAAATATTGAAAATTTTTTGCCGATTTTTGGCGAATTTAATATGAATCTATAAAATAAAAAATCATATTAACAACACTGAAAGCGGGCTTATAGCTTTGCAACAGAGTTGCAAGCTGTTTTAAAAAAGTTAAAACAATAATAAGATATTTCATCACTGTTACAAAACACAAAAACTAATTTTTTTTCGTTTGGAGAGTTGATAAGAAAAAGTAAACGATTAATTTCTTGATTCTTTGATATGGCTTGTAACTTCGAAAACAAACAAAAAACTTAGGCTTATGTGACTAAAACGTTAATAATTTGCTTTACTTTTGCCTTTTCCAGCCGCTGATAGATGGAATATATGGTAAATGTGCTTATATCGCTAAATGGACTATAACGTAAATACTTTCTATTAATCTTCTGTATAGCGGCTAAAATAAAGACTAAATGGACTATATCGCTAATGTGACTAACAATGGAAATGACTATAAACGAAAAGTACTGTATAAAAAAAATGAACAAATTAGGAAAATACAATTTTTTTGCAGGTGCCTCTATGCATTTTATTTTATATTTTTTGGTTTTGAATTCACAAAATTTTTTAAACGTTTTTATTTGACTTTTTCAATTACAATTTTCGATTTGCTGCTTGTCAGAAATGTTGTTGGTTTTCAAAAATTCTACTAGCCCCCAGGGCTATTGAAATTTCATTAATTTCAGAAGTGTCAACATTTTACTTACATTCGCACTTTTCTATCACCTCACACACGCCCTAAGAAAACACACTTGTTTTATAATAAATTCGTTTGATACATACATACACATATTATAAGTACATACATAGTTGAATTGTCTAAAAATGTTAATTATAATTCGGTTCGAATCGTTATAATTTCATTTTTACAACAATAAAACACATATTCTTACCCTACCAATTAAATAATCGGTCGCTTTTGTTCTTACGTAGGTTGCACATAAATTGCTTGAAAACAATTTTGTTTTGTTTAAAAAATAAAAATACCGAAAACCGGTTTTAACCCTCTCATGCCCGAATTAAAATGGGCGTGGCTAAAATTTTTTTGAGTAGACATAAGATAGAGTTGACCTCAATATCAACAGACAAAAATTTCAATGTCCTAGGTGTCCTGGTTCAAGAGCTACAGGATGTTGCGTATATGCAACATTGGGTAATGGTGTTATAAATTTAAATACAAGTTGATTTTTTTTAAATGCCGTTTATTTCAATGTATGTATGGTAGGATACAAAACAATTTTTTGGAGGATTGGAGCACAAGTGCACATTGCATTTACAGCTTGGAAACCCAGTGTTGCATACCCTACATCTTCCCCTTGCTCCCCATTTCGGCCAATGATTATAACCATCAAATCGTAGGGATTTTGCAGGCTCTACAACATATGCTCTTTTATAGGGGTTTGATACAGAACCCGTAGAAGGAGCTGGTGATGATGGAGCTGGTGATAATGGAGCTGGTGATGACGGAGACGATGGAGAAGGTGATGAAGTTCCTGAATTCATTCAAAGGGAGTGATGATGGACGACCTCTCTTTTTTGTGACAACTGTAGTTTCAAAAGCTCGTTAGCAACATCCAATTGGAAATTTATGAGCGGCATATGCTTCAATTCGCCATCTGTATGTGTGATGTCTCTGCGGTATAACAACCAACTGTTTACTAAACTCGAATTTATGCACCAGTACACTATGCGCATGTACTATTTATTTGAGCGGTGGTTGAATTTTGTACAGTTCAAGCAGCATGTCCGCATGGTCAACCCCTCCCATATGCTTGTTGTAGCATTCTTCTATACCTAGATGATGTATAGTTATAAACGTCTTCCCTTTGCGGCACCATCTCTTGCATTCACTAATGGGATTCTTACCTGAATAGTTTGAAACCAGTTGTACACTCATACCAACGAAAAGCACTCAAGTTGTGCGTTGCTTCATATTTGAAATCACTTGATCCTCGTCCTCGTTTTTGTAGTCCCTTCTCACTACATAGAGTACAATTTTTCAATCGCGTGCTTCTAATTGTACCAACGCCTAATATGCCTTTTTCTTTCAGAGCAATCATCAAGCTTATTGAAGAAAACCAATTGTCAAAAAACAGTTTGAAATTTTGGTTTACTGCCATATTGGATGATTAAAATAGCACAATGTGTGATGATATTCCCAAGCCATAAGACTTGCACGTTCCTTCTCCAATGTGGAGAGTAAAATCGTTAATAATGCCAGATACACCAGCTCTAGTGAACATTTGAAAACCCCACTTGTGGGACTTCATTGGAAGATATTGTTTCAAACGATGTTGACCTAAGAAAATAATGTATTATTCAGAAATAAATAACATATGTTCACAAATAATAAGATACCATTATATACAAGCTTCTGCTCATCAATGCTTTGGGATTCTTCCTGTGAAATTTTATTGAATTTTTTTTATGGAGTCCAACAGGGGCCGAACTTTGTATAATTTGTCGTACTCAGGTGTTCCCTTCTTAGGCTGTTTAGTATTATTGTTCAAGTGGAAAAACTGTTTGATTTTTTCGAATCTGTTTCTTGGTAATGTACTTGCAACGTCCGCTTTAATTTAAAATCGAAATCAAATGAATTTGATGAATTATTTTCCTTATTTTATAGTCAAAACTTACCTTGTTTTAAGAAATTACCAAGTATTGCCTTAAGTGTATTAATAAAAACATAACTATAAGATTTAGTTTAAAATTAAGTTAATTTTTTATGAAATAAAGTTTTTGTTGTGTGAAAACACATTGCTTTTCATTTCTCACAATACTTTTTTACATTTTGTTCTATATGCTATAAAACAATAAGGGATTCGTAAACATGTGCATATAGAACAAAGGTTTATTTTTAAAAACAATTATTACTCTTAGAAGCTTTTCCAAGGACGGAAATTTTTTTTACTAAAAAAATCCGAAACTGTAGAAGTTTCCTTGGTAAGAAGGTTGCGACAACTTTTTCGGTTCAGTTTTTTGTAACTAACAACTAAACTTTAACAGTGATTTACCAAAAAAACATTTTTGCCATATAGAACACAATAACATGCGAACGACGAATTGTGCAAATAAATGGAAATCCCTGCTTAAAGAACACATGAGGCTTTATTTTTGCGGAAGGTTCAAAAAGAACATTTAAAATATGCATATACGCAACATCGGGCATGAGAGGGTTAACGAAAAAAACACACACACACGTTGGTTGGCAAAAACAGAAAACATGTGTTTGTATTTATTAATGCATGCGGTTTTTTGCTCTCTTCAGTTTTCTGAATGTGAGCACGAAAACCGATTTTAACGAAAAAAAAATTACGCACACACACGTTGGTTGACAAAAACAGAAAACATGTGTATGTATTTATTAATGCATGTGTTTTTTTGCTCTCTTCCGTTTGCTGAACGTGAGCACGAAGTTTTTGCTCATCATTAAGAAGCACAAAATTTTTGACAATTCCAAATGTACTAAGTGCAACATCCCTGTCGGAAAATGAGTTAGCTCAAAGTCAACTCATGGTTAACCAGAAGTTAGTCAGAGGTGACTCACAAGCTAACTCATTTACATGGTTAAAGCTATTCAGTTTTTACACGCAATGTCCGCAGTACGAGTCAGTACTCACTCACACTGCATAACTTTAAGATAACCATAAGTTAGCTCATTATGAGTCAGCTTGTGGTGCATACAATATGTTGACTTTAATAAGAGAATAAAAAAAAAATTACGTATTTTGCTTTATTTTTTTTCTAAAGAGAGACAGAGACTATTACACATATGTTGTCTTTCACTTTTGTTGTATTTCCCCTTTGTCTACAGAAAAACTCTCAGTTATAAGACAACAGCAGCATGCCCGATATGGCCAAAACCGGTTTTCATAATAATTCTACTTTGAAAATGAGATGTATTTAACTAAATGATATTAACAAAGAGAATATGGGAACTTTTTATTATTATTAAACTTTGAAAAAGTACACAAAACAAGCAAAACGTGTTTTTACCACAGTCCACTGCATCAGCTTTGAGTTAGCCAAAGGCTAGATCAATAGTTATCGAGAAGAAGTCAGTCGCACAAAACACAACTGACTCAAATCTGCACCAGTTATGAGTTAGTTTACTAGTTAGTTGTAAATAAATTAGCTAAAAGTCAACTAAATGTTGAGCTAGCTAATAAAAATCCGACAGGGTTAATTCTCTACAATGTGTGTGCACACGTTCGTAACAAGAGAGAATTAAAGAGAAAACGCGGCGCCCTGATCTTGCCGATCGCAGTTATAAATCTATAGTCTTTGGTCGCACTATTCATTATTAAATTGAACATTTTTCAATTTTAATAATTTTGACCGCCGTCAGCGATATGTGTTACTGGCGTTCTCAACGTCTGCAAGTTCACATCGGCTTCGAGTGGAATATAATGACATTTATAACGTAACGCCGTAATCTCTCTTGATGGTTTTCGACATGAGTTACATACACACTTTTTTCTCACTTTTCGAGAAACGATGGAATATTTTGTTTCACATCTTTTCGATGCTAGAAGCTCTCACCAAAGTTGCAGAACATGAGTACATGTTCAGAAAATGTTTGGGTTATAAATTTGATTTATTGCAATAGGTTCTATACATCGATATATCGTTATTTTTAATTAATAAACATCGATAGTCTTAAAAAATATCGATACGATAAGATTTTAAGCTTTTAGTGCCTCCAGTTGCTTCGTCACGAAGATGGTTAAAGTGATAATATATATGTATGTACATACGTTTGTCTGAAATGTTAAATGTATTCAAAAAGAAGAACTTACATACATACTTGATGAATTGTATTATCTTTTTCTAAATAATACAAAAACCTTATATAAAAGAGTTATTTTAGGTGTGAGTTCCGAAGTTGATGATATGATGGTTCACTAAGTCATTCTGATTAGTGTTGGTTTGAATATCCGGACTAGATTCATCAGTCGATTCTAGATTAAAAAGATTAATAACAATTTCAATTACCGATTCTGGTACAATCCTCTGATATATTCTCTTCGCCTAATATTTCATCGGCCATACCAAAATAAGAATATATCGTTAAAATTTAGCCCAGATTTAAAGTAACTAATATATAATACTAATATATAATAATATCAATACCAAAATAGTTCATGAAAACTTACTCGAGTAAAACTGATTCGATTTCGGGTGCCGGCGATTCCATATTTACATGTTTTTACTACCGCAATAAAAACACAACTGATGCAAATGGAAAATTTTGTATAACAGTATTGCAGAACAACAAAACAAATTTCGTACACGTACGGCAAAATAATGTTTAATTAAAATTATAATTATTGTGCTGCACATACTCGTATTAAATGTGGAGCACATACGGTATAATAATATTAATAAAACATAATAATATTTAGCTTTTTGTGAACATACGTCACAATAATGTCGGGTTTATAAATTCCGTATCTTTGCTTTAGTTTTTGCCGTGTATCCAACAAAATGGTGAATACGGCATATTTAGAATAATTTAATTGTTTTTTGTGGTGCGTACGTCAAAGTAAACAGAGAATATCTCGCTATACATCGATAGAGCTCGAAAAAATACACAATACACCACATGATTTCGGGACTCAATTCTGATAATTGTTTATGAAAGTAGACCCAAAAAGAAGAACTTCTGCATCATTAGTTTGGTCAAGGTACACCAAATTATAGTTTAAAAATTAATTTGAGGTTAGTAAGTATCGTATAAAGGAATTTGTCACGTTAAAGGCTCTTTTCTTTGTCATAACTCGAGAACCAATAGTCCGAATAAGCATGAAACAAATTTAAAAAAATTAAGAATTACAATTCCTTTAATCTGTTCATACAACGTTTCGCTACATAAGCAACAGTTTCGCGGTTATAAATAAATGTATGAAGAAAAAAAATATTTTTTGCCCAAAAAATTTAAATTTTTTATTTTTAACTCATAAAAAATCCTTTGGAAAAAACATTGATGATTCTTCATTTTGCATGAAAATAAACATTCTGATTCATATTACAGCTATTCTTACACAGAAAATATGCGATGTTTATATGTTATCTATGCATGAAAACAAAATTTAGAACATTTTAAATTATTGTCACTATCCATCCTCGTTGAAGTTGACGCTTGTGGTTCTGATGACCTTATTTTCTTCGTAGGTGGTTAATCGGAATAAAATTTCTGAAAATCAGCTTTTTTTTTTTTTTTGTTAGGACCAGCACTCAGGGGATGACCCCTACTAATGCATTGCATTGTGTTGGAACTAGGAAAATAGGTTATGGGAAGGAGGAAAGAGGGAGTAGTGCTTGTGAACATTCGACTTGAACTTATTCATGTTGTAAGTGAGAGGGAAGACTTCAGCAGGAAGGTTATTCCACATACGAACAGTCCGGCCAAAAAACGAATTTTCCCTGTAGTGCGTTGTACGATTCACCGGCCAATCGACCACAAAAGGATGGGCTCTTGAGGAAAAACGTGTATTACGAACAAAGCTATGGGTTTCGGGAACCAAATTCCTAATTTCATCAGAACACATCCCGTTGTAGTAACGATAAAAAAGGCAAGTACAACCCACATTGCGACGGTGCTCAAGGGAGTCAATAGAATTGGATACCCTACTGTCGCCGATGAGAACCTTCGCCCTCTCCTGCACGCGGTCGAGAAGCTCCAAAATAGACTTTGAAGCACCGGCCCACACATGAGAGTTGTATTCCATTAGCGGTCGGATATAGGTGGTATAAATAGTAAGGAGATCAGACACGCCTGGTCTGTAACCAAATGAATACGAATGGCAAAGGTTGCTGTCATCTGCAAAAGAATAGATAGGGTTGGAAGTTTGACATAAGAGGTCATTTAGAAAAATAAGAAATAGAGTAGGAGAAAGAACGGAGCCTTGCGGTACCCCTGAATGAATCTTCAACTCGTTTGATGAAACCCCATCTATAACAACCCGTATAGTGCGATCTCTGAGAAATCTCGATATAAATCGAGAGAAATTATCACCGACACCAAATGCAACAAGTTTAGACAAGAGTGCACCATGCCAGACTCTGTCAAACGCCTTGGAAACATCTAAAGCAATTACCTTACTTTCGCCAAAATGGTGAATGGAACGACACCATTTTTCTGATAACAGGGCCAGTAGGTCTCCAGTAGAACGACCTCTACGAAAGCCATACTGGCGGTCGCTTAGTAGGTAATTTGACTCTAAAAATTTTACAAGATGGTGATTTACCATACTCTCCATAACTTTGGAAAGTGCCGAACAAATTGCAATTGGGCGGTAATTTTCAGGGTTATTAGCCACTCCTTTTTTAGGAATTGGCGTTACATTAGCAACTTTCCAGCAGACGGGAAATTCACCAGCATGGTATAAAGTGCTAAAAAGATTTGCTAAGGGACGAGCTAGCGTCGAAGAGCACTGCTTCAAGACCAGTGCATGTATACCATCCGGGCCAGGAGACTTGTTTATGTTGAGATCCGCAAGAACCTTTTTAACAGCTCGAGCCCGAAAAAATATTTTTGGCATAGTTACGGATACTTTTTCGAGTTCGGGTAGTGGTTGATTGCTATCTGGTAAGTTAGAATTATTTGCAAATAATTCGGCAAAACAATTAGCGTTGGTATTGAAGAACTAGCATTTACTCTTACTCTTTTAACGAATGACCAGAAGCTTTTACTGCCCCGGGGAGCAGTAAGAACTTCAGCACGAAGACGTTGCTCGTGAAGAGCTTTTTCCCGTCTTAGCACTTTGGCACACGACGACTTTGCCATTTTGCGTAGCAATTCAGTATCAGCGGTTTTATTGTCACGCCAATTTCTGAACGCTTCATCTCTGGATCTGACTGCTGATTTGCACGTCTGATTAAACCAAGATTTAGATCTAGGTTTATTCGAAGCATTTTTAACAGGAATGAACATTTTCATTCCTAGCATAATAACATTTTCAACCATTTTCGCCATGGCATTGACGTCATTGTCAACGAAACAAAGTTTCCAATTAAAATGCCGAAAAAGTCGTTGAGTTCAACCCAACGTGCTTTTCCGTAAACAAATTTTGATCGTTTCATAGCCTGTCGTGAAACGTTTCGAAGTTCAGAGAACGGAAAAGAGCCAGAAATGGTGCAATGATCCGAGTTACCGAGAGGTGCTAGAACTTCTACTTCGTACTTTTGAGGGTGCGAAGAGAGGAAGAGGTCAAGGGTATTGTGTTGGTGCCCATCAACACATGGAATATGTGTTGGTTCATTCACCAGTTGCACAAGGTGATTATGTGCAGCAAATAGCTCAACATATTGGCCTTCATAGGTTGTACGGCCCGAGTGGTGAAGCCAAGAAGAATTGTGGACATTGAAATCACCAGCAACAACGATTTCACTGTCCGGACAACTCTCAAGAATCTTCGATATTGAGTCGGAAAGGGAGTCGAAGCGCGATAAAGTGATATCCCTTCCTGCGTATGGACTTCTGTAAAGAAACCCGAAATGCAAAAAGTGCGTATTGATTTTGAACTTAACCCAAAGGCAGTTAAATTCCGCATCAAACATGCCCACTGGTTGCTGGCATTGATACACAACTTCATTGCGTATATATATAGCAAGACCCCGATGAAGATAAAATAGGGATAGAAGGTGATACCCAGGAATCTGAAAATCCAGTGGATCGGAATTTTCAGACACCTGTGTTTCACATAAGGCGAAAACATCCGGCCGATGGAGACAAACGTGAGCGTATACAGAAAAAAAATTCGTTCTCAGCCCACGTATGTTACAGAAGCCGATTCGAAACCGACCTCTCATCACAACACAAAAAAAATTCAAATAAAACGCAAAGTACGGATGTCTCTATGCTAATTGCCGTTTAGAAACTGTTTGGTGATCAGTGTTATACCTTCATCACCAAAACAGTTCAACAACGATTAACACAAATACATCCGTACTAACACGAATATGATGGACGGTTATAGGGGGTACACAATGGACAATGCCATAAAAGGACCATAAAAGCCCTGATCTGGTCAACGCCGAAAAAGACCATCACTGGCAGATTGTTTTTATTGTTGTTTGTTTATTATGTTATTTCGTTCGTTTTTTTTTATATTGTTATTGTTTTTCTTTTCTGTATGTTGCAACGGTTGTTTGTTTTTTATATATTTAATTTGTGTTGTATGTTTGTTATTTTGGTTGATTTATTTAATGCTTTTGATTTTTGTTTGTTTAATAAATTATTTTTCCTTATTGTTATTTGGATTCTTTTTTCGTTTTTATTTATTTGTATTTGGTTGCGGTTTTTTTTTTATTTAAAATTTTTTTAAGTAAGTTCTTTTCTTTTAATTAATCGCAGACACACACGGCCACTTTCGTATTTTCACAAATTGACACAGACACAGCGGACGAAATATAAAAACGTGTGGACACGACAAAAGACAAAACACTACTCCACTACTTGGCGTTGTCGGTTTGATGTTGCGCTGACATTTTGCTGTGTCAGTTTTCTGCTTTTCAAAAATGATGTGAACATTTCGGAGTTTTGTTGTTATAGTCCCATCTTAGCCACAATGTAATCTACTTCGATTTGTGTTAGAAATTGTGGTCCATTATTTTCAAAATCAGCATCATTCAAATTGGTCAGATTGGTGAAGACGGTTTCGGCTTGCAGGGACACAGTATCCAGACTCGGTACCAGCAGCGCGTTTAACTGGAAGTGTGGTAGTAAAAGCAGCAATGTATACTTTTGTTTTTATTTTTTTTCTGTTTAATCCAAGACGAGAATTTATGCATGCGTAGCACCTGGATTCATCATGTCCAGTTAGGTCTTCCACCCAAATTACTGGCTTTATAAAAGAAAACTGTCCACCTTTTCCATGTATCCACATTATAACAATTTTTGCACACTGTGTTCGGCGTAAAATTTTCACCACTTAAATCTGCTTAATCAAAATAATGACTACGCTGTTTTGAATTCCTCAGTAATCAATTTTTTCGATCCAGTTGGCCTCTTTTTGGGACGATATGACCACAAACGTAACAAAAATTATCTAATTGTGGGCACTTGTTATTTTCCATATATTATATGTTTTGTTGTTATTCACTTTTAAAAACCGGAGAAAAATTCACTTGTACTTCTCGCGTTCGTCAACTCTTGTTACATGACAAAAATCTGTCAAAGAGCACCTATAAATACTACAAATATTTCAATATTTTACTGGCAGGTACTTATGAAATATGTTTTCGAAACGTTCCAAAACATGAGCACTCACAAATTTGGGTGGAACTTCTGTAAAAAAATCATGCAGGTAACTAACGGAAAACCCCAAATAATTAAAAAATTGCACTTTCCTTTTTTCCTTTTAGTTGTCCACTCACATTTATTAACGCTTTTTACTTTGCTACCGCAATCATAAAAATCAAGTCACCTTTTGTTTATTCCTTTATTTTTAATTCTGAGAATCATAAAAAAAAGTCATCAATGTTTTTTCCAAAGAATTTTGTAGATATATCGAGCAAATTTCGATTTTCATGATTTATGTCTCATTAGGTTCATAGGTTTTGCGACTTTACGTGAAAGTAATAGGACTTGACACTTTTTTTTACCGTTTTGGATTTTTTATGAATTAAAAATAAAAAATTTAAATTTTTTGGGCAAAAAATATTTTTTTGGGCAAAAAATATTTTTTTTTCTTCATACATTTATTTATAACCGCGAAACTGTTGCTTATGTAGCGAAACGTTGTATGAACAGATTAAAGGAATTGTAATTCTTAATTTTTTTAAATTTGTTTCATGCTTATTCGGACTATTGGTTCTCGAGTTATGACAAAGAAAAGAGCCTAAAACGTGACAAATTCCACTATACGATACTTACTAACATCAAATTAATTTTTAAATTATTTTTTGATGTACCTTAACCAAACTAATGATACAGAATTTCTTCTTTTTGGGTCTTCGTTCATAAACAATTATCAGAATTGAGTCCCGAATCACTCACCTGAAAAATGTTGGACTGTGATATTCAATATTACGTTTTTAACTTTTTTTTGGTTTTGTGATATACGACAGTATAATTGCGGGGCGACGAACTATTTATTAGATCTATTGACTAACGCCAATTTTTTTTATTTCACAGTGCTTTTGATAATAAATTTGAATGTGCCCGTGCAAAAAACTGAACTAACAAGTTGCTTTATCAAGTTTTTTTTTTTTTAATTTTCTTTTTTCTTTTTACCCACTTGGGGTGTGTGTGAAACGGTAGCAAAGTACTCATGAAAGTAAAATTTTGACACTGTTGAGGTGAATAAAATTTCACTACCGCAGGGGGAGAGTATAAGTTTTGACATTAGCGTAGACATTTTTGACAACCACACAATTATCATAGACCAGGGGTGTCAGCGTCATGCACAATTGTGTCAGCAAAACTCACATGTACGCTTACGCTCTTTTATTTTGCGAGCGTAAAATATAATTTTTTACTCCAAAACACTCTCATTCAGCGGGAAATATCGAAATATCGCACGGCCTGTTTTGAGGCCTCTAAACAGAAATAATATATTTATTATTTATTATCTTTGTTTAAGTATGTTTTGTTTTATTTCTGTTTTTGACATTGTACAATGATTGATAAATAATATCTACATTGTTTTGCATTTAAGCTAACGATATGTGTTTTGTTTGTGAAAAAAATTCTTTGTTGCCTTTTAAAGGGTCCCTTTTTCTTTCATTAAAAAGACGTACCTAAATGCAGAAATTATTAAGAAAAAAAATAGCCACAAGAATTTGTTGGTATTTTGTGCTTGTAAAAATATTTTTCTTTCTGTACCAATCGCGTCAATGGGTTTTTTTCCTTTGAAAACACTTTTCTCAAGTAAGTAAAAATATTTAAAAAAGTCTTGTTTTCCTACAATTTATGTGTAAACCTATACACATAAAAGCAAATGTGACAGCAGGTAAAATTTTTGGGTAAGAAGATGTGTATTATTAATATATTAATGAAACTTTATTGTTTAACGTCCACAAACCTAAAAAATGTTTTGTTGTTTCGAAACTGCAATTTAAATTTAGAAGATATTATTGGTAAATAAAAGTATATTTTTATAGGCTAGTAAAATCTTCTCTTTTTATAATGGTGGTTAATAATTATAGAATATTTTTAAACTTAATGGTGTTATTATTTGCATTAGTATGTGCAAATGAATTTTCATTGTTGGCATTCGCAAAGATATGTTGAGCACCAAATTAAAAATTTTGGAAAGAATTGTATAAGGTTGTAAAAAGACTTCAAATATTGTCAAATGCTCAATTTTTCCAAAAAATAAGCAAAGTTTCTGCGAAATGCAGGTTCCAAATTAAATTTATTTAAATAATAACTGAGTGTGTCTGTCCATAACTCAAAATTTTTCGATAATTGTATTATTATTAATTGCTCTAAAGTCTTCATAGCAAAATATGTATGTTAATTAGGCCTCGTAATAGGCCTCGCAACCGCAGATTCCTCCCGCTGAGAATGAAAGAGACAAGAGTATTCGCACCAATACAATCATAATTGACACCACTGTCATAGACACACTCCCAGTTCGTGCAGCTCAAAGTCGCATCCAAGCCGCCGCCGGTTTGAGCAGCATATTTTTTATTATTTTTTATAGTCAAACTTTTCTTTTTAGCCGTGTTGCATTTCTAAATATGCTATTATAAAATCAAAAATAGTTATATGTATAATATTTTTATTAATAACGTTTTTTGCTATTATAATATGTGCATGCTGACATCAGTGTTTAATAACAGTAAAAACAGTAAAATTAAAATTCAGTAATAGAGTACAGTACCCATGTTCTGTAACTTTGGTGAGAACTTCTCGCATCGAAAAGATATGAAACAAAATATTCCAGCGTTTCTCGAAAAGTGAGACAAAAGTCTGTAACTTATGTCGGAAACTATCAAAAGAGATTACGTCGCACAGAGGAGTATTTGGCCTGAAAAGCTGGCCAAAAAGGCAAAACTGAATTTTAAGAAATCTTAAGAACTTAGTACGCAGCTCGACAGACAACAATATTTTACATTATATTGTAAATTTTGAAGACTTTTAGTTGCGATTTGTAGCTCTGAGACCCTGCTAAAATCAGGAATGTGAAGAAAATTATATTTAAATGTTTTTTTCGGTTTCTGGATGTTTATATGATATTTTTTTGCGGCTAAACGAATAAAGGTTTAACAAAGATTATTTTTTTCGCTGAAAGGTTTGATCAAAAGTTATTTAAAAAAGAAAAAAAAATGTAAAATATGTTGAATATTCATGTTGAAACAATTCGTTCAAAAGCTAAAAAAAAAAACAAATTATACACTTTTTTTTTTGCAAAAAACGGAAAAGAAGAGGTTTTTAAAAGTGAGGTTAGCATGTCTACGAATTATGTTTGATACCACAATAAAATTTGGAATCTCTAATTTAAGAAACCAAAAAAAAAAGTGTGCGCAAGTTTGCGCCATTATTTTTGACGATTTTTTTAAATTTTCACATTTCTTTTTTTTTTTGCTCATCTGGCACTTTTTCTTATACATTTATATCGTCATAAACTTTTATGTATTTTGAATTATTGATTTCAACTGTTATTCACATCACTTTTAACACTTCACAATATTAATACCTGCCTATATGTAATTATAAATTGCAAAAAGTCTTAATTATCCATAATAGTTTTGAGGGAGTGTCCCACAAATCCCCATAAAAGATATTTTTATATACCTGCTCTACAAAACATTATTTGTTAAAAAAATAAATATATGTATGAAAAATTTCAAAAATTGTTTCAAAAGATATTCAAAAGATACATGCACGCATACGCTTTTTAGAATCGATACTTCATCTCTCATATAAACTGCCAATTAAAAAGTGGCAAGCAAGGAGCGATGAAGATAAAGCAATTGTTAAAGAGAGGAAGATATTCATCCAAAAAAGACTTAAAGACGAGATAGGAATACTTGTAGATGTTCCAAAACCAGGATACGGTAGCACTAATGATGGCAACACATCAAGAAGATTTTTTTCGGACCCAGCAACTGCATCGAAAATCACTGGAATAAATGAAGAATTAATCAACCGCCTGAAAATAATATTGGAAGCAATAACTAGCGGACACCGAATTAATATTGAGAAATTTGAGGAATATGCACATAAAACTGCCGAAATATATGTGCAACTTTACAACTGGCACCCAATGAGTCCTACGATGCACAAGATTCTTATTCATGGCGGTAGTGTTATAAAGCAAGCAATCTTGCCAAAGCAAGCAAAGCTGCCGAGGCCAGAAATAAGCACTTACGATTATATCGTACGAATTATTCGAGGAAATTCGGCAGAAGCGATACAAATCGAGATGTCTTGAATAGGTTATTTCTGAGCAGTGACCCTTTTGTAAGCTGCAGTACGAAAAGAGAACGGAATAATAAAAAAGCTTTTTCATCAGAAACCATCACACTTCTTCTTCCTGACACCGATGATGCAGCTAATGAGGATACACATACGACATAATAATTAGTAAGGAATTTTTATTAGTTTAACTTTTCCGTTTATAAAGTATTAAATAATATAAAATAAATATATTAAAGCCTTTTTCCATAAAAAAAATATTGTTTTATAAAACCCTTACAATTTTAAAAAATTTTTTTTTAATTAGACTGTAAATCATATGTATTATGTACATACAGTCTGTCAAGAATAAGTTTAAACCTTTAAAATCAACATTTGTTATACCAAATTTTATTCCTTAGGAATGTGGCTTTTAGAAAAATCTTAAAAATTTAAACTTTTTGGTTCTTAATTTTTTTTTTGCATTTTGAAAACAAAAAATTTGACGCATTTTGCTTGTAATTTTTTTTTTCGCCATTAAATTTTTAATAACTCCAAAATAGTAATAGATATAAAATAAATGTGTATGGTTAGTTTAAGCAAAATTCCGGTGCATCTTCTGATTCTCCTACTATTAAAATCGGAGAACACGTTTTAAAGTTATGGCAAAATATATAAGGCAACCCAACGATTTAGGGGGTGAAGTATGCCACGCCTTTAAAAGAAAATCCTTACGTACTAGAGAAAAACGGAAAACAGATTTGAATTAAGGGCATCAAAATCAATATAGTCCACATACTTTTATTTCTAGAGTAGAGAAAAAATTTTTTGTTGCGCAGTGTACTTTTGTTGCGCAGTGTAATTTTTTCAAAATCTGCCACTAGACTTTTTATATCATACTACACCTAAAACTATCAAAAAACTAAAACTTTTAATTCAAAAAACACGTTTAATAATTTTTGCCAGCATTTCAGGCCAAATACTCCTCTGTGCGTCGTTACGTTATAAATGTCATAATATTGCACTCGAAGCCGATGTGAGCTTGCAGACGTTGAGAACGCCAGTAACACATCGTTGACGGCGGCCAAAATTATTAAAATTGAAAAATGTTCAGTGACGGCATCGAAAATACAACCGCCGCACAGTGGCTGAAAATCGTTTTTCATCGGCCAAAAATCTGTAACTTTTGAACCGATAGAGATAATTTTGCAATTTTTTTTTGCAGGAGAGAAGACTTCTTGAACTTTTTTGCAGTGTTAATTTTGTTAAAATCAATTCAGTAGTTGTTGAGAAATTTAAGGTCAAAGTTGAATTTTGATGTTTTTTAGCATTTATTTAGTATGAAAATGCTAATGATTGAGATTGAGAATTATGGTATTTTTTATTCAAAAAGTGGGATGTTTTTCTGCCCACTGTCTTAAGAACTTGTTAATCTACATAACTGCCAAATTTCATTAATATATCTTTGTTCATGTCAGATTTATAGAATGTCAAACCTAAAAATTATTATTTTTTACTCATGTTGAAAGCCCTTTTATTCATTTACACTATATAAATAATAATTTTAATGTTTGACATTCTATAAATCTAACATGAATAAAGGTATCATAATGAATTTTGGCAGTTATGTAGATTAAAAAGTTCTTAAAACAGTGGACTGATAAACATCCCCATTTTTGATTAACAAATACCCAAATTCCCAATCCCGGAAATCGGCTTTAAATATTTTTTTGTTAAAAAAAGGCAATACAATTTACCACTCGATATTGATCAGAATTTTATAGAAAATAATGGACATATTAGAAAACATTACTGTTCTAATTGTATAAAAATCGGTGTGTTGAATTATTAGAATTTTTTACTCAAATTATTTTTTTTTTGTTTGAAAAATTTGATTTAGAATAGGGCATGTGGGAGTAAAGATGTTAAACTGACTAAAAATTGCTTCTACAAGCATACTCATAATGTTTTCTTTCGAACAATATTAACATTTTTATTTATTTCTGGAGAAAATATTTTTTTATCAGTGAAAGAGCAAATGAGTATTCGTAACAGCAGTTTCCTTTTTAAATTCAAATTTATTTGGTCTGCAGTATTTTGTAGAAGATGGTGTGAGATTTTTCCAAATATCATTTGTTTGCATCGTACTGGTCGAAGGCTCCAAGTGTTCCAAATTCTTTATCAATCACAATGGAACAAATGATACCATGAACATATCTGTATCTGAAGTATTTTCACATATAGATTGCTTGTATTGTTTTTGTCCAGGAGAACCATCACATCCCCATTTGCAAAAGAGAGTTAACTTGCAGTTCCCATATTTTTTCAAATCATCTCCTTTAAGTGATTGTAGTAAACGCTGAGCTGTATGATTAAGTATACCTTGAAGTTTTACCTCTGCCGAAATTGGCGTGATTTTAATAGTGTCCCTTGGTGGCAAACATTCCTTCTTAGCAGCAGTTATGTGATGATAAGCAGGATACAGATTTGAACCTTTTTCAATTGCACGTACTCTGAGCTGAATATATTGCTCTTTTGTTAACTTCAAATCTAAAAATAATGCTAATGCCTCTTCATTTGAAAACTGTTTTTCATCGCTTGGCGTTGGAACACTCTTAAGAATCCGTTTTGTTCTCTTGGGACTAGCGATAAACACTTTTTCAATAATATCGACTTTTGTGAGTTGTTTTTGTGATCGCAGTTGATATAGCAAAGCTTCTTGAATATTTTTATCCCCGATTTCTTCGTTGATATCCTTAAGCTTCCGCCTTTTACATCTATCGCTACAATTCTCAAGTGATTTCTTTGGTCTCCCAAGGTTATTTTCATTTGTACCTTCTGAAGATATCTGGACACTGAGTTCGCCATCTAACCAGTTTGCAAAACTGTTGTAAAATCTAGGTTTACTCCATCCAACTTGTTTGAAGCGCTTTTTTAAGTTTTTTGACGAAATCGGTTATTTTATTTTGCAGTTCCGATCGTATTTCAGTGCTGCAGGAATATATATTGAGTTTTCCTTCAATGTAACTTAAAACATCTTCCTCCTTTTTATTTTTAAAATACTCTTCGGATAATTCTTTATAGCTGAAGCTCTCCATTTTTATAGATATTAAAAAAATTAGATTGTTATTGCTTAGATATATTTTAACAACTGAGATTTTATTCGAATACCACTGGCTTTTATACATAGCTTGCGTTATACTGTGTTCCTAGGTAGCAAAATAAGGTAGAATAAACAACTAAAATGGGCTTAAGTAGGATACGCTTAAAATCCCACAGGTATCGGTAATTATATAATATAAAATACTTGGCTTGGTACACTTATATTTCAGTCATATGAATAGGTAAAAGTAAAAGAGCAAAGGAAATGTTGCGAAAAATTTTACACAAACTAAAAAAGTGTTCTATAGGCTGGTCCAAACAGGTACAAAAGTGCATTTGGGCTTAAAGTGGATACTTTCACCTACCTACAGCTAGTAAAATTTCTTTAACCCCTTTTGACCTCATAAATTCTATTCTTCTGAACTTCAATTTGACTAAAATATAGAACCTGAAAAAATATTTAATAACACAGCAGGTATAATCGGTACAGTAATACAACATAACATTGTTTAAAGACTGCTTTACTACCATAATAAAAGATGTTGAACCCACTATTGATAACAGTTTGACATAAAACATAATAAAAATCAAGCCAAAAAATCCGTTTTATCCGAATATCTCCAAAAGCAAAGGAGATAACCTAAACATTTAAGCATATTTTTTGTAACTCAGCTTAAGTCAAATTTTTTTTTTGCAATCCATAAATATATTTTTGGTGAATTTTTTAAAAGTTTGAATTTCCGAGGTTATCAATTTTAGAGGTCCGCAAGTCACTCTCCCGACCCTCCATGGACCCGTGTTCTTCCAATTCAACACAAAAGCTACCCGGCCATGACAGTTTAAAATTTCATTCAAATATGTTCAGCCGTTCATAAGAAGCAAAATTATTTTTCAAAATAAAACGCTCGTAAACCATTGTGTTATATTTCAGTCATATGAGCAGCTTAAATAAAAAGAGCAAAAAAAAAATGTTGCGAGTAATTTCATTAAAATGAAAAAAGTGTTCAACAGACAGTTCCAAACAGTTGCACAAGTATATATGGGCTTAAAGAGGACACCTTCAGCTTTATGATGGTACTAAAATCTCTTTGACCCCTTTTGACCCTAACAAGTTCTACTCCCATAAAATTCGGATTTAACTAAAATATAGAACCTGGGGAAACATATAATAACACATCAGGTATAAATGATACATTGATGTAATGATCCATTTCTTAAAGACTACTATCCCATTAATATAACAAAAAAATTTCGACCAATTATTGATAACGGTTTGCGAGAAATCATAATTTAGTTCTGATCAAATTTACAAAAATTAATTTTTTTCTAAAACAAAATAAAATATTTGTCTCCAGCAGCATGCCACAGCCACAATTACGAATATTTTAATCTAGTTTTTTTGATACCTTAGTTCTAATATGTTTGCTATCGAATGGCATTAAAATTTTTGAAATCGGCGATGACAAAAAATTGGACTTTTGGCCGATGAAATTCAATTTTCAGCCACAGTGCGCCGGCTAATAATGTATAGTGCGACTTTAATTTTTGTTGTTTAAAAAATAGCTTTAAAAACATTCGTATATTTTTCAAAAATGTTAAAAGCAAAATAATTAAACAATGAAAAAATCTGTCAAAAACAAAATTCATTACATTTTGCTTATTTAATATATTTTTTAGTGGTAATACTTTTCTCACCCCGTTTTTATGCGTGAGATTATTTGACAGTTCAAAGCGGGAAGTTTCTCACAAAAATTTTACAGACACACTTTTTCTGTAAATTGGACAGTAATTTCCTTACGTGACAGCTATTACTTGCTAAAAATGTTACAGACGCAGTTAAATGAGAAAAACAGTTGTTTGTTTCAATTTATTGCATTGTTATTTCATTTCTCTCATTTCAATCGAAAAGTATTTCGAAGTGAGAGTTACAGAACATGGGCACAGAACGCTACTTGCATTTACATTACATGAATTTTGTGATAATGCCAAGGCAAAACCAATCTTATATAGTGAGCCACATCCAAAATTGAACACTTTCATCATTATCATAAACTTTTTGTTAATATTATATAATTCTTATAAAGTATGATTTTTTAAAAACATTTGTTATCTTAAAAAAAAAAGACATTCATTGTCTTGACAAGTAAAAAACGTTTATAACTTGGATTAAATTTAGAGATGCAAACACATCACTCCAGTTTTATGACAACAACGAAAAAAACAATTTTATCTTTAAAATGTATCAGATAAAAAAAAATTATTTTATTAATTCGAAGTTTCGCACCTCAAATTATGATGAGGTACATTTTTCTTTTGACTTCTTTGAACTGTTAATAAATATTTTAGAGGACAGTTTTAAATTTTTTAAAAACCTATTTTAATTTTTAATAATTTTCTTAAATTTTACTATGTTAATGTTAACTACCAATAGTTCCGCTACTTCATTAAAAAGAATATAACGAACCATAAGTGTTTGTATTCAGACTCTATGGAGTTTAAAATTTATTACCACAGGTTGGAGCCCAAACCTTTTAGAAGTATTTGAAAACCCATCATATTGTTTCGCACCCATGCCTTATTGAAAAGAATTTTTTTGATTCATAAATTGTAACGAGCCAAGACAAAAATATTTGAAATAGAAGGCTGTGCTACCTTATTCCAACCGTGCCCAGAGATAAGGGGCTGGATCTTGCCTTCATATGCATTTAAATTAATGGTATCATACAGGAAATTATAATAGTTTGGTAGCAAAATCACAATATCAATGTTCAACATATAATTTAGCGGTGGATTTACTTTAATGGTCTAAGTGTTATTAACCTTTTAACTTCTTTTACACACCCTTCCATGCAAACTCTGGTCTCACAATTTATCTACTACCTAAATCTTAATTGACCAAGCTTAACGTGGAATAAAAAAAAAATTAATATATCTTTGTTTTTATGATAACATTAACATTTAATTATATTCGACATTTTTATTTTTTCGAATTTATTCTATGAGTTAAATTTCAGTTATGTATTTTATAAAGCTTTTTTGTAATAGTTCTATTCATTAAATTTTTTTTTTTTACGAATGACTTTATACACTACCAGACTATTATCTTGTATCTTCCTGTTACATTTTACCTTAGCTATCCTTTGGATAGCAATGAAGTATATTGTATGTACAGAAAAATTTACAATGATTAGACACCAGCAGAATGTACTGAATTTTTCTGGCCCGCTACGGCCTTCGTCAGCATTTTTTGTGTCACACTGGATAGTGATACTTTATAAATTGAATGTATTTAACTCAACTATTTTAACAAATAGAATCTGGGAATTATTTCTGTTTATAAATTACTTTATTATATTCAACATTTTTATTTTTTCGAATTTGTTCGATGAGCTAAATTTCAGTTATGTATTTGTAATAGTAGCTTTTTTGTAATAGTTCTATTCCTTAAATTTTTTTTTTTAGGAATGACTTTATACACTACCAGACTATTGTCTTGTATCTTCCTGTTACATTTTACCTTAGCTTTTTCATTATATTAGCGTTATTGATTACGGTTTTAGGCGTACTAAGCTCTTTTCCGCGAATTGGGTCTAAATGGGGCCTATGGGCAATTATGGACCGATCTTTGGGAAATTTAACAGTATTATTTGCAGTCGTATAAAGCAAATTCGTGCAAAATGTTATATAATTCCATGAATTATTCCACCATTTATGTTAGTTTTTGTATCAAAATTATCAATTTTTTTAAGTTGGTGGTTCCACATTTTGATTCATAGCTCCGATCCTACCAAACCGTTGCTGCTGGATTTCAATCCCAAACTGCTTAGGATAACTACAAGCAATTTGAGACCAAGTTTGTTCTATTCTTTTGCGTTTTTCAAAAGTGAGCGTGTTTTCAACAGACGGACATGGCTAAATCGACTTAGAATTAGTCAAGGAGCCAGAATATATATACTTTATGGGGTCGAAGATGTCTAATAAGAAAGTTTCACTCGAAATGACAAACTTATTATACCCTCATTCACCATTCGTGGTGGTGGACGGTATGAAAACAACATTTAAGGGGAAAAGAAAAAAAGATATAATACTCGTATCACTAAGTTTTAAAATAAAAATAAAATATAATAACAAATTGAATTATTTGTATAAATGTAAGTAAAGCTATTACGTTATTAAAATTTATACAAGCGGCGTTAAATTTATTTGAATAACAAATTCAAAAAATTATAACACAGGGTCTCCACCTGATATAAGATATAAGATTTTACACATACATACATACACATAAATTAATAATAAGACGCTATCATTAAAATGTTTAATTTTTTAAGTGAAAATAGTTGAATTCTTGTGAAAAATGCTTAAAAAATAATATTAAACACTAAAAACAGAGAAAAACCTAAAAAAAGAATCAAAAACGACACAAGTTTACTGTACGAAAATCAGTAAATTATGAAATCTTATAAGATACGTGTTCCCCTTGTTTAAGATTAACTGCCTATTTCACTAAATGCGAACGAAAGCTTTCGTTCGCACAAATTAATGTAAAACAAAAACAAATTCTCAAAAATTTGTTTTTGTTTTACATGTATTTGTGCGAACGAAAGCGTTCGTTCGCATTTAGTGAAATAGGCAGTGTTAAAAAAGGTTATCGCTCTGCTAATGATTTCCAATGGATTTTGAATAAAGAAACAATGGAGCTTGATAAGTATTCAAATTTATTTATCCACAGTTTCTTATATTAAAATTCCTATGAATTAAGTTTAATATTATTCAAAAATTACAAGATATAAAAGTATTAAGATATTAAAGTGCTTACTTTTTGGTATGGAAACCACTACAGTATACGTTTTTAATATTTTCTGTAAAAATAATCGGACTGAAGATCGGACCACGCCAGCTTAGAAACAATAACTTTTCTATTTTTAACAGAAAGTTAAAATGGAGTGGTATATATATATATACATACATATTTAGCGCGGGTAGCGTCAATTCCGAAAATAAACTAATGACATTAGTTGTAATAGATTATTAAATGTAAATAGATAAATAACTTAAGGTTAATCGATAACAGTTATCAGTTTTTGCTAGTGGTTGCAACATTGCCCCCCGCAATTTGACAAGAAGTGTCTTCTTCGGCAAATTTATCTTGGGAAGCCACGTCTAAAACTGCAAGCTTTGCTACAGGCCTTTCCAGAATACCGTGGGTTGTTAGCACTTTTGCACTTCTAACTTGACCATCTCTTGCCAATCTGGTTTCAAGTACCTTTCCCCGTAGCCAAATATTTCGAGGAAGAGAAGGATCAACGATTATAACCAAGTCCCCCTGACATATTGGTTTTTGTTTTTCGAACCACTTCGATCGACATGTTATTGTAGGCAAATATTCGGTCAACCACTTTTTCCAGAATATGTTAGCAAATTGTTGTGATAAAACCCAGTTCTGCCTTAAGACAATGCCACTATCACTGCAACTAGATAAAGGTTTCAAGCCACTAGAACTACCAACAAGGAAGTGGTTGGGAGTGACAGCTTCATCAGTTGTATCTTCCACGGGAACGTAGGCCAATGGCCTAGAATTAATAATATTCTCCACTTCTAATAACATACTTAACAACAGCTCGTCAGAAGGAGCTCTTGTGGGTATTATTTTATACAGAACTGTTTTTATGGAACGAACTAAGCGCTCCCAAGCGCCTCCCATATGAGGTGAGGCTGGCGGATTAAAGTTCCATGTCGTCGTTGTGGTGGTAAAAGATTTCACAAATTCGTTTTTGTCAACGTCGACCATTGCCTCACGAAGTTCGCGCTCTGCACCAATAAAATTTGTGCCATTATCACTAAAAAATTCACGTGGAATTCCTCTTCTAGCCATGAAATTGCGGATGGCTAATATGCACGAACTAGTGGTAAGTGAGTGTGCCACTTCTATGTGCACAGCCCTAATTGTTAAACATGTAAACAGAACACCGTACCTTTTTTCCCTATGGCGGTTTACTGTAACAGTTAATGGACCAAAAAAATCGACACCACTGTAGGTAAATGGAGCTGTATATAAAGCTAGACGAGCTCTTGGCAATTTTGCCATTTGGGGAACTTTAGGAACTGCTTTGTAAATTTTACACCACTGACATCTTAGCATTATGGACTTATATATGACTCTTAATTTGGGAATTGAATATTTTTGACGTATTTCATTAATAACCGTTTCGTGGTGCAAGTGGTAGTACCGTTGATGAAAGTGAAGAATAATTAGCCTAGTTATGTAGCTAGACTTTGGCAATATTATAGGTTGCTTTTGTTCTTGAGGAATATCTACGTCAGCTACTCTAGTATCTGCTCTCAGGACATTATACGTATCTAGAATAGGAGACTTTTTATAAATTTCACTAGATTTTGGAACAGGTTTTTCATTTTTAAGGCAAGAAATTTCCGCGTAATATTTTTCATTTTGAGCCTGCTGATATAAGTAACGTTCGGCCTTTAATAGCTCTTCCTGGCAGAGTTCGCCTTTTTTGTGGTCTTTTGTTCGACAGTTTAATATAAAACGAAAGACAAAGGCAGTGGCGCGTAATATACGATTCCAATTGGAGAAACGGGTTTGTGTTACCAGAGGCTCTGAGGAGGAGATTTTGAGAGCGTACTGAGGAATCTCTTCTAAGGTTGTTTCTTCATAACCGTTTCCGCCTGGCCAATAATGTTCCGGTTGATAAAGAAATTCAGGACCTGAAAACCACCTATTCGAGTTACAAATTAGAGGAACTCGAACCCACTTAGTAGCTTCATCTGCTACATTTTCTTTTGTTGTAATCCATCGCCAATCACTAATTGCTGATAATTCTAGAATTTCAGAGATTCTAAAAGCCACGAATTGACTATATTTCCGATGCTGAGAGTTGATCCAACTTAAAACCGCTTTAGAATCGGACCAAAAAAACCTTTTCGTAATTTTAATTTTATGATTTTCACAGATATATTTAGCAAAGCGGGCTCCTATTAAAGCTGCCATAAGCTCAAGGCGCGGAACCGATGTTATTTTTAATGGAGCTACTCTGGTTTTTGAACCAATAATAGAACAGATTACTGTTTGATCCCTTGATATACGAAAATAAGATACCGCAGCGTATCCGTCTTTGCTTGCATCGACAAATGTGTGTAATTGAACCTTAACGTTATCATAAGTAGCAATTGTTTTTAAATAACATCGGGGAATTTTAATGTTTTCAATACTTGGCAGGAAATTTAGCCACTGAGTCCATTTACCCATTAAATCTTGTGGAATTTCTTCGTCCCAGTCTACTTTAGATCGCCATACCTCTTGAAGTAAAATTTTAACGTACATTATTATGTTACCGATAAGACCTAGTGGATCGTAAATCGACATTACTAAACGAAGCATCTCACGTTTAGTTGGTTTTGTTTTGCCAGTAAATATTTCGCTTTCCATAAATCTTAAAGAAATTTTAAAAGTAATAGCATCTTCCTGATGCTCCCAAAACACCCCAAGAACCTTTTCGACTTGTTTCTCCCCACTGAGATTTAAGCATTTTTTATCGTTATAATTGTGGCCAGAAACTTCACTTAAGACGTGTTTGTTATTAGAAATCCAATTTCTTATATTAAAACCACCTTGTTGATGGATAAATTTAACGTCTCTAATCAAATTAATAGCTTCTTGAGTAGTATCCACCGAACACAAAAGATCGTCCACATAATGGTTTTCTTTTATAACCTTTGCAGCTTCAGGAAATTGCTTTTCGAATTTAGAGGCGTTTAAATTCTTAATATATTGCGAAATGCTAGGGGCACATGTGGCACCGAATATCATAACGTCCATAACGTAAACTTCAGGTTCCTTATTTCGATTACAATCCCGCCATAAAAAGCGCTGAACATTCCTGTCCTCTGGGCGCATAAAAATTTGGTGGAACATTTCTTCAATGTCCCCACATACGGCAACAGCCTTTTGGCGAAACGAAAATAAAACAGCTGGCAACGATACAAGTAGATCAGGGCCCTTCAATAAGAATGAATTTAAAGATAAACCATTTGTTGTTGCTGCTGCGTCCCAAACGACTCGCGATTTACCGGGCTTATTTTTATTAAAAACAGCAAAAATTGGTAAATACCACACTTTACCACCTTTATTGGCATCCTCTTTATTTAGTTTGTGAATATAACCTTTACTTAAATATTTTTCAATTGTAGTTTTAAACACCTTAAGAAGTTCAACATTTTTTAATAATTTACGTTCAAGGCAAATCAATCGCCTCATTGCCATATCAAAACTATCTGGAAGATCTAGAATATCAAATCTCCACAATAGAGAAGTTTCATAATGGCCATTCGACTTTAACCGAGTATGTTGTTTTAAAATACTAAGCGCCCTTTCATCATCTTTGCTAACAAGCGGATCTTTACAACTTATCCCTACACTATCGAGGGAGTAAAAACTCTTCACTAGTTCATCTAAACTTACATCGTCTTTACAGTCACAAAAATGAAAATTAAGATGCTTACTTGGAGTATTGTTTTGATCTACGGCCCCGTATATCAGCCATCCAATTCTCGTACAGATTGCAACTGGTTCATGGAGAGCACCTTGTCGTATTTTGGTCGAAATTCCCAAATTAAAATTGTTAAGGCCAATTAGAATCTTCGGTTCAGCGTTGTAATAACTTTTGATTGGCAAATTGTTCAAATGTGGAAATTGTTTTGACAAAGTTTCATAGTTTAATGATTGTGTTGGTAGCCCTAGTGACGTCACCGTATTTACATTAATAGACATCCTTTTTTTATTTTCACCTGAAATGTAAATTTTTAATTTTTGTGAACTATTTTCACATCTCTCCATACCTCCGGTCCATTTCAAGCACAAAGGGTTGGCAGATCCATTAATTCCCAATTCATTCATTAGGCTTTCTTCCATTAAACTTATAGAGGATCCCTCGTCGATGAATGCAAACGTGTTAACTTCATTTTTATTACCGTAGACTGTAATAGGTAATATTTTAAAAAGAACTTGTTTTAATTTACCGCCATGTATATTAATAACTTCAGTGCTGTCTGCAGTTTGATTATTATTGTCTTTATTATTACTTTTTGCACCAGAATAACTATGTAAAGTGGGATGATGATAATATTCACAACCATCAACACCACACTGTAATTTCTTTTTGCATTCGTCGCTATGTTTAAATAAACAGATTTTACATAGTTTATGTCTTCTTATGACATTCCATTTATCTCCACGATTAAGAGAAATAAATTTTTTACAGTTAGCAATTACCTTACATTTGTTGCTATTACATACAAAACACTTGCGGTCATCATTATGAATATTTACGTATGTACCTTTGTTATTGTTATTTGGTTTTTCTCTTTTGTTATTTTTATTTGCATTGTCAACTGTTATACTGCTAGCTGTTATACCTATATTAAAAAACCATTTGTCAAATTCATACAAATTTGGTTTTTTATTTTGGTTTAACAGCTGAGTTTTTTCAGCTGCCCATTGCATTTGATACGAAGCTGGAAGCTTTTGTATCACATCTTGCAAAAGGGATGAATTATTTATTTCGTCGTGTAAATTACCAGCAATAATTGTCGATAACAGGCCGCGAACATTAATGGCTAAAGAGGTAAGTGTTTTTAAATTATTTTCGTCTACGGTTGGTGCTAATTTTATTTTGTTTTTGATCGAGTTTATTATTTTCTCAGGTTGACCAAATAGCATGTGTAGCATGTGCATAATGTCAGGAACATTGTCTGGATGGACTAACATATGCTGGACACTGTGAAGAGCGTCTGCTTTTAAAGCTTTTTGTAGCCGAATGAGGTTTTCTGCATTAGAGAATGCGCAAGCGGCTGTGGACCATTCGTACGTAGAGAGAAAGGTTGGCCATTCTTCAGGTTGGCCAGAAAATACTGGAAGTTCTTTTGGAAGCGACTGTCGAGAGCTAATGTGGCTTTGCAGTAATCTGTGTGGTTGTGCAATTGAATTTTGCGAATACGGCATTGTATTGTCAATATTAAAATTTTGTGGCTGTGTAATAAATTCCCGGGGAAATGAATTAAATAAAACTTGTGGATTATTACTTGTGTTAAAGTGAGCAAATGTCGGCCCTCGCTGGCTTGTAGTGGCAGTAGTTGGCGGAAGATGCATTCGTTGTTGATAACCAGTATTAGTGGCAGTGTTTACCGTACAATTTGGTATATTAGACGTTATACAAGACGAATGTATGGCAGCGGAGGTCACCGATGTTGGCACATGATAAATACAATTCTGTGGTACTACATTTGTTTCATTAAAAGTTCTTGTTGACCGAATTATATTTGAGCAATTATTTGGTATAGAAGTATAGTATGTAGTTTGCGATGGAAACTTTAAATTTTGCATCGTGCTGCTAAACTGTTGAACTGTTGAACTCTGTACACCTTCAGTGTTTGTTGTAAAGGTTGGTGCAGCAGTTCTGCTTATCGAAGCTAAATGTTGGTTCAATATAGGCTGGCTACTACAAGTGGTATAAATATTATTGGCAGATTGTTCTGCGGGTCTTGTAGACACATCAGAGGTTTCATTAGTCAAGTATACTGCTTGATTTAGGTTAGAGTCTTTAACAATTTTATTGGTTAATGTGTTATTAGAACAACTCTCTGACACCTGCATTTCACATTGCGTTTGTTTCACCCAGTTTTGTACAGATTGACTCTTTGTAGACGAAATATCACTTTGAATTTCGGCTTCCTCAAGAAGTTTGTATTTTTTATCTAAATATTCTTTATTTAGTCTCCGCTCGTCTTCTAGTTTTTGCAGTTGTAACTCAAATATTCGAGACTGCGAAATACGAGAGCGATTTGAGATTCTACTTGTTGTACTTAACGAAGGTGAGTTTGGCCTCATGGCTGAACAAGAAGGGCATGTAAAGGTTATGTTGTCAGCGGTCTGACCACATTTTTTGTGCAGAATAATTTGACAACCAACGCATGTTGTCATGTATTCGTCAGGGGGGTTGTGGCACAATGAACAATCGTGGTTATGCTGTTCATGCTGATCCTTTGGCTCGGGTAAAGACATTTGGTACTTACTGCGAGATTGGCGGATTCAAGGCGCTATTAGGTACTTCTTCAATCAGTTATGTTGACGTCTTGGAAACAATAGCCACAAAAAGAATTTTAAGATGTTAAAAAAGGTTATCGCTCTGCTAATGATTTCCAATGGATTTTGAATAAAGAAACAATGGAGCTTGATAAGTATTCAAATTTATTTATCCACAGTTTCTTATATTAAAATTCCTATGAATTAAGTTTAATATTATTCAAAAATTACAAGATATAAAAGTATTAAGATATTAAAGTGCTTACTTTTTGGTATGGAAACCACTACAGTATACGTTTTTAATATTTTCTGTAAAAATAATCGGACTGAAGATCGGACCACGCCAGCTTAGAAACAATAACTTTTCTATTTTTAACAGAAAGTTAAAATGGAGTGGTATATATATATATACATACATATTTAGCGCGGGTAGCGTCAATTCCGAAAATAAACTAATGACATTAGTTGTAATAGATTATTAAATGTAAATAGATAAATAACTTAAGGTTAATCGATAACAGTTATCAGTTTTTGCTAGTGGTTGCAACAGGCAGTAAGATTAACATGAAGAAATGTGCTCTCTCATTTTGCCGAAGTTCTCTCACATATTATATCAGATATTATCTCAGGTGGAGACTCTGTGTAATAAACAGTCAACCAGTGATGCATATTGAGTTTTTTTGTTTTGGGCCAAATTGACGATTTCAAAGGGCCAAAATAGCTTTGATAGGGCCAAACTATTTTTGCAATAGCGGTTTGACAACGACAACAGGATGTTTTTGTGAATATTTAAAATTATTAATTTTCGTACAAACAAGCTTCTTAGGTGTTTTTAATCCTATCATATATCAAACAGTTTGTGCGTTTTTTTTTGTCCTGAACAAACAAAACAATTTCTTAAATAAGTGTTCGAAAAAATGAGAAAATAACATTGAAAAATGTATTGAACATCTTAAAGTAGTTAATTAAATTTGGACCTGAAAGGGCCAAAATAGATTTTCACAGGGCCATCAAACATTCAAAAGTGCTAAAAATGGCACAATTGTGCCACGTTTTGCATCACTGCAGTCAACATTTTGTTTAATAAAAAAAAAATAAACACCAAAACTCACCTAACTTAGCATTTACACATGCCACTGCCAGTTCGAAAAACTCAATACACTCACGATTTTTTACTAATACACTCACATTTTTCGCAATGGCAGCTCCAGTGGCAGCAAAAATTGCATGCGAGTGGAAATTTGGCACTTGCATGCCACTAAATGTCAAAACGATTAGCAATGTTACCCTGTTCAATATTTAATGCAAATCGACTGGATTGTTGTCGAACTGTAGTTAACGTTTTAACTGTTAAATGCATTTTTATGATTAATTTGTAGTAACGGGCGTTAAAATAAGAAAGTTTTCTAATTATAGAGCATTAATTTTGCTAAAATAATGCTAATATAAATAAATGTAAACTATTTCCCCAAAACTAAAACTATGTGATTAAGTCGGCAACTCTTTTTTGTTTTCTGGTACTTTTTTTTTAATTTGAGATGTAAACAAATTATCTCAAGTTGACTCTTCGACGACATTTTGAAAATGAACTGGCAGTGGCATGTGTAAACAGAAACGCAAATGGCATGAGATTCGACTATTTCGAACACTTTTTCGTTTATAATACATATGTATAGAACAGTGGCATGCCACTACTTGCATGTGTAAAGGCAACGTAAAATAATTCCTTTGTTAACCTAGCATTTACACATGCCACTGCCAGTTCGAAAAACTCAACACAATCACAAGTTTTTACTAATACACCCACATTTTTCGCAATGGCAGCTCCAGTGGCAACAAAAATTGCATGCGAGTGGAAAATTGGCACTTGCATGCCACTAAATGTCAAAACGATTAGCAATGTTACCCTGTTCACCATATAATGCAAATTTACTGGATTATTGTCGAATTTTAATTAAAGTTTTGACTGTTAAATGAATTATTATCATTCATTTTTTGAAACGCCCATTAAAAAAAGCAAGTTTGTTAATTATAGAGCATTAATTTTGCTAAAATAATGCTAATATAAATAAATGTAAACTATTTCCCCAAAACTAAAACTATGTGATGAAGACGGTAACTCCTTTTTGTTTTCTGGTACTTTTTTTTTAATTTGAGAAGTAAACAAATTATCTCAAGTTGACGCTTCGACGACATTTTGAAAATGAACTGGCAGTGGCATGTGTAAACAGAAAAGCAAATGGCATGAGATTCGACTATTTCGAACACTTTTTCGTTGATAATATGTATAGAACAGTGGCATGCCACTACTTGCATGTGTAAAGGCAACGTAAAACAGGCCTGTTATCTGGACAAATTAAATTTCTTTTATGTTGGTAAAATTATCACTTATGAGTCTTTTAGTGTAAGGTAGGGTAATTTTTAATTAAAAGGTAATTAACTAAAACAAAATACAATTATATAACAGCAAAAAACAAACAATAATTAATAAAGACAAAAGGTATAATCAAAACAACAATTTAAAATAAAACAAATTAAAGGATAATGAAATCTGCCAACCAAGATATTCAATTTTGGAATTCAAATTATATTTGATAGAGTTGTGTCGGTCATGAACGAACTGGATCAATTGAACGGATCAGTGAGACGAACGATGACCGGCCGTTCAGTTTCATCGTTCAATTTCGTTCAATCGTTCACTTGGGTCTTTTGAATCAGTCGGTCACTTGCTTGCCGGACAACTGGTTGAAAAGAAACAACAATACTTTTGTGTTGTATAAGTTACGCTAGAAACACAACTGGGACGAACGACGAATTTCGCCCAACACGACGAATTTTTCAGTAAAAATTCGCTGAGTAAATTCGTCGTATGAAGCACAATAACGACACATAGCTGGCAGCTTTTATAACTAAGAAAGTTGATTACTGTTTGTGCAAATAGAGTGAAATAGTGTGACCATATTCAAAAAAATAGTGCTTAAAAATAAAAACATAATCAAAAACACAACTAAAACTATTTTTATAGCCAAATACTTTGTATACTTATTTTATGTGTTATACAATAAAAAAAAAAACAATTATTGAAGTAAAAAGTAACTTTATTTACTAAACTACTTTTTAACTAAAACCAAACATGGTCACCTAGTACTGATTTGTTCGTCGTTCGCCGGCGTATGAAATAGAATTAATGCCCCTATTACGGTTTACAACTCAACTCAGTTGAATTGTAATTAAAACAACTTAACTTTAAAACAACTGAACTCTTTTTTGGTATTACGAATTACAACCAATTCCAGTTGAAATTGTGTTAATGTTGCCAGCCTAAAAAACAGACTATTAAACAGCTGATGCTATAGTGGCGAAAATTTTAAACAATAAATTTTATTTAACGTTTGAAAAATTGTGTTTTTTAAATTCATAAATATTAACATGAACATAAATGTTGATTTATTATATAACGACGAAAGTGTTGATTCTTACATTGATGTGCTACGCATTCGAAAAGGTCTCCGTGATCACTCAAATCCCTTGGAACTCCCAAGCACCAAGTAAGAAATGATTTAATTGAAAATTTAATGGCTTTTTAATACTTTTTCAGATTCACAAATTTCTTTCGTTTAAATAAGGAAGCATTTTGCTTTCTGTTAAATGACATGAAAGATCATTTCCACAAACCTGTAAGAGGTACGGCTATACCTCCTATATTGAAGTTATGCGCAACTTTCAGGTTTCTTGCTGACGGCAGCTATCAAAAAAGCAGTGGAAATGATTTTAATGTGGGGCTGGCACAACCAACAATATCAAAAGTAATAAAAGAATTTTTAAATATCATCGAGGAGCGTATTTGTGTCAAATGGATTAAAACTCAAATGACCGAAGAAGAGCAAAACGCTTCAAAAGTAGATTTTTTTTCAAAAAGTGGGTTTCCGGAGTATTGGGATGTATCGATGGGACTCACGTTCGCATAATTTCACCAAAAAAAGAGTTGCAACATCTTTATCTGAACAGGAAAGGCTATTACAGTTTAAATGTCATGATTGTAAGTTAAAAGGTAAAAAAATATAGTATGCCACTTATTTTGATTTTTAGCTTTGCGATTACAAAATGGTTATACAGTTTGTGGATGCTAGGCACGCGGGCGCAAATCACGATTCTTTTGTTTTTAATACAAGTGATTTGAAGTTACATTTGCAGAGAAACATACAGAGAAATTCCTGGATCTTAGGTAAATCTGGTCTTTATATTTACTACAAAAATATATTGTTTGAAATAAATCTTAAAGGCGACGCTGGCTATCCTCTACAAAGTTTTTTGATGAAACCTTTCCGCACGGCTGAATCTGGTTCACCTCAAGCTCACTACAATACGATACACTCGAAGGCCCGAAATATTGTAGAGCGGACAATTGGAGTATTGAAGAGCAGATTTCGTTGCCTATTATCTGCGCGGGCTTTACACTATTCGCCAGAAAAAGCTACACAAATTGTGAACGCTTGTTGTGCTTTGCACAATATTTGCCAACACTTTCGAGCTGAACTTCCTGAAGAAATGACACCCGCTTCAAGTACGGAAATAAGCAATGAAAACCTAAACATTGGAAGAGAAGACGAGGATGGGGCAAAAAGAATTCGCAATAATATAATGTTATCCCTTTAATATAATTCAAACACTCCATTTCACATTTATATTTCACTTATATATTTGTACTGTATTCAGTCTTTTCATTTTCAATTTTTCATAACTATAATTAATTTAAACAAAAACAACACTTCGTACGAAAATGAATAAAATAAACTTAAAACTAACAAAAAAAAGAACTTCATATGTTAAAAAAAAAGTAATACACTTAATACTAACAAAAAATATCACTTCGTGTACTCCATTAAACATAATATCACTTCATGTGTGTTATAAAAATTAAACTATTCTTAATTACTCGTAATAGAGAAGTCTTTCAAGGTAAACATTAACTATTCACGAATTATTTAATCCATCTAATGAATGACCTCTCAATTTGGCTATTTTTAATTTTTGAACTTCTGCCTTTAAAGCATGCAGTTCATGTGATTCCCTTGCCTGTCTCTGAAATAATTCAAATTTTTGTTTTTTTATCTGCAGCATTTTTTTGTTCACTTCATAATTTTTATAAAGGGTCTTCTCCAACTGCTCCATTTTTTTCAACACTTCCTTTTGGTTTTCTGCTTCCTTTCTTAAAATTTCCAGACGCTCAGTTTCCAAATTTTTTCCTCTGCAGCGATTTGTTATTGCTTGTGATGCTGAGGAAGTGTTGCGGTCTTCAATGTTTGCTACTTGGGGCTCACAAGCAATAGACGAGGCTGCAACGAAAGGAATTTCATCCTCATCCATCACCGGTGGAATGTTCTCCACCCCGAAAGCACGACCACCAGGTGCAACTTGCTCCCTCATTTGTACCAGTTGAGCTACACTCTCCTCTAGTGGATTTAACGACACTTCTTGCGAGGGACCGCCACCTGTTGCAAGATAGTTGCTACGATTGTTGGCCAGTTTTCTCTTTAAATTTGCCTTATAATGTATCCAGACCTAAAGGAGAAATAAATTATCATTGCACTTTCATTGTATTAGGCTAATTTAACTACTTACCCGTCCCCAGTCGTGCGCGGTTCTTGTTGGCGGTCCCAAACTATTCAGTTCAACTGCGAATTCATCCCACAATTCCTTATTTTTGCTTTTACTGCATTTAAATTGCAGCTTGCCTCTTCCTGTGTCGGGATGTTTCTCCATAAGCTCAACAAGTTTTTCCAACTGTTCTTTCGTTGTAACTTTATATTTTCTATTAATTTTATTTATTTATTAGTTTATTTAATAATTTTATTAATTAGTTACAAAATTTTACTTACCCGCTTTCCATTTTTTGTAATAAGTTATCAAAACAACTGCAAGTGATCAGTTGTAAATTTTTGATGTTTTTTTCAACCGAACTAACACAGGGTTGTAAACGGTAATACCACAAAAAAGTTGTAATACAATATAAATTCAACTTTACATTTTTTGACAGGTTGAGTTGTCATCGATAATACCAAATTGCAAAATTTCAACTCAACTAGAGTTGAGTTGTAAACCGTAATAGGGGCATAAATCTATTTAAAGTTCGCCGCGTCTGGCGAATTTTCGCCGGCGACCTGATTGTGTGCATTTTCATATACACAAACGTCTTTTAATTTTGGCGACGAATATTCGCGGCCAAAAATTCGTCGTTCGCCCCAGTTGTGTTCCTAGCGTTATGCAATTATAATATACCTATTTCTTTTACTCATTGCCACATTGCTTTACACATTTTCATAATACAATCAGGGTTGTCAAGTTTCTAGGCGACCTAATTTTCGATTTGGCGATATGGCGACTTTTTGGCGGCTTATAAAATATATGGCGATTTTGATGGCTATTGATTTTCTATAAACTTGTTTTGAGACTGTTGGACAAATTTACCGTTTGTTATTTAGAAAGATTATATCAATGATGGTATTCCATCTAATATAAATCAGGTTTTGCATAAAGCTTATAGCTATAAGGATACGTCAGGTACTTACCATTTTAAAGAACTTGCTTTGACTGTCTTTATATGCATTTAATTCCAACTGCTAATGTCTGTGTTGAAATAGTTCTTTTTAATAATTTACTCTACTAAAACTCGCCTTCATTTATACGAGTTATAAATTATATGAATGTAAATAGCACTTTTTGTACCTTCGCACGATATTTTGAATATACATTGTTAAAAAAAAAACAGTAAGAATTGCCTTGCCGGTGTATAGCGTTTTAGATATACATATATCCAATATTTGTTTAATACTTAACACAAAAAAACGTTTTGCTGCTTTAATTAGATTATTATAAACTATTGTATCTTTTGTGTGTTCACCAATAATTTTACTTTTATTCAAAAAAATATACATACATATATCAAGGCGACTTTGTCCCATTTTTGGAGAATTTTAGCGATTCAGAAGAAATATATTATTTTAGGATTTATAGAAAACATTGGAGAAAGTTCTAAATAAATTTTATGTTGTCAAAAACGCAAAATAAGCCTTGGCGATTTTTGACATTGAATTTGGCAAAAAACATCAAAATAAATCTGACAACCCTGGCTGCTTTTCACAATTTTTCTACAATTTACATGAGCGTTGCCAGTTGTTCTTAATACAGAACCCGCCAAATGCTAATTTTTTTCATTTGAGCAGAAAATTTTATAAATATTTATTTCTTTCAATTTTTTAAATAAGTCCCTTTATTTATAAAAGCTTAGTAAAGTTTTACAGCACGAAATTAGTATGGAAAAAAACTTTACATTCGTTTATGAATAAGACTCTTAAAATATAAAAAAAATTAGCAATGTATGTTCGTTCGGTGAAATCTTGCAACTCAATTTTGAAGCAGATACCTCGAACCGATTGAGCTGTCATTTTTAAACACGTTTAGTTAAGATGACGATGCATGGTTAACTGTGTTACGTTATTCTAAATCTAACATTATAAGACACCCAAGATGGCAGACTTATTTTTAATGCATTCCTACAATATGAGTATCAAATGGGAGGGCTTGCTGAGAATAAGTCGAAAAAGAAAGTGACGTTACTCTTAATCATATATGGCGGACTAAGTTTTTAATGCTTGCCTTCAAGATGGGTATCAAATGAAAGGACTCATGAGAATACGAATGCTAGTTTTAATATAAACTAAAAGTAAATAACCTTTTTAAAAAACAAGCTTTTATTGAAATGCGCTTCAAAGAAAAATATAAATGAATATTATAAAACTACTATCAACTTATAACGGATTACATAATTTATATGATATACGAGATTTACTTGTGTAGACAAACAAGTAAATTATATAACTTGATGTGATTGATTTAAACTATTAAACTTTTCAAACCATGTAAATACTAGTACTTAAATCTCGCGACTAGCTTTTAAATCAAATAAATTGTGTAAAGACAAGCGACAAGCTTTTATATCATATAAATTTATTAATGATGTTATAAGTTGATAGTTAAAGTTTATTTCGCTTTTCTTTTTAGCGCATTTTAATAAAAGCGTGTTTTTTAAAAAGGTTTTTTAGTTTTTATAAAATAAAAACAAAAAATAAAATTTATATTATCACATATTTTGAGAATATAATACATATAACGCATGAATAATAATAATCACTATTGCTATTTGTTCATTTTTGTAATATTATTTTGATATTTAAATTGTGCAATTGCTATTATTTTTATTATTTTTTTGTTTTTAAAAGTATTTTGTTCTTAAAATACCACATAAATTTGAAATTTTTTTTCTCTCATTATTTTTGTTTAATTTTTAAAGAATTGGGCTCTTACTTTGAATAAGCCCTCGCAACAATTTTTTGTTCTTTCTATTAAAATGGAATTACCTAAGCATATAATAAATAAGCAAGTCTTAAAATCGCCACGTTTGGCGAGAAATTACTACGTATGGCAGCCCAGATTGTACTATGAATTTTTTTAAACACTTATAACCTATTTCCAATGTGCGAAAGAATTCGTTCTTTCGAACAACTACATTTAAAACAAAAACAAATTCTAAAAACTTTGTTTTTGTTTTAAATGTATTTGTACGAAGTAAATAATTCTTTCGCACATCGGAAATAGGCAGTTATAGTGTTGTTGTTTCTTTTTAATCAAATGAACGAAAAAAATGCGTATTTGGTTTGTGCTTATTGTTTTCTATTCTTGGTTACACTCAAAAAAGTTTTACAGTAACTTAATGAGATTTATTAAAATTGTTTTCCGTAATTAATGAAATTTTTTTTATTTTATTAATTAAACTGTTTCTGCATATTCTTCCAAAAACAAACTACAAAAATTAATAAGGGTTTTCATGATATCGCTTAAAATTGCCATATGTGCAAATAGGCAAACTTGCAAGACTCGTTTCATGAAGACCCTTTTTAATTTTTGTGTCATTTTAAATACAAAAATCAATTAAAAGAAAACAACTATAAAATTAAAAACTAAAATTTGTGAATAAAAAGTGAAATTTGTTTTTTAAACAAGCATAAATAAAGCATAACGACTAATTTGCTTAAATTACTGCAAGATTTTATTGTTTGTGATATTATTAACACTTGAGTTTTTCATTGAAAACGGCGGTAAATATTAAACAAATTTATTTGTATAAATGCACAACTGAACAGCGCCAGTTTACGAGTCAAAATTGTTGAGCAAATTTACGAAGTTTGTGTAAACGAATTCTCATACAATTTTTGGCAGTTCATTTGAGAGCGCGTAAAAATGCACAGTTTGCGAGACTTTTATTGATATGAAAACCCTTAATGATTTTTATTTCTGTTAATATGTTCAGTTATTTTTTATGCATAAAATAAAACTGAAGTACATGTTTACATATGTACATAAATAAAAAAAAATAGAAAGGAAAAAATATTTGGTAGGTCATAATGACAGATAAAAACACTGCTTTAGCTGTCTTAGTACGTAATTTAATTTAAGTTCAAATTAACTGAAAAGCCTTTAAATATACATTTTTTGTACCTAGTGTGTACTTTTTTTTAATTGTAAATAAAGAGAAAAGTTAATTCATTTTTAATTAATATCTCCATTATAAAATTAACAGTAAAAAATTACCTTACAATTCCTTTATTTAAAATTATCCGTTTTCTAATTACATTTTCAGTTTTCTAAACTTAATGCCTATTCTTTTGAATTTACTTACATAATGTTTCGAGTGTAATCTCTCATGTTGTTTCTTTTAACACATTCAATCGATTGTTTAGTAAAGAGGACAAGACAAGTGAACGACTGAACGAAAGCGACAAATGATTCAAAAGACAAACTGACCCAAAAGACAAAGTGACCTGAAACGAACGATTGAACGAAAAGAACGAGCTCGTTCACTGATTCGAATTGAACGATAATGACCGGTCACTTAAACGAACGATTAAGCCCAAGACTAATATTTGATACTAAAATCTTGCACATTCGAGCTTAATATAATATAATAAGTTAAAAAATAAGTATACATTTTACAAATTAAATTTCCAGACCAACATTTCTTACCGTTGAAGCGAATCTCGTAGTATTCAATATTTATTGATACATTAATTTTCCCAAAAATCTTATTATCAAAAGTTATTTTCGGGAATACAAAATTTTTTATTAATTTATTTATTAATGACGTGCTAAATTTCCAATTTATATATTTGATAAAAACACTTGGGTTCAGTGTGACCAGATCAGAAAGACATGGCCAAAAAATGCTAAAAATGTTTTAAGAATTTTTGCTAAAAAGTTTATTACCAGAATGAAACTTTATTCGAAACAAAATATATTTAAGTGACTTGTTTTTAAAGAAATTAAAATGAGGGGTTATATTTAAACAAGAGGGTAGATTTTGGTAAGTCGTCTGATACATATAAATATTTAGCACAGGTAGATGAGATTAAATTTTTAATTTAGGGGGACCTCTCTTAATGCATGCAAAATTTAAAAGATCTTATCTATGGCTATACAACATTTTTTAGATCATTTTATTTCTTATAGTTGAAAGTTATAGAAAAATCGTAGTTTCAAAATTATTATGTTTTCAGCAGTTTAGAGCAAAAACAATTTTCAAACATTTACATTATAGAATTTTTTTCTAAATTTAAAGAGAAATTTCTCTGTACTTTTATATCGTAATTTCAAAGTGAAAATAAAATTTACAATCAACATGATGAGGGTATTCCAAATATTCCCTGAATATTCTATTTTTTTTTTAATAGCTCTATTCCTTAAATTTTTTTAGGAATGACTTAATTTTTTTTTAACAAAACAGGTAAGACGTTTCTTAACATAAGAATTATCCTTTTTTATAGTCAAAATTTATTATAATTTATAAAAAATTATCGTCAAATCAATAAAACTATTCTTCAAAATTTTTAAATTAATGCTAAAAACAGCTAAAAACATTTTATAAAAATGCAAAAAAAAAATCCAAGTGTTTAATGAAAATTTTAGCTCCAAAAATGACAAAATGTCCACGATGCTTGTGCTGTTCACGATAGGCTGATTATCAGGTTATATGGTTATTAAGTTATATTAACAGCAACAAAATATATTAAAAAAAAAAATTCATAAATGTATTTTGTTGTTATGAATATAACTAAACACAACTGAAATTTAATGTTGAGGGAAAGCTATTTTCTATGCGCATTTCGCTGGTTGCTTAGGGCAGCCCGTCAGGAAACTTTTTCCAAAGACTTTAGAAAAGCTAAAAATATTATACATATAAGAACATAAAGTGAACAAGAATTTTAAACAATCAGGTCTTATTTGGAACAATATCAAAGCTTGTTCTTATGTTTCTCTTCAAAATTTATTTTGTTATAAAAAAAAAAAATTTAATTTTCCTCCCAAGTTTTCAGTATAAATAAAAACTATATGGGTCAACTTCAATTAAAATGTACACCAAGAAATTTTTCTGTCTTGAACGCCACATTGCAAAAATACATGAAAATTCACTTATAGTGATTTTTTTCAAAAAACGTCATTTGAATAGCAAAAATGAAATTAAAGTTTAAAAGTGGCGTTCAAGACATTTACAACCTTTGGTTGTTTTTTAAAAAAGTTTATTTTGCAAATGTAATAGAACTAAAGGGAAGTTAATTAAAATTTATGAAGCAATAATTTTAAACTAAAATATGACGTTCAAGACATTTTACCCGTACTTACCATTATATACTAAAATAGACTTAAAACCCGTTCACTTAATTGTCTTTCTTTTAATTCTTTAAATTTCGTATTTTTTTCAAGAAAACACTTTCTTAGCCTAATGCACTTCAGTTCAATGCGACTAGTATATGAGTAAATATGAAAAAATTAAAAAACGTGGCGTTCACGACAATGCGCGGGGACAAAATTCTTTCAAAAATCCACATCCGCGATGACAATATTTTAGGAATAAAAACAGAACAAAATTTGAAAAATAATTACAATATTTTAAAAGCAGATAATGTATGTTTCCCGTTTACTCTGTTTTTAAATTTTTTAATATTGTTTATCAAAAAATGTAGCTTGAGACAAGCATAGTACAGAACTAGTATGCCAACTCGAGAGAGTGTTCTCAATTTTTTAGTTCACGCCTCACACATATAGGTTCTGTGTGAATTCAACACACATAAGAACAATAAAAACAAAACAAAATTTAAAATTTTTCACAATATAACACTTTTTGTTAAATTTTATGACATAAACATAAACTGGTAACGAATTTCGTCCAATAGCCATACTTCCATTTCTGTCTAAGATACTTGAACGAATAATGCACAACCAACTAAGTATGTTTTTGAATAATAATAACCTGCTCACTAGCAGGCAATCGGGTTTTCGTCCCTTTCACAGCTGCGTGTCTGCTTTAATTGATGTAACCGAAAACATAAGGTCAAAAATTGACAACGGTGAAGTTGCTTTTCTAATCTTGCTAGATCATTCGAAAGCGTTCGACACAGTAAATACCGAAATTCTCACTTCTAAATTAAAAAATTGTCTCAATATTTCATCAGCAGCTACCAAATTAGTATCGTCATATTTAACCGATAGGTCACAGTCAGTTTTTTATGGAAGTAGAATATCGAGTAGTATCGTCTTAACAAGAGGTGTACCCCAAGGCTCTATTCTAGGGCCTCTGTTGTATTCTGTTTATGCAAACGACCTACCAGATCAATTGGAATATTGTAATGTACAGATGTATGCCGATGATGTACAACTTTACATTAGCTGCAAAACCTCCGAAATTGATGACTGCGTTCGGAAAATTAATAGGGACTTAAGGAATATTCATGACTGGGCTACTTCAAACGGACTGTGTCTTAATCCAAGCAAATCGAAATGTTTGTTGATAACGAAAAAGACACTGACTTTACCCCTTGTTCCAGATATAATATTAGGTGGCTCGGAAATTGAAAAAGTGACTTCGACAAAAAACCTTGGTGTCATTCTAAACAATAACTTAGAGTGGAGTAACCATGTTAATGTTGCTACAGCCAAAGTGTATGAGATGTTAAGAAATTTGTGGAGTACTCAGTTGTTTATACCTATTGAAATTATAATGCTTTTAGCTAAAACGTATCTGGTGCCAACTCTATTATATGGTTGTGAACTCTTCACAAACTGTGATTCTACCAGTATGCGTAAACTTAGAGTATCTTTTAACAGTATAACACGTTATATATATGGTCTTCGACGGTTCGAAAGAATATCACATTATGCCAAGAAAGTTTATGGAGTGTCCTTTGAGTCTTTATTACAATGCAGATCTTTAATATACCTACATAAAATTATATACACAGGCCAACCAAAATATCTTTACGACAGACTAATTTTTCTTAGATCAAATAGGGGCAATCGCATCATGCAACAACGATATAAGACAGAATTATCCAAACAACATTTTTATATTAATACCATTAATATTTGGAATCAGCTACCCTTGCATTTGCAAAGAATCGGCAATGCAACGCAATTCAAAAAATTTATCTTTGAATATTTTCAACAAAAATAACAATATTTACTAAAGAAATTAAATTTTACCTTGTTAAATTTTAAATTTTATTCTATTTTATACATATTTATTTATTTTTTTATTTTTTTTTTTTTTTTTTAATTTTTTAAATATTATATATGTATAAGTTTTCACTGTCTTTATAAAGTTTTTATTTTCATTACTGTAAATATGTTTTGTATACCAAATCATGTAATCCAGTACTTTAATATAAGATTTATCTTTGTACTGGGTTGTGATCAATAAATAAAAATAAAAAAATAAAATAAATAAATAAAAATAAACACATAATTAATAATTTTTTCCAATACATTTTGCTCATTTGCTTTTGCAAAATATTTTTATTTTTCACAAACTAAAAATTTTTAAATAAATTTATTTGACATTAATTTTTTTCTGTTGTTATTGAAGCCAGCAGAGCAGCATTTTGTGGTATGAAAATAATATTTGAAATAATATATTATTTAAATATTTTCCGATATTGCAGAATAAAAATTTTGCAAACATTGTTTTTAAAAGTTTTTTAATGCAGCCAGCATTTAATAAATTGAAAATTTATTGAACTTTATTTTTGAAAATTTTTTTTTGGCACATTCTATACGATTTAATGCAACTATGTTTAGTGGTCGAAATAGTTTTATACACCAATACATTTAAAAAAATTTTACTAATACAAACATAAATTAGGTTCCACTGACAATTGACTTATGTACCTGTCAAAAGGCCATGTCAGATAAAACTTTTGCTTCGCGTTGCGTTACCGATTCGCTTTGACATCTAAGATAAAATATACATACTTATACGAAACATGTCACATAAAGTACTTTCAAAGCGGAGCGAAGCAAAAAGTTAGCCAACTCTCATCTTTTTGCGCGCTTTGACAATTGGCTAGTATAATTTTCTTTTGTTTTTTAATTTTGTTTGCCAAATTCAATTGAAAAAACCGTCCAATTAAATTTTTAACTTTTAATTTTGTAACAAATAATTAAATGTACAAATTACCAACCGCTTTTATAAGTAAACAAGCAATGCGTCAGTGTTGTCAAAGTTTTCATTGTGTTATACACCTTTTGCTTTGCGTTTTTCTGCCAAAGGTAGAAACGTCACGCAAAGCGACAAAGTTTTATCTGACACGGCCTAAAGAGTCGGCATACTAGTTGTATACTATGGAGACAAGTGTTTTTATATGGCACGAGTAAGAGAGAGCCATACAATACTGTTATCAATCAATATTTAGAAAATATTAAAAATCTGAGCAATGTTTTTCTTCGGACATATTCTTCAATGAGAAAGAAGGGTTTCAAAATAAAAAATGTGATGAATATTAAAAACAAGGAGAAAAATGCCCAACCACTATTTCGAGTAGAATTAGAACCAAGCGATATAAAGCTTAAAAAAAACGCATCCCATTTACAATTTAAAATACATTCTGTACAGACGAAACACGATGGAGGAGCCGCACAAAAGAAATGGTTCCGTTCAATGTCTAAACTGCCAAGAATTTGGTCGTACTAAGGCATACTGCCATTTACCCTCTGTTTGCGTCGTATGTGGAGAATTATATGGCACAGTTCATTGCGATAAGTCTAAAAACGATCCCAATGTAGCAACTGTGGCGGTAATCACACTGCCAACTATAGAGGATGTCCAGTATACTCTATCGTTTAAAACCTAATCCCCCTCAAATACAGGTAACAAATCAAGTTAACACTAATGACATTCAGGTACCGCAGCCTAGTAATAACAGAACATCCTACGCTAACGTCCTAAAATCAAACCATATGCCAGTGCAAGGTGATTTGCCAAATTATGATGAAACTCCAGTTTCTAATTAAGAATGCAATCGATGTTATTGCAAGCTGTACTAAACAAGCCATGAATGGTTTAAAAATTTGTTTTTGGAACGCAAACGTCATTCGCCAACATAAAAATTAACTAGAATACTTTCTTAAAAGTAAACAAATTGATGTAGTGATGGTTTCTGAAACTCATTTGACCTCAAGAAATACGTTTGAAATTTATGGTTATGGTTATGGTGGTGGTGGATGCTTTTATTGTTTTCGCTAATCTTTTTTTAATCGACATTTTTGATTTGATCATGCCACACCTCTAATAAAAACATTAGTTAATTACTCAAATTGCACATACATATGTACATACACATTTTATCAAATAACAAATTACCTTTATGCACTCGCATCCACTTTTAGTTGGTGGGCCCAAAGCATTTACTTTTTCAGCCACAGCATCCCATGTCTGTTCCACCGTAGCTTTATTGCTTCCAAATGAAGGGCTGCTGGTTGCCAGTTGTGGAAATTCCTCTATTAAATCTACCAATTTTTGAAATTGCACATAGGTAGTTTTTTTTAGACTAAAATCAATTTGTTGTTGTGTTCTCTTCAAGGTTCTTTATTGAATTCATTTGTTCTTTTATATTTAATATATCACATGTTCTTATTATAAAGTTAACAGTTACTATTTAATACTGGTTATTCTTGTTTATGCCAGTATAATATTGTTGTAAACAATACCAATACAATTAACTATATAGTGTGTTTTATTTATTATTATTATTATAAGTAGGGTGCTCGCATTACAATTGTGGTACATATATAATTCAATATGTTAAAGTATTGTAAAATGTGTTTATTTACCACTTTTTTTTAAATCCATTTTTTGTTTTTGCTTTCACCAAAATATTAAATTTTCCGTAAATTTTTTTTTCTTCATATTCTTCATATCTTTATTCTTCATATCTTTATTGAATCTTCATATATTAAATATCAACTAACAATAATTAATCAAATCTTATCCTAATATTTACTTTATGTCCTGCCAGTGCCAGACAAAAAGATTTAGTCATCACGGTTTCTGTTCACATATGTAGGTGTTTATCGCTCATCTGATTGGGTGAGTGCTGCAGTGTCTCTTCTTCTTAAGCGAGTGTGGCCGCCATAATTTAAAATATTTCTAGCTAATGGATTTGGGTGCAGTTCCAGCCTTTTTAAATATTTTACTGCATATTTCGTTATCATAGTTTTTACTAATGGCACATTGAGATCCTTGTGGATATTTGAGTTTTTGACGTACCAGGGGGCGGCTGTGATTATTCGAAGAAGTTTATTTTGGCGCCTTTGAATTTTTTGATGTTAGAAGCCGAGGCAGTGCCCCATAACTGAATACCGTAGCACCAAATTGGCTTTAAGATAGAGTTGTAAAGTAGAAGTTTGCAATCGAGACTAAGAACAGAATTTCTTCCAATAAGCCAATTAATTTGGATTGCTTTTAGTTTCATTTGAGTTAATTTAGCTTCTATATGCCATTTCCACGTTAAACGCCGATTTAGATGTATACCGAGGTATTTTACATGCGAGTGTTGGGGTATTATTTGATTATGGATTTTAATAGGGGGGCATGTTTCCCGACGCAATTTGAATGTTATATGTGAGCATTTTTGCTCATTGATCTTTATCCTCCATTTTTTTAACCACCTTTCCAGTTCAAATATATGATCCTGTAAGTAACGAGATGCTTCTTGACAGTTTGCGTGTACGCTTAGAAAAGCTGTATAGTCCGCAAATGTTGAGGTATGGGTGTAGCTGTTTGTAGGCAAGTCCGAAGTATAAATTAAGTATAATAGAGGGCCCAGGATGCTGCCTTGTGGGACTCCAGCGTTAACTGGCTGAGGAGAACTTAAAAAATCGCCTTCTTTAATAATAAATTGACGACCGACTAAGTAGCTTCCTAACAGCTTGTGTTTGTTTGCTGGTAAGTTTTTCTGCAATTTCAGTAGTAAACCTTCATGCCAGACTTTATCAAAAGCTTGAGACACATCGATGAAGAGTGCTGAACAATATTTTTTTCTTCAAAGGCTTTTCTTATGACATTTACTATTCGATGAGTTTGTTCAATTGTGCTGTGTTTTCTTCTAAAACCGAATTGATGATTGGGAATACATCTGTTTTCATTTAAAATCGGCGTTAATTTTGACACTAGTAGTTTCTCAAATAGCTTTGATATATTAGACAATAAGCTTATAGGTCTATATGACTCAACTTTTGTGGGATCCTTTCCTGGTTTAGGTATCATGGTAACTAAGGATACTTTCCACTCTTGTGGGTAGTATTCAAGGCGTAAAATAGCATTAAAAATTAGAAGAATAATTTTCTTTGCTATGTTGGGTAGCTCCAAAAGCATTTTGTTACTGATCTTACCAAAACCAAGGGCTTTCTTGGGGTTTAAATCATGAATAGCCTTCTCGATTTCTCTTATCTCAAATCTTAGTGGAACAGCTGATCCAACAGCAACAGGTGGTAACTCGACCGCAGTATCGAAAGATGTATGAAGGGTAAATACGGTTTTCAAATGATTAACAAAAATATTTCCTTTTTCTATGTCATTTCGTGCCCAACTTCCATTTAAGTTTCTTAATGGCGGTTTAGTGATAACTGGTCTTTTAAGATTTCTAGCTGCACGCCATAATGAGTCGTCAGATTGAGGAGTTGCATCAAGTTCCTTAAGATATTTTTCCAGAGAAGCCGTTTTTTGAGACTGCAGTAAGTTCCTTAGCCTTTTTGTGCACTCTTTTAGTAAATTTTTAAGTTGAGGGGATCTGTGCAATTGCCACTCTCTTCGAACTCTCATTTTTTCAGTCAAGAGACGCTCGACATCTGTAGGCTATGCTAGAATGTTGAACAGCTAGTTTGAGATAATTGTCAAAATTTACAATAGAAAGATTCTTCGGTGTTCTAAGCGGAATATTTTCAGTGCAGTGGGTACTGAGATATTTTTTATATTTTAACCAATTTATTTGTGTGGCTGACGTCACTAAGTAACCAGGCGGAGATACAATTCTATTAGGGTTTGATATGGTAAGAATTGTAGGTGTGTGATCAGAAGATAATTCTAAAGAAGCTTCAACATGAATCGTTTCTGCGGGGATGTTTTTAACCACGCCAAAATCGATGACATCTGGAATTTTTTGCTGATCAGTAGGCCAATAAGTTGGTTGTCCACTAGCGATCACATTTAAATCCATTTTAGACATTGTATTTTACAAAACACGACCCTTTGGTGTAATGAGCAGTGACCCCCAGAAGGTATGTTTAGCGTTGTAATCGCGGCTAGGAAACAGGGTCCTAATGATTTAAAATATTTATAATATTGCTTTCTGATATTGAAAATCTAGGTGGAGAGTACAAAGATGAAAGTAATAAGTTTCGATTTAGCTCTTCAACACATATGTTCGTTGCTTGCAGATAATCTTCACGATGATCACACATTAAGTAGTGTTTGATTCGGGCTTTTATCAAAATAGCAGAACCTCCACAAGCTCTATCTCGCGGGTCCTTGGTATCATATAATATATAACCATTAATTTTAAAAGTATTTCTTGAGGTCAATTTTCCGTAAATGAGTACTAAATTATTAAAAGAAATTATTAAAGAAAATATTAGGTGTGTTCCACAAGATCTCGGGCAAGTTCGGACTAATGAGAGTAAAATGAAAATTACTCTCTGAATTTGCCAAAACTCCCCCAAAATTGCTGGAACGCAAAAAACCATTTTTGCACTTCTTCAAATACTAATGATGCTTACTTTTCAAATTAAGATCTATTTTAATTATTTAAGACGCTTAAAAGTCAAAACATTATAAAACCAAAACATTTACATCATTGTCACTTTTTATATTTTGTTTTCTTTTATGTTAAAGATTAAGGGAAGTAGTATGCAATAATGCATTTACCACTTTAATTTTTTCATTAAAATTTTACATTTTGCATTCTAATTTAGTTTTTAATAAAAATTAAACTTTTTCTTTTGCTTGTAAATTTCCTGATTAATTTTTCAGTTTCAAATTAAAAAAAAACAGCTGATTGTTTATTCTTGTGCGAACTTACCCAAGTAAAAAGTTCGTGCAAATTTGTACAGGAAATTAAAAAAATACTCTCTAAATTACTCTCTTAAATGCACAAAAATTGTTATGTGGAACGCTTTTGGGTAACTTTGTGCAAGTTCGGACTGTTTCGTTATGCATCTGGAACAGAGCTATTTAGACGCATGTTTTTTTGTGGTTATCTGCATTTGACATAAGCGACATTTTAAAATGTGTTACAAAACTCACAAAACTCTTAACAAAATTTCCTACTCATTCAAACGAATTTGTTGAGTCATATGGATTGTAAAAATAGCACATAATTTATTTTTTGTAATACCAGAAATCAGTCTTCAGAATTTTGGGATGATTGGTCCATAATTTAACATAGGTCCAATAGAAATTACCCTCCTAAAAATCATTTTAGTTCGGCTAAAACTGTTACGAATCATGATATTTTACTCAAGCCAGTCCATAATTCTAACAAGAAACGCATAAAACTTTCTTGTTGCCGGTCAATAATTCAATAAAGGTCTAAACCGCAACCAATTTTAATGCTTACGTTCGTTTTTGTGAAGCTTAGTTAAATATATATATGTATTTATCATAAAGAGTCAACTCCTGTCGGTGGAGGGTATCAAATATTAGGCACAGCCAAATATAGCACTCTAACTTGTTTTTTTTTCATTTTTTAGAACAAGAAAATATAATAATAATTCCTTGATTTTAACTTATTTCGTTCATATTTAGTAAAATTTTCTTAAATAAAGAAACATTTTGCCTTAACCAAGCCACAGATATATTTAGAATAAATAATATTTGGCTTAAACGAGATCATGCAAAATTTTCTTGGTTCAAGCCATTTTTATGGTGAGTAATTATAATCATCATCATCATCATCATCATCATCATATATATTAATAGGCAAGTGGATTTCTTTGGATCCCTTTTACGCCTAAACTATATATTGTATTTTAACAAATGATATATCAATCGAAAGATATTTTTTGGTAGATTCTGTTAATGTAAATTTTCAAATCGGTTCAGTATTTTACGAGTTATATGCGTTAGAAAGTAGTACTAATACATTGAAACAATTCACATACGTGTAAGCAAAAACAATGAAAACAAATAACAGAAGCAGTATGCTTTGTTTTTGTGTTTACATAGTAAAAAGAACACCAACATACCGAGTTCTCTGCTATGCATTAAATTGGAGAACAGTAGAGAATAAGAAATAAAAAAGAGAAAGACAATTTTAAATATTTTGTTTTCTTTTTGGAAGAGTTGTTGTTTTTAAATGTTACCGTTGGTTGATTTCTTAAATTTTGCACTTATGAATAATTTTAATGTTATTGTTACATTATTAATATGGTTACATTGTAAAGAATGTGTTTATTGCATTTTTTTTTAAATAAAGTGCGATCTTTTGATGGGCTGCGATTTTATATAACAGACACTACCGATCATGGTCATTTGTTATATGATAATCATGTATTATTATATATAGAGAGGTTGTTACAACATAATTCATCAACGAAATAAATATAAATGGAAAATATATAAAAGGCTTTGTTATATAGCATTTTCAGTTTAAATAAAACCTTTTTCAAATTAAGCGAAACCTTTTTCAAATTAAACGCAACCTTTATCAAATTAAACGAAACCCTTTTCAAATTAAACGAAACCTTTTTCAAAATAAATGAAACCTTAATCAAAAAAAGTTAAAATTTTTAAAAATAAATTAAACCATTTTTAAAAATTTGTAGGGAATTTTTTTTTTGGATTTCTTTGAATTACTAATTAATGAAGAGGCGACACTTACAATGTTACGATCAGTGGTAAAATATCTAAATGATGATTGGGCATGAAATTTTAACTTTGAAAATGTCTTCTCTATCGGGTTCAGCATAGGAGAATATAGTGGTAACATTTCAATGTACATTCAGTATTGTCCACCATATGTCATATAACTTGGGATTTATGGATTCTGGCATACTCCATAATTAAAAATGAGTTTTGTAGCATTGGGCTGATTTCAATTTTATCTAAGAGCTCCCGAAGATATACTTGGAAACGGGCCGAATTCACAGTGGATACAGAAATAACTTTATGGTAAACAACGCCAGTATTATCTGTCGTAGCAATTAGAGTCATATTTTTTCTCTTTACGGTTGGCAAAACACCATGAGCTTTTTCACCTTCTTTAGCAAAAAAAAAAAAAAAACTAAATTCCTACAAAATTTGAAAAATGGTTTTATTTAATGTTTAACGGTATTTGAATAAAGTTTCGTTTATTTTGAAAAAAGTTTCGTTTATTCTGAACAAAGTTTCGTTTAATTTGAAAAATATTTCGTTTTATTTGAAAAATGTTTTATTTAAACTGAAAATGCTATAAACATTGAGATTAGGGAACTTATGTTACATTTACATTTTTAGAAAAATTGTCAATAAATTTCATATGCCTAAAAGAAATATGCCTCATAAAATTAAAAATTGTTCTGCTCTAACGAATAAAAATGAATTCTGACGAAGAGGACATATGTGATGCAGAAATCTCTGTAATACTTCAAACAACAATTTTACGGAGACCACGCACAATACGTACACGACCAAACCATTTCCTAATTTTTGAGGACGCTGAATTTTATCAACGATTTCGTATGTCGAAGAAATCAGCTTATAGTATTCTGGAACTAATAAGGCATCATATAAAAAAGCCAACCACCTGGTAAGTGTAACAGCTTTATGCAAACGTTAAGACAAACGTTAAAACCAATACATTTCAGGAACCAGTCTCTAAGCGAGGAGCATATGCTACTTATAACTTTAAGGGTGTACGCAACAGGTGGGATGTTGAAACAATTGGCGATGTATATGGTGTCTCAACGACAACAGTTTCCAATGTTGTAGCTAATGTTACACACCATATAGCACTACTGAGGAGTCATTTTATTACGTTTCCAGAAACACACCAACAACTTTCCAAAAATAAAAAAGACTTTTACGATATTGCAAAATTTTTTCATGTAGTTGCGGCACTAGATTGTACTCACGTTAGGATAATATCTCCAGGTAACTTGCTATAAAATTTACTTATTGCGATCGAAAAGTATACAAATGTATTGATGTATCAACAATAATTTTTATTTGCTAGGTGGAGAAGATGCCGCGTTGTACAAAAACCGAAAAGGGTTTTTTTCCATTAACGTACAAACTATGTGCGACGCAAATTTAAAGATCTTGGACATTGTTGCTAGATGGCCTGGATCCGCGCACGATTCAAACATCTTATTACACTCTAAAATATTTTTCAGATTTTGCAAAAATGATTTTGGGGATAGTCTTATTGTAGGTGACAGTGGCTATCCTAATAAAAACTTTTTACTAACGCCATTATTAAACGTCGAAAATGCTGCAGAAAATCTGTATAATGAGTCCCAAATACGAACACGCAACTGTGTTGAAAGGAGTTATGGTGTTTGGAAAAGAAGATTTCCTATTTTATCATTAGGCATTCGGCTTAATATAAAAAAAAGTAGAATCTGTTATTATAGCTACTGCTGTTCTACATAATATATGTTGTTTAAACAAGGAAAGCGAACTTCCATCCCTACCAGACAATTTAGAATCGGCTGTACAATTCGTGAATAGCGTACCAAGCAATTTTGTCGCTCAAAGTTCTAGCACAAACAACACTACACGGAGCAATTTAATATATAAGTATTTTAGAAGTTTATTGTAAAATGTATGACCAGCCTTCATTAGGTTTTTGTCCCAAAAATTTTCTCAAAACATACTTGCCCTTTATCTCCAAACCTTTTAAAAATTCTTAATGATTTTTAAAAAAAAAATTTTATTAATTCAATATTAACCAAAACAAAAGAAACAAACATAATATGTTCATTATAATAACTAAAAATAAATAAACATTTGATAAAAAATAAAACATAATTCAATTAAAACATTAAAAATAAATCCTTTTTGTACTATAAAACTTAAAAAATAAATAAACATGTGATAAAAAATAAAAAAAATAATTCTATTGAAACAATAAAAATTCAATACTTTGCACTATAAAACCGACTTGGCGCTGAGGAAAAACTAAATGTGTGGAAGTACATATCGATGCCTTACTTTCTCAACCTCGTATCTTAAAAAAATACGGTTTGGACTTTTTCATATAAAACGATTGTTTTTTTTGTGTTCTATTACTGCAACAACTTATTATTTCAATACTTTGTTTCAATTCTGTAAATATTTATAAATTCTTGAAATAATAAGTTGTTGCAGTAATAGAACACAAAAAAACAATCGTTTTATATGAAAAAGTCCAAGCCGTATTTTTTTAAGATACGAGGTTGAGAAAGTTAGGCATCGATATGTAAATTGTAAAATTAATAATAAGCACAGTCACATCTAAAAACTAAATAAAGCAATGTGAAGGCACAAAATTTTGCATTTGGTACACGACATATGCCACTGGTGGTGGGCCTCTACATACAGCAGCAACAATGTCTCAACTTACTTTGACTTCAACTTTTCAATATTGAGACGAACAAACTCTATTTCCATCCGAAGTTTTTCCACTTCTAGGGCGTGCTTCTCTTTTAAGAACTCCATTTCCATTTTCTGCCTTTCTAGTTTGGCATCAGCGACTTTTGCCCAAGAGTCTTTTGTTGCTCCTTTTGCTTTTTTTAGTGAGGAATGTATGGGCTGTTTTAGCGTTTTGGGGGATTATTTTGCCCAAGATGTTTTAACTACAAAAACAGAAAAATAATTAGTAGTTATGTATATATAATAACCAGAGAAGACAAATTTGCTTTTTTTGCTTCTTTTTTGCTGTTTTTGCCCTTTTTTGCTGTTTTTGTTATTATGGTGCTTATTTTGCTTTTTTCCTATGTTTTTGCTGTAAAATAGCTTTTTTAACATAATTTTTACGTAAAAAATATTTTTTTGAGAAAACATGAAAAAAAAATAATTGACAACTTTTTTCTGGGTTAAAACAAATATATACGGCATGTAAAAAGCCACATGCGCATGTGGTTCTGACGTAATTTTGACGTCATCACACAACACGCAATGCTTATTGTGGCTTTGCATTGACGTCAAAATTACGTCAGAACCACATGCGCATGTGGCTTTTTACATTCCGTGTACTAGAGGCTTTAGTCGTGGACTCAACGTTTTTGGGCCAAATTCAATACGCTTTATTAAAACTAAAATTAATAAACTTACCATCCCAAAAAAAAACAGCCATTTAACTTATTTGAGTTTAAAAAAAAAAAAAAAATAAACCGGCCGTTGTGAACGAAAAATTATAAAAATTAATGCCGAAAGAAAAGTCAAATATGTTATTTAGCTAAAAATGGTAAAATTGTATCCTGAAGTTTTTAAAGTTGAAAAAGATTGGCTTTTTTGTAATGTGTGTTCGAGTAAAATTAATAGCGAAAAGAAGTGCAATGTGGAGCAACATTTTAGTACAAAAAACACAAATTAGCTGCTTGCCAAGAAAATCGTTCACAAAAACTTATAACGGAATTTCCTGTTTATAACAGTAAAAAAATTAAGCCATCCCAGTTTCAAAAACATCTTTCAAAAGTACGCCAATTTGTCAGTTCCAAGCGAAAGTTCTATTCGAGGTAAATACATACCTCAAATGTATACGGAAGCTTTGGGAAAAATACGTGAAAAGGCTAAAGGTAAATATGTATGGATTTCTGTTGATGAAACAACAGACAGTGAACAAAGATATGTGACCAACTTTATATTTGGTATTTTAAATGACGATGTTGGAAATAAACCTTTTTTATTGAACATGGGTGTTCTCAAAAATGCAAATGGGGCTTCTATTGCAACTTTCTTCAACGATTCATTACAAATTTTATGGCCTGATGGTAAGTGAATATTTGATTAATAATTTTTTTTATATTTTTTTTTTAATTTAATCTAGGCATTCAATACGACAAAATATTGCTAATGGTAACTAATGCAGCGGCATACATGTTAAGTGGAATTTTGTCCCTTAGGATAATGTATCCTAAAATGATACATTTGACATGTTTTGCTCATGGACTTCATCGTGTTGCTGATTTCATCGCTTAGACTTTCAGCATGTAAATAAATTAATATCTTGTACCAAATCCGTTTTTGTTAAGTTAATTTTTCAATAACTCGTATTTACACACATACAAACTAAAATTTTAATTTCTATAGGCTCCTCGTAGAAAGCAGTTATTTTTACAAATGAATCCCAATTTGGCTCTTCCACCGTTCCCATGCCCTACACGTTGGGGTACTTAGATAGAAGCCACAATGCATTATGCAGAATACCTTGATAAAGTAAAGGCTGTTATTTCTTATCTGAAAAGTGAAGACTCAGATTCGATCGCTCACGCCAAGGAAATATATAACTTGCCCGGATTAAGTTCCCAACTTGCGTTTATCAAAAACAATTTTTCAATTATTGTGTCTTCTATAAAAAAAGCTACAAACAGTTGGGTTAGCTATTCACGAAAATGTAAATATTGTGTTATACACCTTTTGCTTTGCGTTTTTCTGCCAAAGGTAGAAACGTCACGCAAAGCGACAAAGTTTTATCTGACACGGCCTAAAGAGTCGGCATACTAGTTGTATACTATGGAGACAAGTGTTTTTATATGGCACGAGTAAGAGAGAGCCATACAATACTGTTATCAATCAATATTTAGAAAATATTAAAAATCTGAGCAATGTTTTTCTTCGGACATATTCTTCAATGAGAAAGAAGGGTTTCAAAATAAAAAATGTGATGAATATTAAAAACAAGGAGAAAAATGCCCAACCACTATTTCGAGTAGAATTAGAACCAAGCGATATAAAGCTTAAAAAAACGCATCCCATTTACAATTTAAAATACATTCTGTACAGACGAAACACGATGGAGGAGCCGCACAAAAGAAATGGTTCCGTTCAATGTCTAAACTGCCAAGAATTTGGTCGTACTAAGGCATACTGCCATTTACCCTCTGTTTGCGTCGTATGTGGAGAATTATATGGCACAGTTCATTGCGATAAGTCTAAAAACGATCCCAATGTAGCAACTGTGGCGGTAATCACACTGCCAACTATAGAGGATGTCCAGTATACTCTATCGTTTAAAACCTAATCCCCCTCAAATACAGGTAACAAATCAAGTTAACACTAATGACATTCAGGTACCGCAGCCTAGTAATAACAGAACATCCTACGCTAACGTCCTAAAATCAAACCATATGCCAGTGCAAGGTGATTTGCCAAATTATGATGAAACTCCAGTTTCTAATTAAGAATGCAATCGATGTTATTGCAAGCTGTACTAAACAAGCCATGAATGGTTTAAAAATTTGTTTTTGGAACGCAAACGTCATTCGCCAACATAAAAATTAACTAGAATACTTTCTTAAAAGTAAACAAATTGATGTAGTGATGGTTTCTGAAACTCATTTGACCTCAAGAAATACGTTTGAAATTTATGGTTATGGTTATGGTGGTGGTGGATGCTTTTATTGTTTTCGCTAATCTTTTTTTAATCGACATTTTTGATTTGATCATGCCACACCTCTAATAAAAACATTAGTTAATTACTCAAATTGCACATACATATGTACATACACATTTTATCAAATAACAAATTACCTTTATGCACTCGCATCCACTTTTAGTTGGTGGGCCCAAAGCATTTACTTTTTCAGCCACAGCATCCCATGTCTGTTCCACCGTAGCTTTATTGCTTCCAAATGAAGGGCTGCTGGTTGCCAGTTGTGGAAATTCCTCTATTAAATCTACCAATTTTTGAAATTGCACATAGGTAGTTTTTTTTAGACTAAAATCAATTTGTTGTTGTGTTCTCTTCAAGGTTCTTTATTGAATTCATTTGTTCTTTTATATTTAATATATCACATGTTCTTATTATAAAGTTAACAGTTACTATTTAATACTGGTTATTCTTGTTTATGCCAGTATAATATTGTTGTAAACAATACCAATACAATTAACTATATAGTGTGTTTTATTTATTATTATTATTATAAGTAGGGTGCTCGCATTACAATTGTGGTACATATATAATTCAATATGTTAAAGTATTGTAAAATGTGTTTATTTACCACTTTTTTTTAAATCCATTTTTTGTTTTTGCTTTCACCAAAATATTAAATTTTCCGTAAATTTTTTTTTCTTCATATTCTTCATATCTTTATTCTTCATATCTTTATTGAATCTTCATATATTAAATATCAACTAACAATAATTAATCAAATCTTATCCTAATATTTACTTTATGTCCTGCCAGTGCCAGACAAAAAGATTTAGTCATCACGGTTTCTGTTCACATATGTAGGTGTTTATCGCTCATCTGATTGGGTGAGTGCTGCAGTGTCTCTTCTTCTTAAGCGAGTGTGGCCGCCATAATTTAAAATATTTCTAGCTAATGGATTTGGGTGCAGTTCCAGCCTTTTTAAATATTTTACTGCATATTTCGTTATCATAGTTTTTACTAATGGCACATTGAGATCCTTGTGGATATTTGAGTTTTTGACGTACCAGGGGGCGGCTGTGATTATTCGAAGAAGTTTATTTTGGCGCCTTTGAATTTTTTGATGTTAGAAGCCGAGGCAGTGCCCCATAACTGAATACCGTAGCACCAAATTGGCTTTAAGATAGAGTTGTAAAGTAGAAGTTTGCAATCGAGACTAAGAACAGAATTTCTTCCAATAAGCCAATTAATTTGGATTGCTTTTAGTTTCATTTGAGTTAATTTAGCTTCTATATGCCATTTCCACGTTAAACGCCGATTTAGATGTATACCGAGGTATTTTACATGCGAGTGTTGGGGTATTATTTGATTATGGATTTTAATAGGGGGGCATGTTTCCCGACGCAATTTGAATGTTATATGTGAGCATTTTTGCTCATTGATCTTTATCCTCCATTTTTTTAACCACCTTTCCAGTTCAAATATATGATCCTGTAAGTAACGAGATGCTTCTTGACAGTTTGCGTGTACGCTTAGAAAAGCTGTATAGTCCGCAAATGTTGAGGTATGGGTGTAGCTGTTTGTAGGCAAGTCCGAAGTATAAATTAAGTATAATAGAGGGCCCAGGATGCTGCCTTGTGGGACTCCAGCGTTAACTGGCTGAGGAGAACTTAAAAAATCGCCTTCTTTAATAATAAATTGACGACCGACTAAGTAGCTTCCTAACAGCTTGTGTTTGTTTGCTGGTAAGTTTTTCTGCAATTTCAGTAGTAAACCTTCATGCCAGACTTTATCAAAAGCTTGAGACACATCGATGAAGAGTGCTGAACAATATTTTTTTCTTCAAAGGCTTTTCTTATGACATTTACTATTCGATGAGTTTGTTCAATTGTGCTGTGTTTTCTTCTAAAACCGAATTGATGATTGGGAATACATCTGTTTTCATTTAAAATCGGCGTTAATTTTGACACTAGTAGTTTCTCAAATAGCTTTGATATATTAGACAATAAGCTTATAGGTCTATATGACTCAACTTTTGTGGGATCCTTTCCTGGTTTAGGTATCATGGTAACTAAGGATACTTTCCACTCTTGTGGGTAGTATTCAAGGCGTAAAATAGCATTAAAAATTAGAAGAATAATTTTCTTTGCTATGTTGGGTAGCTCCAAAAGCATTTTGTTACTGATCTTACCAAAACCAAGGGCTTTCTTGGGGTTTAAATCATGAATAGCCTTCTCGATTTCTCTTATCTCAAATCTTAGTGGAACAGCTGATCCAACAGCAACAGGTGGTAACTCGACCGCAGTATCGAAAGATGTATGAAGGGTAAATACGGTTTTCAAATGATTAACAAAAATATTTCCTTTTTCTATGTCATTTCGTGCCCAACTTCCATTTAAGTTTCTTAATGGCGGTTTAGTGATAACTGGTCTTTTAAGATTTCTAGCTGCACGCCATAATGAGTCGTCAGATTGAGGAGTTGCATCAAGTTCCTTAAGATATTTTTCCAGAGAAGCCGTTTTTTGAGACTGCAGTAAGTTCCTTAGCCTTTTTGTGCACTCTTTTAGTAAATTTTTAAGTTGAGGGGATCTGTGCAATTGCCACTCTCTTCGAACTCTCATTTTTTCAGTCAAGAGACGCTCGACATCTGTAGGCTATGCTAGAATGTTGAACAGCTAGTTTGAGATAATTGTCAAAATTTACAATAGAAAGATTCTTCGGTGTTCTAAGCGGAATATTTTCAGTGCAGTGGGTACTGAGATATTTTTTATATTTTAACCAATTTATTTGTGTGGCTGACGTCACTAAGTAACCAGGCGGAGATACAATTCTATTAGGGTTTGATATGGTAAGAATTGTAGGTGTGTGATCAGAAGATAATTCTAAAGAAGCTTCAACATGAATCGTTTCTGCGGGGATGTTTTTAACCACGCCAAAATCGATGACATCTGGAATTTTTTGCTGATCAGTAGGCCAATAAGTTGGTTGTCCACTAGCGATCACATTTAAATCCATTTTAGACATTGTATTTTACAAAACACGACCCTTTGGTGTAATGAGCAGTGACCCCCAGAAGGTATGTTTAGCGTTGTAATCGCGGCTAGGAAACAGGGTCCTAATGATTTAAAATATTTATAATATTGCTTTCTGATATTGAAAATCTAGGTGGAGAGTACAAAGATGAAAGTAATAAGTTTCGATTTAGCTCTTCAACACATATGTTCGTTGCTTGCAGATAATCTTCACGATGATCACACATTAAGTAGTGTTTGATTCGGGCTTTTATCAAAATAGCAGAACCTCCACAAGCTCTATCTCGCGGGTCCTTGGTATCATATAATATATAACCATTAATTTTAAAAGTATTTCTTGAGGTCAATTTTCCGTAAATGAGTACTAAATTATTAAAAGAAATTATTAAAGAAAATATTAGGTGTGTTCCACAAGATCTCGGGCAAGTTCGGACTAATGAGAGTAAAATGAAAATTACTCTCTGAATTTGCCAAAACTCCCCCAAAATTGCTGGAACGCAAAAAACCATTTTTGCACTTCTTCAAATACTAATGATGCTTACTTTTCAAATTAAGATCTATTTTAATTATTTAAGACGCTTAAAAGTCAAAACATTATAAAACCAAAACATTTACATCATTGTCACTTTTTATATTTTGTTTTCTTTTATGTTAAAGATTAAGGGAAGTAGTATGCAATAATGCATTTACCACTTTAATTTTTTCATTAAAATTTTACATTTTGCATTCTAATTTAGTTTTTAATAAAAATTAAACTTTTTCTTTTGCTTGTAAATTTCCTGATTAATTTTTCAGTTTCAAATTAAAAAAAAACAGCTGATTGTTTATTCTTGTGCGAACTTACCCAAGTAAAAAGTTCGTGCAAATTTGTACAGGAAATTAAAAAAATACTCTCTAAATTACTCTCTTAAATGCACAAAAATTGTTATGTGGAACGCTTTTGGGTAACTTTGTGCAAGTTCGGACTGTTTCGTTATGCATCTGGAACAGAGCTATTTAGACGCATGTTTTTTTGTGGTTATCTGCATTTGACATAAGCGACATTTTAAAATGTGTTACAAAACTCACAAAACTCTTAACAAAATTTCCTACTCATTCAAACGAATTTGTTGAGTCATATGGATTGTAAAAATAGCACATAATTTATTTTTTGTAATACCAGAAATCAGTCTTCAGAATTTTGGGATGATTGGTCCATAATTTAACATAGGTCCAATAGAAATTACCCTCCTAAAAATCATTTTAGTTCGGCTAAAACTGTTACGAATCATGATATTTTACTCAAGCCAGTCCATAATTCTAACAAGAAACGCATAAAACTTTCTTGTTGCCGGTCAATAATTCAATAAAGGTCTAAACCGCAACCAATTTTAATGCTTACGTTCGTTTTTGTGAAGCTTAGTTAAATATATATATGTATTTATCATAAAGAGTCAACTCCTGTCGGTGGAGGGTATCAAATATTAGGCACAGCCAAATATAGCACTCTAACTTGTTTTTTTTTCATTTTTTAGAACAAGAAAATATAATAATAATTCCTTGATTTTAACTTATTTCGTTCATATTTAGTAAAATTTTCTTAAATAAAGAAACATTTTGCCTTAACCAAGCCACAGATATATTTAGAATAAATAATATTTGGCTTAAACGAGATCATGCAAAATTTTCTTGGTTCAAGCCATTTTTATGGTGAGTAATTATAATCATCATCATCATCATCATCATCATCATATATATTAATAGGCAAGTGGATTTCTTTGGATCCCTTTTACGCCTAAACTATATATTGTATTTTAACAAATGATATATCAATCGAAAGATATTTTTTGGTAGATTCTGTTAATGTAAATTTTCAAATCGGTTCAGTATTTTACGAGTTATATGCGTTAGAAAGTAGTACTAATACATTGAAACAATTCACATACGTGTAAGCAAAAACAATGAAAACAAATAACAGAAGCAGTATGCTTTGTTTTTGTGTTTACATAGTAAAAAGAACACCAACATACCGAGTTCTCTGCTATGCATTAAATTGGAGAACAGTAGAGAATAAGAAATAAAAAAGAGAAAGACAATTTTAAATATTTTGTTTTCTTTTTGGAAGAGTTGTTGTTTTTAAATGTTACCGTTGGTTGATTTCTTAAATTTTGCACTTATGAATAATTTTAATGTTATTGTTACATTATTAATATGGTTACATTGTAAAGAATGTGTTTATTGCATTTTTTTTTAAATAAAGTGCGATCTTTTGATGGGCTGCGATTTTATATAACAGACACTACCGATCATGGTCATTTGTTATATGATAATCATGTATTATTATATATAGAGAGGTTGTTACAACATAATTCATCAACGAAATAAATATAAATGGAAAATATATAAAAGGCTTTGTTATATAGCATTTTCAGTTTAAATAAAACCTTTTTCAAATTAAGCGAAACCTTTTTCAAATTAAACGCAACCTTTATCAAATTAAACGAAACCCTTTTCAAATTAAACGAAACCTTTTTCAAAATAAATGAAACCTTAATCAAAAAAAGTTAAAATTTTTAAAAATAAATTAAACCATTTTTAAAAATTTGTAGGGAATTTTTTTTTTGGATTTCTTTGAATTACTAATTAATGAAGAGGCGACACTTACAATGTTACGATCAGTGGTAAAATATCTAAATGATGATTGGGCATGAAATTTTAACTTTGAAAATGTCTTCTCTATCGGGTTCAGCATAGGAGAATATAGTGGTAACATTTCAATGTACATTCAGTATTGTCCACCATATGTCATATAACTTGGGATTTATGGATTCTGGCATACTCCATAATTAAAAATGAGTTTTGTAGCATTGGGCTGATTTCAATTTTATCTAAGAGCTCCCGAAGATATACTTGGAAACGGGCCGAATTCACAGTGGATACAGAAATAACTTTATGGTAAACAACGCCAGTATTATCTGTCGTAGCAATTAGAGTCATATTTTTTCTCTTTACGGTTGGCAAAACACCATGAGCTTTTTCACCTTCTTTAGCAAAAAAAAAAAAAAAACTAAATTCCTACAAAATTTGAAAAATGGTTTTATTTAATGTTTAACGGTATTTGAATAAAGTTTCGTTTATTTTGAAAAAAGTTTCGTTTATTCTGAACAAAGTTTCGTTTAATTTGAAAAAGGTTTCGTTTTATTTGAAAAATGTTTTATTTAAACTGAAAATGCTATAAACATTGAGATTAGGGAACTTATGTTACATTTACATTTTTAGAAAAATTGTCAATAAATTTCATATGCCTAAAAGAAATATGCCTCATAAAATTAAAAATTGTTCTGCTCTAACGAATAAAAATGAATTCTGACGAAGAGGACATATGTGATGCAGAAATCTCTGTAATACTTCAAACAACAATTTTACGGAGACCACGCACAATACGTACACGACCAAACCATTTCCTAATTTTTGAGGACGCTGAATTTTATCAACGATTTCGTATGTCGAAGAAATCAGCTTATAGTATTCTGGAACTAATAAGGCATCATATAAAAAAGCCAACCACCTGGTAAGTGTAACAGCTTTATGCAAACGTTAAGACAAACGTTAAAACCAATACATTTCAGGAACCAGTCTCTAAGCGAGGAGCGTATGCTACTTATAACTTTAAGGGTGTACGCAACAGGTGGGATGTTGAAACAATTGGCGATGTATATGGTGTCTCAACGACAACAGTTTCCAATGTTGTAGCTAATGTTACACACCATATAGCACTACTGAGGAGTCATTTTATTACGTTTCCAGAAACACACCAACAACTTTCCAAAAATAAAAAAGACTTTTACGATATTGCAAAATTTTTTCATGTAGTTGCGGCACTAGATTGTACTCACGTTAGGATAATATCTCCAGGTAACTTGCTATAAAATTTACTTATTGCGATCGAAAAGTATACAAATGTATTGATGTATCAACAATAATTTTTATTTGCTAGGTGGAGAAGATGCCGCGTTGTACAAAAACCGAAAAGGGTTTTTTTCCATTAACGTACAAACTATGTGCGACGCAAATTTAAAGATCTTGGACATTGTTGCTAGATGGCCTGGATCCGCGCACGATTCAAACATCTTATTACACTCTAAAATATTTTTCAGATTTTGCAAAAATGATTTTGGGGATAGTCTTATTGTAGGTGACAGTGGCTATCCTAATAAAAACTTTTTACTAACGCCATTATTAAACGTCGAAAATGCTGCAGAAAATCTGTATAATGAGTCCCAAATACGAACACGCAACTGTGTTGAAAGGAGTTATGGTGTTTGGAAAAGAAGATTTCCTATTTTATCATTAGGCATTCGGCTTAATATAAAAAAAAGTAGAATCTGTTATTATAGCTACTGCTGTTCTACATAATATATGTTGTTTAAACAAGGAAAGCGAACTTCCATCCCTACCAGACAATTTAGAATCGGCTGTACAATTCGTGAATAGCGTACCAAGCAATTTTGTCGCTCAAAGTTCTAGCACAAACAACACTACACGGAGCAATTTAATATATAAGTATTTTAGAAGTTTATTGTAAAATGTATGACCAGCCTTCATTAGGTTTTTGTCCCAAAAATTTTCTCAAAACATACTTGCCCTTTATCTCCAAACCTTTTAAAAATTCTTAATGATTTTTAAAAAAAAAATTTTATTAATTCAATATTAACCAAAACAAAAGAAACAAACATAATATGTTCATTATAATAACTAAAAATAAATAAACATTTGATAAAAAATAAAACATAATTCAATTAAAACATTAAAAATAAATCCTTTTTGTACTATAAAACTTAAAAAATAAATAAACATGTGATAAAAAATAAAAAAAATAATTCTATTGAAACAATAAAAATTCAATACTTTGCACTATAAAACCGACTTGGCGCTGAGGAAAAACTAAATGTGTGGAAGTACATATCGATGCCTTACTTTCTCAACCTCGTATCTTAAAAAAATACGGTTTGGACTTTTTCATATAAAACGATTGTTTTTTTTGTGTTCTATTACTGCAACAACTTATTATTTCAATACTTTGTTTCAATTCTGTAAATATTTATAAATTCTTGAAATAATAAGTTGTTGCAGTAATAGAACACAAAAAAACAATCGTTTTATATGAAAAAGTCCAAGCCGTATTTTTTTAAGATACGAGGTTGAGAAAGTTAGGCATCGATATGTAAATTGTAAAATTAATAATAAGCACAGTCACATCTAAAAACTAAATAAAGCAATGTGAAGGCACAAAATTTTGCATTTGGTACACGACATATGCCACTGGTGGTGGGCCTCTACATACAGCAGCAACAATGTCTCAACTTACTTTGACTTCAACTTTTCAATATTGAGACGAACAAACTCTATTTCCATCCGAAGTTTTTCCACTTCTAGGGCGTGCTTCTCTTTTAAGAACTCCATTTCCATTTTCTGCCTTTCTAGTTTGGCATCAGCGACTTTTGCCCAAGAGTCTTTTGTTGCTCCTTTTGCTTTTTTTAGTGAGGAATGTATGGGCTGTTTTAGCGTTTTGGGGGATTATTTTGCCCAAGATGTTTTAACTACAAAAACAGAAAAATAATTAGTAGTTATGTATATATAATAACCAGAGAAGACAAATTTGCTTTTTTTGCTTCTTTTTTGCTGTTTTTGCCCTTTTTTGCTGTTTTTGTTATTATGGTGCTTATTTTGCTTTTTTCCTATGTTTTTGCTGTAAAATAGCTTTTTTAACATAATTTTTACGTAAAAAATATTTTTTTGAGAAAACATGAAAAAAAAATAATTGACAACTTTTTTCTGGGTTAAAACAAATATATACGGCATGTAAAAAGCCACATGCGCATGTGGTTCTGACGTAATTTTGACGTCATCACACAACACGCAATGCTTATTGTGGCTTTGCATTGACGTCAAAATTACGTCAGAACCACATGCGCATGTGGCTTTTTACATTCCGTGTACTAGAGGCTTTAGTCGTGGACTCAACGTTTTTGGGCCAAATTCAATACGCTTTATTAAAACTAAAATTAATAAACTTACCATCCCAAAAAAAAACAGCCATTTAACTTATTTGAGTTTAAAAAAAAAAAAAAAATAAACCGGCCGTTGTGAACGAAAAATTATAAAAATTAATGCCGAAAGAAAAGTCAAATATGTTATTTAGCTAAAAATGGTAAAATTGTATCCTGAAGTTTTTAAAGTTGAAAAAGATTGGCTTTTTTGTAATGTGTGTTCGAGTAAAATTAATAGCGAAAAGAAGTGCAATGTGGAGCAACATTTTAGTACAAAAAACACAAATTAGCTGCTTGCCAAGAAAATCGTTCACAAAAACTTATAACGGAATTTCCTGTTTATAACAGTAAAAAAATTAAGCCATCCCAGTTTCAAAAACATCTTTCAAAAGTACGCCAATTTGTCAGTTCCAAGCGAAAGTTCTATTCGAGGTAAATACATACCTCAAATGTATACGGAAGCTTTGGGAAAAATACGTGAAAAGGCTAAAGGTAAATATGTATGGATTTCTGTTGATGAAACAACAGACAGTGAACAAAGATATGTGACCAACTTTATATTTGGTATTTTAAATGACGATGTTGGAAATAAACCTTTTTTATTGAACATGGGTGTTCTCAAAAATGCAAATGGGGCTTCTATTGCAACTTTCTTCAACGATTCATTACAAATTTTATGGCCTGATGGTAAGTGAATATTTGATTAATAATTTTTTTTATATTTTTTTTTTAATTTAATCTAGGCATTCAATACGACAAAATATTGCTAATGGTAACTAATGCAGCGGCATACATGTTAAGTGGAATTTTGTCCCTTAGGATAATGTATCCTAAAATGATACATTTGACATGTTTTGCTCATGGACTTCATCGTGTTGCTGATTTCATCGCTTAGACTTTCAGCATGTAAATAAATTAATATCTTGTACCAAATCCGTTTTTGTTAAGTTAATTTTTCAATAACTCGTATTTACACACATACAAACTAAAATTTTAATTTCTATAGGCTCCTCGTAGAAAGCAGTTATTTTTACAAATGAATCCCAATTTGGCTCTTCCACCGTTCCCATGCCCTACACGTTGGGGTACTTAGATAGAAGCCACAATGCATTATGCAGAATACCTTGATAAAGTAAAGGCTGTTATTTCTTATCTGAAAAGTGAAGACTCAGATTCGATCGCTCACGCCAAGGAAATATATAACTTGCCCGGATTAAGTTCCCAACTTGCGTTTATCAAAAACAATTTTTCAATTATTGTGTCTTCTATAAAAAAAGCTACAAACAGTTGGGTTAGCTATTCACGAAAATGTAAATATTGTGTCAAATGTACGAGAAGCTCTTGAGAATCTACATGAAAAAATATACATGAAGAAATTTAATGCAGTATGTATTTCAAAGAAATCCGGGGTTCAAACAAATTTTAAAAATAAACAACATTCTTCAAACTGGTGCTAAACCTGATGACGAAATTAAATTTTGAAATATAAATTTGCTCCAACAACATCCGTCGACGTGGAAAGAAGTTTTTCCTTATACAATTCACTTTTAACAGAAAGACGAAGAAAAATTACGTTTACAAATATAAAAGCCCACATGATTGGTTATTGTAACTGTTTTCACGAGTCTGAAGAACTAGAATAATTGTAATTTTTTATATTTAAATGTATATATTAAAAAAATAAAAATGCTTTTTTTGCTGCTTTTTTTTCTAAATTTTTGTGCTTTTTTTATATATTTTTTTTGCTGTAAACACTTTGTTTTTTGCTTTTTTTTGTCTTCTCTGATAATAACAGTATCTTGTCAATGTATCAATACGGTATTAATAGTATATTGATACTTTGTAAACATACTACTACTTACCATCATCTTCCTTCTTAATCGCATCTTCGACAACTAAACTATTTCCGCCGGCTGCAAGACCCTCTTCTTCCAGGATCTCAAATTCATCCAATATTTCAATTGCTGTAAAATCTAAAAAATATGTGATTGCATTTTGCAAATAATAATGAAATAATAAACTCACCTTTTTCATTGGCATCACAGTCATACGTGGAAGATTTTCCCAATATCTGTGTCTCCTGGCATATTTCCAGTATTGATTGGTCCGTCTTCGTTGTTGCTGTTGGATGTAGAGGCCCCCCACCCCCCACCAGTAGCATACGTTTGTCGCTTATCAAATGCAAAATTTTGTTTTGCAGTTGCCTTCACGTTGCTGTTTTTAAAACTTTATAGTTCCTAAATGTATGAGTGAATTTACTATTAAATTCCCGCTCCACATTCTTCCATGCATTTTGTTTTTCCTCAGCGCCAAACCTGTCCGTCTCTTTGCATTCAATGGTACTGCTGTACTTTTTAACCGCTTCCAATAAAAAATCAACTTCAGTTGCGGTAAAATTCGGGCTTCTTTTGTCCATTTTTTGTGTTTATTTATTTAATTTTTTCACAAATTTTATTTTTTTTTAATTAATTGACACTTTTTTTTACTTTTCAAAACAGGTGTTTTTAGAAAAATTATCGATAATTTTTTTGACATTTTGTAGTGCTACCATACTTTTGACACAATTATATAACAACTACTTAACACGATTCAAAAACAGAAATTGTATTTAAATCAGATTTAAGTTTTTATGAAAATTGACTTAATATAGATTTAAATACTATCCTGCAAATTGGGCATAAGAATTTTATTTTAATGTACACCAAAAATTTAGCATAAAAAATTGCTCAAATTTAAGTAAAAACACTACTATAGTTTTTTTTAGCTCTAGGCAATTCCACTTCATTATCATACAATGTCCAGCATATTTCAGCGACAAGCGTATGAATGCTTTTGCCTTTATAGCGTTTTTAAATGGGTGCGTATGTCTGGGAAAATTTTTCGCCATGCTCATCAGATTCTGTATGCAACTGGTTCTCAAAGCCTAGTTTTTCAAAAGCTCTAAGCATGGCGTCTACGTATATTCAAGCAGTTGGAGAACGATTTTTGCCTAAGACATTGTTTATCACTTCCTTAATGCTTTCCCACGCATCAAGCTCAATTGGTGAGAGCATTTCATCGAAGTCAGCGTTTTGCATTAGCTTTCTTATATCTGGACCAACAAAACACCTGTTGGTATGAAACCAATTTTAAGGCTTTTAAGAATAACAACGACTTGAAGAACACATACATACCTTATTTAATCTTTGATTTGCTTAATTTTGGAAACAATGTTTTCAGAAAATTTAATGCTGATTCATTTGTATTCTGACATTTAACAAAGTTTTTTACCACACCAAGTTTGATGTGGCAATGGGGGTAAGAGATTTCTTTCAGTTGGTACCAATGCTTGATGAACAATATTGTGCTCTCCTAATGTTCCCTCAGCTTTTAACTTCCATTGTTTTTTGGAATATTGATCGCCCTTCCATCTGCTATCCCAAGTGCATAAAAAGCATCTGTTCTTAACGTATCCGGCCTGCACACCTGTATGGAAACTAACGACTTTTAAGTCACAACAGATCCGCCACTTATGGTCTTCATATTTTACTGAGTCCAGTATTAATTTTATAATCTCATAGTTTTCTTTAATATTCATTCCAGAAGCAACTGGAATAGGATTTTTGGTATTAACGTAATAGAGAAGTACAGCTCTAAGACTCATCTTAGGTGTTATCATCGTTTAAGGTGCCCGTAGACGACATGTTTTTTACATCTGACTTGTCAACTTTTCAAGTCATATGTAATTGTGAATGTGTGTCAAAATTGCTGTTTTACAGAAGGTTAATAACATTTGGTCACAAACGTACATGTAATTTGCTTCTGACATTATCTATGTTTTTTCTCTGTAGTTATGGAATAAACCAAAGTAGTTCTTGGTTTCAAAATAGCGTGCTGCCGACACAAAAATTTTTATTTGCGCCGTAAAAAAGTTCAGTCATCTAAACATTTTTTATTCCCTTCACCGAAGGTAAAAGGGTATATATAACTTTGTCATTCCGTTTGTAATTTCTACAATATTGATCTAAGACCATATAAAGTATATATATTCTGGCTTCTTATGAGAAGGGAAGTTCAAATCCGGTTGTCCGTCTGTCCGTCCGTTGAAATGGGTTTTCCGAAGACCCCAGATATGATGGAGGCTAGGTTTTTATACATTTATGTCACATATAGTCCGGAATTGTTTGCTATTGAAATTCAGGAAGATCGGTCCATAAATGGCTGAGATATGAGCAAAAAACCACGACTACCTCTAATTTTTCCCATAAATCCCATGTTGTTGTTGTTTTTTAAATTCTTTTTTTCTGCATATCTCGAGAGCGGCAAGAGCTACAGCTTTCACAAACTCTTTACACAAACTCTCTAAAAAAAATGGGTGGGATTGGAGAAGTGGGTGTGGCACTTCCCATACAATGGCGTTATACATTTCTGTATATCTGGAGAACGAAACGAGCTAAAGTTCCCAAATTAGGTACAAACATATCGGTATCAATACACAGTATCCCACAAAATATGGGCGCGATTGGAAAAGTGGGCGTGGTACCTCCCGTACAAAGACATTATTGAAAATACTCAAAATTTTAAATTTTAGGGCTCTAGTATGACATATGAACACGTTTTATATACCAAAATGTCAGAAATTTTTAGCAGCATATATTTCCCGAAAACCCTGGAACCTTTCTCCCAAAAATGGAAGAGTAATGCCCAAAATAAAATTTTTTTTTTAAACATACCCATTTTCGGGAACAATAGATCTTCCCGAGTCCAAGTTTTATTATCTAAGTAAATGGTTTTTTCTTCCTTAAAACGTGGGTATATAAATCTGCCAAATCGGTTAAGAAATGGTTAGGTTATTAGCAAAATACACCAAAAATGGGCTAAAAAGCATAAAAATTTTTATAAAAACTAAATTTTTAGAGCTGTTGCATGACCTATGGATACGTCTTATATATCAAAAGATCGGAAATTTTTAGTAGAATATATTTGCTGAAAAACTCGGAAAAATCGGTTCAGATACAAAAAAGTTATTACCAAAATAAAATTTTTTTTAATAAAAATACATATTTTCGGGAACCGTAGATCTTTCCGAGTCCAAGTTTTATTACCAAAGTAAATGGTAAATTTCTTCCTAAAGACGTAGGTATATAAATCTATCAAATCGATTGGAAAATGCCCGAGTTATGACCAAATTACTGAAATACCAATATTTACTTTTTTTTCTATAATTAAGTTGTTTTATTTGCGTCCCCCCCCCCCTTCGTCATCATTTTTCCATTTGTTTACAGGCACCAGCATCATGTTCAATATGACTTCCGTTATCACTCTGCTTTTAAACTGTGATCTATTTAACGAAATAATTTCTACAAATAGAGATTGGGAATTTTTGCATCTTAAAAACTTGCAAAAACATATAAATCTATTGTATGGCAACACGCCAGTGGTGGTGGTGTGTATCCCTTTTTCGCATATTCACCTTTCATACCCAAACAACAAACTCACACAAAGATATTTGCTTATATGAAAAAAATATTCCACGGCCTATTTACTTATATTAAAGTTAAGTTCGCATGCGTACCAGTGCACTATAGGTCAAATGAAAATTTTTCTGTGCGAAATTAATAACTACTACAAAAAAATGGTATTCAAGCCAAAGTCTGTATAAATTTCATAAGTAAGTTCAACCCTATTAACAAAATAGAATTTAACCCATTGACGACCAATAATTAACCCTTTTTCAACCATTACAAAAACATGCATACAAAAACATGGTATTCAAACAAAAGCCTGTAACGATTCCATAAGTAAGTTTAACCCTATTTAAAAAAATTGGAATTTAACCCATTAACGACCAATAATTAACCCTTTTTCAAACATTAAAACACACATAATACATTGAATTGATTTATTTTTTTTATTATATTATAACATTTAGAAGTTGCTTAAATCTAATTCATTTTGTAAATTGAAATCAAAAAGGGCTTCTTCACTTTCATCAATACCATCAATTTCCTCGTCTTGGTTGCTAAGCTGAAATTCTTCTATGGATTCGCTGCAACATAATAGCTCAATAACTTCAGGTGGAAGTGAAGAACGTTTACGCCTTTGTAAGCGTCTGTTTAAAAATGTTGTGGAAATTAATGGATCTGAAGTATCGACAGCCCTATTAAATACATCTAACAGGTTATTGGTGCGGCTGTTTTTGCAGGCGTGATGCAGCCGATCGCCTTTGTATATTTTGTGCCGCGATTCAGAAGCTTCTTCTCCAAGAAAACCTATTGGTAGTGCGCTGTTTTCTATTATTTGTTTTGAGTGTATGAGCACTTTATGGACCGTGGCAGTCATTGGCAACCAGGGATATAACTCCTGAAAACGTTTTGCTGTTTGAAAGCAATATATTTCAAATTTATTTGAATCGATTTTGAACTGGCAGGATAAGCAAATCAAAATGATTTTGAATCGAAATATAATATCTTTGTCAACACAAGTTATTTCAGAAAAAATATCATGCTCAGTAAAAGCTCGACGAGCAGTGTTGCCGTCATTTGTGGAACCAAAACCACCTACTCTGGGCATGTCCACGCGAAGTCCAAGTTTTCTCCAAAAATCATTTTGTATTCTTTCTTTTCTTTTAAATAAGTTCTTTATCATCTCCTCGTATCTGCCACTTTTGTAATTTGCATTTATAGCCTAAATGTAATACAAATTCGAATAACCTTATCCAGCAATGAAGGGGGCTAAGTCCGAACTTTAAGTTTTCCTCTTTTGCACAGAATACTTCACTTTTATAATCAAATGTGTTCATGAAGTCCTTAGGAGTAGCAGCACAAATGGGACAAGCCTGGTTTGATTTCGTTCCAGTTATAATGTTCAAAACTTTTCCATCAATAAGTGTTAAAAATAATTTAAATGAAACTTCAACGAATTTTCCCTCACCAATTGATATCTGAAGGTTAGTCAAAGCGTCAATTTCATTTTTTAATTCCTGTTCTTCTTTAAAAACAACTTCTTTTGTCTCCTTTACGTACTCCAGTTTGATTGACTTTCCCGATAAGGACATTAAACGTAAGGGAATAATTGTAGTAGCTTAAAGGGAGGCATCGCAGTTTTTTAACGAACTTGGTTCATTAAATGATTGCTTAAATTGAGCTTGACCAGTGCTACTATCAAACCCGTAGCTTAATATTAATTCGGAGCTTAAAAAATCTGTCTCCTCCGCTTCCATTACAGCTAGAACTACTTCTTTTTGCATTTCAACAATTCTTTCAGCCGTATGAAGTAAACTAGATTGCAAAGAAACTTTAGCAAGGGTCTCATTTGCTGTTATACCCTGAGGTCGGCATTTGAATTTTGCGGCTGTAATTTTATTATAGTGTGGATAAATATCGCAGTTTCTTGGTTTGCTTTCGTGGCGTATTGCATTATAATGATCTTTTGAAAAATTGTATTCAAGAAGGAAAGCTAAAGCCTCATCCGCAGAAAGTGGGATTGGTTTTTTGGTATCTTGATTACACATTTTCCGCATTTTTGATGGCCTTGTCGGGCTTTTCATACTTTCCTTCAGGACTGCAGCCAAATCAGAATCACCTTGTTTACGAGCCGATGTTGCTGCTGCACGAACGAGAAGGTTAGTATCAGCTTTCTCAGTTGAAAGATTTGCGGCTTCTCTTCTTTTTCCAAATTCTGATTTTGCGCTGAATAGGATAGCTGGACGTCCAACACCGGTAGAAGTAGGTTTTTTTGAAATATCACTTACCACAAAATGTAATTCTGAATTCAGCCACGTATGATTTTGATCCTTAAATACGTTTATCTTTCTGCGACATTTTTCCCACTTTTGAGCCAATTTTATGCAAAAAAAATTAATTGTTTGCTTTACATTTTTCTCTATTTCATCCGAAATAGTATTAGGTTCGATTTTGTCAACAACGTGTTTGAAAACGGCATCAAATTTGTCTTTTTTATTGCATTCTTTTCGCCATATTTCAAACAGATCGTCTTTTTTGATACAGAGCTTACCTACAAGAAAAGGCATATCTCATAAAGCGCAAATAATCGCAATTTGTCACCAACCAAAATTAACTCATTACATTATATTCAATCCATTTTTTCAATTTGAGAGAGGTCAAATGGGGTCAAAATTTTTAAACGCTTACGGAATGTAAAAGTTTAAAAAAAACTGAACCCTTTTAAGGTAATGTTGTCTAATCAGTTATTTTCAAGCTTATCGGCATAAATAAAAAGCATTTATAATGAAAAACAGTAGTACTTACGTGTCTCTTTATTTTCCATTTAAAATAATAAATTATAATAAACACAAATCGAAATATACAATCTTAAAGTTGACCTTGCACTATTGAGCACTCTAGCACGTTTATAGAAAAAATTGCATTGATTTACTTTGACGTACAAATTTGTAACGGTGCTTTTTTTTAACGCAAAAAAACATCGCACGTCTTTGTTTTGAAGCATTTCCAATTTAAAACCTTTGATTTTTATCAATTTAGCACAGAAAAAGCTGTCATTTGACCTAATGTGCAGTGGTCGAGTGGTCTAGCCGTTATGTCACAAGTAATCGTCTGAGTGTTGACGGGTTCAAATCCCATTCGATAAATGTTTTTTTCTCTTAGTATTTATAAATTATTTTTAATTAAATAAAAAATATATCAGTTTTTGCTATTTTTACTTTTATATCCTTAAAAAAAACACTTTTTTTTTTATAAAATTTAGACTTTTGTTCTAAATAAATGCGCATTTTTTTATGTGGCTAATAATCTATATATATAAAATTGTAACGTTACTGACTGACTGACTGACTGACTGACTGACTGACTGACTGACTGATTCATCATCGCACAGCCTAAACGCCTGAAGCTAAAAACTTGAAATTTGGACCAGGGGTTGGTCTCACCCCAAATCGATCCACTAAGACGGGATTTTTGGAAATTCGAATGTTTAGGGGGTAAAAAAGGGCAAAAACGGGTAAATTCGGTAACCTTATATCTCTAAAACTAAAAGAGATACAAAAAAAATGTAATACTTATCGTTGTTCTTTAGAAAAATAAGCAGACAGGTGTCTGGTACTTTTTGGAAATTCAGCCCTTTAACGGAGTAAACGGGTAAAACTTGTATTTTGGTACTTTTTTGTCACCCCATCTATCTTTTAAACCCATAAACATAGAAATAAGGGTTATATCACATTTGAAACTTATCTAAAAAATCCAAATACGAATTTTGTACTTTTTCGAAATTCAGACGTTTAAGGGGTAAAAAGCGTAACTATTTTTGGTACTTTTTTTATAAAACATTTTTTTTTATTTATTGACATAAACGTATTAAATTATGGGCTCCCACTACAATATTGAAATTTTTCATGCTTCAATGGGGAGAAAAAAAGTACCAAAAAGGGGATATACGGAGTAAACGGGTAAAATCTGTATTTTAATACTTTTTTGTCACCCCATCTATCTTTTAAACTAATAAACATAGAAATATAACCCTTATTACTTTTGAAACTTATCTAAAAAATCCAAATACAAATTTGGTACTTTTTCGAAATTCGGACGTTTAGGGGGTAAAAACCGTTACTATTTTTGGTACTTTTTTACAAAACATTTTTTTTTATTCATTGACATATACGTATTAAATTATGGGCTCCTACTACAATATTGAAATTTTTTATGCTTCAATGGGGAGAAAAAAGTACCAAAAAGGGGAAATACGGGAAATTTTATTTCTTACTTTAGGTTTTGGTTCCACAACTGACAATTTTTTTAATTATCGTTAATATTGGACCTAGAAACATAAACTTCAACATGCACTGTCCTAAATGGATAAGAACCTCTGAGGGTACTTTTTGGTATTTTTTGATCTTTAACTGGTACTTTTTTAATTTCCGTTAGTATTAGACCTAGAAATATAAAACTAAACATGCAAAGTCGTGAGTGAATAAGAATTTGTTAGAAGGATCTTTTTGGTACTTTTTCATTCTTTAACTGGTACTTTTTTAATTTTCGTTAAAATTAGACCTATTGACATAAAATCAAACATGCAAGGTCCTGAGTGAATGAGAATTCGTTAGAGGGGCTTCTTGGTACCTTTTGGTCTTTAACTGGTACTATTTGAAGTTCCGTTAGTATTGGACCTAAAATCATAAAATTCAACATTAAATGTCCTGAGTGGACAAGAACCTATAAGAGGGATCTTCTTGGTACTTTTTCGTTTTTTAACTGGTACCTTTTTCATTTTCGTTAATATTGGATCTACAAACATAAAATTAAAAATGCAATGTCCTGAGTGAATGAGAATCTGTAAGAGGGGCGTTTTGGTACTTTTTGTTATTTACCTGTTACTTTTTGAATTTCCGTTAAAATTGGACCTATAAACATAAAATTAAACATGCAAGTTCCCAAGTGAATGAGAATCTGTAAGAGTGGTTTTTTGGTACTTTTTCGTACTGTATTATTTGCCAACAGGTACTTATTAAATTTTTGTTAGTATTGCAGCTACAAACATAAAATTAAACAAGCAAAGCGTTGAATGAGCATCTGTAAGAGGCAATTTTTGGTACTTTTTTGTACTATATTTTGTGCTTTTATTGTTAGTCATTAAATAAAAAAGAGAACAGGTGTCTGGTACTATTTCGAAATTCGGCTCTTTTAGGGAGTAAAAGTGTAAAACCTGAATTTTGGTTCTTTTTTGTCCGCCATCTACCGTTTAAATCAATGCACATAGAAATAAAAATTATAAAAAATTCGTAACTTATCTAAAATATGCCAAGTGAAAATGTTGTCCTTTTTCTGAATTCATTGACATATACGTATTAAATTATGGGCTCCTACTACAATATTGAAATTTTTTATGCTTCAATGGGGAGAAAAAAGTACCAAAAAGGGGAAATACGGGAAATTTTATTTCTTACTTTAGGTTTTGGTTCCACAACTGACAATTTTTTTAATTATCGTTAATATTGGACCTAGAAACATAAACTTCAACATGCACTGTCCTAAATGGATAAGAACCTCTGAGGGTACTTTTTGGTATTTTTTGATCTTTAACTGGTACTTTTTTAATTTCCGATAGTATTAGACCTAGAAATATAAAACTAAACATGCAAAGTCCTGAGTGAATAAGAATTTGTTAGAAGGATCTTTTTGGTACTTTTTCATTCTTTAACTGGTACCTTTTTCATTTTCGTTAATATTGGATCTACAAACATAAAATTAAAAATGCAATGTCCTGAGTGAATGAGAATCTGTAAGAGGGGCGTTTTGGTACTTTTTGTTATTTACCTGTTACTTTTTGAATTTCCGTTAAAATTGGACCTATAAACATAAAATTAAACATGCAAGTTCCCAAGTGAATGAGAATCTGAAAGAGTGGTTTTTTGGTACTTTTTCGTACTGTATTATTTGCCAACAGGTACTTATTAAATCTTTGTTAGTATTGCAGCTACAAACATAAAATTAAACAAGCAAAGCGTGGAATGAGCATCTGTAAGAGGCAATTTTTGGTACTTTTTTGTACTTTATTTTGTGCTTTTATTGTTAGTCGGCTCTTTTAGGGAGTAAAAGTGTAAAACCTGAATTTTGGTTCTTTTTTGTCCCCCATCTACCGTTCAAATCAATGCACATAGAAATAAACATTATATAAAATTCGTAACTTATCTAAAATATGCCAAGTGAAAATGTTGTCCTTTTTCTGAATTCGAACGTTTAAGGGGTAAAAATCGTACGTAATTTTGTTACTTTTTCCAAGATATTTTTTCTTCATCTATTTATTTTCATTGCACAGCCTAAACGCCTGAGGCTAAAAAGTTGACATTTGGACCTGAGGCAGGCCTCGCCAAATCGATCACGCTGACCTCATATCTGCTAAGCTAAAGGAGATACAAAAAAATTTAATACTTATTGTGGTTCAATAAACAAAAGGCGGTGAAAACGGAAATTCGCTAACCTCATATCTGCTAAACTAAAAGGGATACCAACAAATTTAAACCTATTATTGTTCATTAAAAATAAGCGGACAGGTGTTTAGCACTTTTTTGAAATAAGGAGTAAACGGGTAAAACATGAATTTTAAAACTTTTTTGATATACCATCTATATTTTAAACCAATAAACATTAAAATAAAAAATATATCACATTCGTAACTTATCTTAAAAATACAAATTTGATGCGTTTCGAAATTCGAACGTTTAAGGGGTGAAAATCGTACCTAATTGTGTTATTTTTTTCAAAACATTTTTCTTCATCTACCTATATAATATAAAATTGTAATGTTACTGCATGATTCATCATCGCACGACCTAAACGCCTGAACTAAAATGCTGAAATTGGCCCGGGTGGTTGGCCTGTCGCGAAAGCGATTACCTATGATGGGAGTTTTGGAAATTGTTATGGTTAGAGGGTAAAAGAGGTTAAAACGGGAAATTCCCTAACCTGATGTTCATTAAAATAATAAGCGGTTAGGTGTCTGGTACTTTTTTGAAATTAGACCCTTTTGGGGAGTAAACCTGTATCTTTAAGCTTTTTTGCCACTACATCTATCTATTAAACCAATAAACATTGAAATAAAAAAATATCACATTCGTAACGTATCTAAAAAATACAAATAAAAATTTTCGAAATACGAACATTTAGAGGTACAAATCGTCCCATTACAAAGTAGCGGGTTTAAACCTAGAAACATAAACTTTGGCGTAAAAATATGTCCACATAAGAAAAAGGGGCGCTAACGAAGTAGCGGGTTAAATGCTAGTTTTATATAAAAACCAAGCACATTTATTTTTGGTAATCCCCTTAATATCTCAAAACAAGAAATTCCGACTTAAGCCATTATTATTTAATGCCACAGATATATTATATATGTATGTAGATTATTTTTATCGCACCATGGTGAAGGGTATATAAGATTCGGCAGCCGAATATAGCACTCTTACTTGTTTTCTTTAAATTCGAATATACCAATTTAGGATATTATAATGATGCGTTTTTTATTTATATATGAACATAATTTCTATTAAATGGTGAAATGATTATACATATATCGGTATTGTTAGATATTACCTTAAGCCGGCCAATGATTCCGTCAACAATGCACAGCCGCTGCGGGTTTCTACCCGGCATATATTTCTGACACAGCTGATGTCAGATGGTTTGTCAGAATAAAATAGAGCACGCTCCAATTGAAATTTTGTCAGATGACTTTGCGTCTGACTTTTACAGATGCAATGTTTTAAAGGTAACACACGACATGTATGTATTTTGCAGTGGGAAATTTGACAAGTCAGATGTAAAAAACATGATGAAGACTTTTTAAGTCTGCAGCTAAAATTTCTGATTTGTTTTAAGACAGATTCAGTATACGAGCCAATGCACTTAAATGCTCTTGCGACATTAATATTGGGATTACTTTAATTCCTGTGTAATCACTAACTGCGAAATAAAAGGATCCTGTTTCAGCGACTGTTCCATCAATATAATGACTAGGACTTCGAAGTTGTTGCTCATGTACTTGGAGTTCGTCAGAATGCGGAACTGGGAGCATGGCTGATGTTACAGCTTTGTATACAAAACTCTTCGCCAATATCTATTCAACTTTAATATAGGACTATTTTGCCACACGCAGCGTTATTGTGTTCACCTGGATCTTACCTAGGGTTGCCAGTCGGGCTTGTTTTGGCTGGATTGTCCAGCTAAAAAAATTTTCCACAAAATGCTCTTAATATTTATTGCTTTAAAATAATTTTTATAAATTTTCTTATTGGAACATAATGCATCTGCAATAGCGCCATCATTTCTATTTTTGATTTAATTCGTATGTACAGTACTATTTCCATCACAGTACTATTTCCATACTCAAGAGCTGAATATGCAAGATTTTTACATACATTTTTTACTTAAGATAAATATAGGAGCGATAATTAATTCTACATTAAAATAAGAAACTAATTTTTTGAGTTATGACGTTGTTTCAGCAAATGAGAGGTATGTATATAGAACATATGAATGAACTGAAAAAATTTAAGTTAAGTTATATTTTGTTATGTTAGTATTGTAGTAAAGTATTATAAAAAAAACAATGTAATAATATTAATGTCATACTCGTACACAGGCGCGGATTCAGGGGGCGGGGGAAAGGATATTTCCCCCCCCCTAAATTATAAAAACATGTTTTGCTTATTTCGATAATACACGAATTTCCGAATGTACAAAATTTTTGGAAATCCCATCAATTTTTTTTTTTTTGTTTTTTATAGAATCTCTAATCAAATTTTCAAAAAGTATCCAAGTATTTATCCTAATAGTTATTTATTATATATTTCCAATGAAACATCTAGTTTACTGTATTTAAATACATATTATTCTACATTCAATCCCAGCAAGTGCCATCTATTTCCGAAAAATAAACGTTTGGGTTGAATATGCGAGCGGTTGAATTATTAATAAGCCTTAGTATATGCAATATTTGTATTTGTGTTATGATAATTATTTATTATATAAATTTGAATATATCCGTTTTTCGTATCATATTTTCATCATAGTAGGATTTGAATTGGAATTTTATATGCATTGCCATTCTACCTTCCCATATATACATATAAATATATGTATTGGTCTAGTAAAAGTTCACCAAAGAAGAATTATATAACTGTCAAATTTCAAGTGCATTAATAAGAAAAGTTCTTTGATATACAAAAATTACATAAAAATGAGTGAAACAATGGAGAGTCCGTAATTTTTTTTTAATATAATGTACCTACATATATAAGTATATATCATTACCTTCAGTCGAAAAGGATGTAGTCCAATGTATAAATTTTATAGGAGAGAGAAAAAATTTTCTAAGGTCTTTAGTTCTGAATATATTTGAAGTCTGTAAATCCAGTTTTGCTTCATTGATGACTCTTTATTGGCTTACAAACCAACTAAAAATAATACATTTATGTTTTACATAGCTTTTTGTGACTTATCACCCTTTCTATTATATATTTTATACCTTTAATGTACATTTTAGTATGTCAATTTGCAAAAATTAAATATACTATAAAATTATTTTATTTATTTCAATGTTGATTATTAACAAATATTAATAATTTTTTTTTGAAATTTTCAAAATTTTTTTTTTAAAATTTCTTTAGCATTTTTGGACTTAGAACTTTTACATATCGTTGCAAAACAAGAACTAGAAAAAAATATTTGTATTTTTTCTACAAACGATGTATTTTTGTTAACTCTATTGAACTGCATCAAAAACTTAATTTTCAAAAATTGTGGCAGTAGCACATTTACGGCTGAAGGTACATATGTACGTATGTATGTACAGCCAAAATTATTTTTGTTTTTCCATGGTTATAAGCTTTAAAATTCCTTTCTAAATAAAAATAATTTAAATAAAAAAATTTGCTGTAATCAACTTAAACCAGAATAATTATATATGTATCTTTAGATTAAAACCCAAACAGTTCGACTTAAATTCATTACTTAATTTTAAAATTAGTGAAGCATATTGCTTCTTCCAAAATTTTGTTAACAATTGCATATGTTTTTTTTTTGGTCGAAAAATTGGTCAAACAATTTAGTATGATGAAGTCAAATAAATTGTTTCAAATACAAAAAAAAAAACATTAAATATAAATAAAATAATTTTTATAGCCAAAACGTTATTTAAAAAGATTAATTTATTTTAATTTATATTGAACTGATCTTATATTCTATTTTACCTTATTGTTGAGTCTTTTTTAATATAATATAAACATATCGTTTTTAATAAACTTTTAAAAACAAATTTTTTACTTGTTTTGAACCATAAAAAATTACCCCCCCCCCCCCCCTAAGGCTCAAGCTGGATCCGCGCCTGCGAACATATGGGTATTTTTTAATAAAATTTTTTGTACAATAAACAAGTAACTTTTCGTGAAAATTTTATTTCAAAATGTCCAGCTTTTTTTTTAATATCCAGCTTTTTTAATTCACATGACCAGCTTTTTGATAATCTGAATCTGGCAAGCCTAATCTAACCACTGCATTGAATTTCGTGGACCTTCAGCGAGAGTTCAAAAATAAAACTATATATTCTAATGAAAAAAAAATTAATTACCTTTGGAACACAAAATTAAGCCATTATAACAAGTGCGACAGCAATGCCTCGGCGTCCACAGTTCATCCGGAAAAACTTCTAGCTCAAAACACCTTTTATAGATGTCTTCAACTTTACTATTGAATAACGCAACTTTGTTTTCCGGTATAGTATGTTTACCGCAGATATAGCAAAACAACTTGAATTTTTCCAAACAATTGGACATTTTTGCCAAAACAAATCTTGCACATAAAGTTTAATTGTTTACTTTACTGCCTATTTGTAGAACGCGAGCGCAAAAGTGACTCGCTTAACTTACATTAAAAAAAAAATACTAGTATTGTGGTTATTTTGTCGAACTGTTAATGGTTTTTAATCCAAATTTAGATATTTTTTTTTTAATTAGGCTTAAGTTCATTGAATTTAATTTTCATTAAATTATTTTTATGAAGACAGGAATTTAACAACATGAAATCAATTAAAATTTTTTTATTGATAATTTTTCATTCTTGACTGCGCTGAGATTTGAACCCAGGCTTTCACGGACAGGTTGCCCATATTAGTTTCGATTGTAACCACACAATCTCGTCAGTGGGATTTGCCGTTTTACTCACTCGGCTATTGAGGCCGGGCGACGTCAATAGTCAAACATCAATCCTTAAACCAAATGGTATTTCACCTTGGTAGATCGAAATTTGCTTTTTGAATGAATGATTATCTATTTTAATTGAATGAAAGAATGAAAAATTATCAATAAAAAAATTTTAATTGATTTCATGTTGTTAAATTCCTGTCTTCATAAAAATAATCCAGAGCCCTTAAAAATAATTTAATGAAAATTAAATTCAATGAACATAAGCCTAATTAAAAAAAAAAAAAAAAAAAAATATCTAAATTTGGATTAAAAAAAAAACAAAATTTCAAATTTTTTTTTACAAAATTTCTACATTTTTTTTTGGTTTCAAATGTAAGTTAAACCAGTCACTTTTGCACTCGCGTTCTACAAACAGGCAGTTAATTTGTTGTTATTTTTGAAGTAAAACACTCAAATCACAAAACAAATTATGTACTCAATATATGCACCGCAATTTGACACGTTTTCAGTACAATAAGAAATATAGCACTTGACTTTAGTTTTGATTTGGCTTTTCATTGTTTTTGTTGTAATGTAACGGATAAGATTTTTGCGGAACATTTTAACAACTTAAGTCCCTGGATTTAAGATAAGAGAAAGTCAACAAGAGTAGACGTGTTTTGTGTTGCTCTAGTTTTAAAAAAATAAAAAACAGTGTAAAAAGATATAATCGAGCGTTTCAAAATATAAATTCTTGTGAAGAAAAGCATTTAGAACCATATTGTTAAAAAACATTAAAGTTTTAATTAAAAACTATTGATTTAAATTGTGTTAAAGTTATAAAACTAACTACATAAAGGAACAAAAAATATTATACATAAAAAAACAAAAACAAAAACTAATCAGCTGTAAGTGGAGACCTATTTTATTCAATTATCGAGCCTTGCCGGATCCTGAATTAAAGTTCATTTTAAACAATTTTATGTTAAAATTTCACATAAACCCGTTAAAAATCAAAAGTTTTCAGTATATATAAACTGATCCCTAAAGTAGGCACCACTCTTTTTTCTTTTCCCGTTCTTATACATTTTTGTTTCTGGTTTATGACTCTGCTATCTATTGCCCTGCTCAAATAAGTAATAAGCCCAAAGACCTGCACTGAAATATTGTCCCAATATGGCAGATACAACTTCGGCCAAACGTAAACTTGGAAATATGTCGCCAAACAAAAATGATATGGAAATTTCAGTTGGAACAATGGCAGTCACTGAATTAATGACTCTTATGGCAACTCTCATGGATGATAAACTAAAAAATATCCCAACAAAACAAGATATTGAGGAAATTAAAGCAAATGTAAGCGATCTTGGCTCTAAATTTGATCACTTAAAAACAGAAAATGAAGTTCTTAAAAACGAAATAAGGCAGCTCAGAGATGAAAAGGAAAAAGATCATTATCAAATTATGTACCTTCAAGATTATGTTAAACGGAATAATGTTGTTTTCAAAGGTATGCCATCCAATAACTCCTTAGAAGGTGCTGTAAAAGAGTGTTGTAAAGATTATCTAAAACTTACAATGGAAATTAACATTTTATCAACCAAAAAACTGTATGAGCGAGATGAGAAAATTGGGGTCATAGCTGAATTTAGTTCAGGAGAAATTGTAAAGGAGATTTTTCAAAATACAAAAAATTTAGCGGGAACTAAAATCATTTTGGAACGCGATTTAAACAGCGATAAACAAAAAGACAAACGTGTTTTTCTTGAGCTTAAAAAACTTATTATAAATGTCAACAAGGATCATCGTATATCAGTAAGAAATGATAGAATGAAAATTGAAGATAATTGGTTCTGGTGGAACAAAAAAAAAAAAACAGCTGATATGCGGGAAGCAGGACGGAGTCGAAACTCTCAAAAAAATATTTGGAGATACCTTAAACTCAATATCTTTAAACTATAATGAAATTTTAACTAATTTAAACTCAAAAAACTTAAAAAAAACATTTAAAAATAAAAAAACACATAAAAAATGTTCTAAAAGTAAAATTGTAAAACCTAAATGCATCTATAATGAAAATATTTCAATGTCTTTAAATGTTTTGTCATATAACTGTCATGGTTTAGAAAATAAAGTTTTTCACAATGATTTTTTTCAATTTATTAAAACTAGCGATATATTTTTTTTATTAGAAACTCATATTACGGAAGGTAAGGTAGTCAGATTTAATAAATTTTTCAGTGGTTATGATACATATTGGAAAGCAGCGTTCAGAAATAGTAGATTTGGAAGAGCAATTGCAGGATGTGTATATGGCGTTAAAAAAGAACTTAAAAAGCACAATATTTCATATGAGTTTAGTGTCAAAGAAAATATTGAGCTTATTATCCTTAAAACCTCTGTGAAGACAATAAATATATTGTCATTATATCTAAGAGCAGCTACTTGGTATGAAAGTTTTGAAATAGTAAAACATTTCTTAACAAATGACGATGTAGAAAATCTCGTACTAATTGGAGACTTAAATATACGAATAGGAAACGAACAACAGTATCTAGATGAGTTTATAAAATCCACTTTCAAAGCTGTTCTTGACATAGGAAAATCTAGAGATACACAAGTTGAAACAAAGGGTAGAGCATTTCTTGAACTGTGTCAAGATTTTGGTTTACATGTTATGAATGGATGTACAAGAGGTGATGAAAATGGAAATTTTACTTTTATGAGTGGTGTTGGCGTATCGGTTAATGATATTTGTGCTTTGGCTCATGATAATCTAGATTTAGTTGAGTCCTTTGTGGTAGAAAATCAGCCTTGGTCTGACCACATGTCTATAAAGTTAACCCTAAATGTAAAAGTGAGAACTGTCGATAATTCGATGAATTTACTTCCAAAACTTAGATGGGATGAAAGAAAAACAGAGAAATATAAAGAAAATCTCAATCGAGAACTATGCACTTTAAAACAGCTTAAAAATAACTTGGATTTAAAAGATATGGTACAAGTAATAAACTCGGCAAATCCTAACAGCAGCAACCAAATAGGAAAAACGCAATTAAATAAGGAAAATAAATGGTTTAATTACAGATGCCACAACTTAAGAGAAAAATCCTTTAATGCATCAATATCGTCAAAATCCCACAAATGATAACAAGAAAAAGTATCTTGAAAAAAACAAGAAGTACAAAGAAATATGTGAATATAGTAAAATCGAATATTTCAAAGGCATAGAAAATAAAATAAATCTTGTAAAAAATAACAAAGACTGGTGGAACCTAGTAAAGGAAATCAAGAATGTAGAAAGACAAACAAACCCTGGAATACATGCAAATGAATTCAAGCAATACTTCTACGAGTTGTTAAATCCACCACAAAAGTCAAGCAATATTATGATCTTGATCGACCAATAAACACCATCGAAATTAAAAATGTACTTGCAAAAGCAAAAAATAATAAAGCTCCGGGAGAAGATCGCGTAAGTTATGAATTTCTCAAAAATGACTCTGAAAGATTTTTAGAAGAATTAGCGATCTCCTATAACATTATATACGAGACGTCAAAATTAGATGAAACATTTACAAACAGTATAATTTTTCCAATTTTTAAAAAAGGAGAAAGGGAGAATACAAATAATTATCGTGGAATAGCGTTTATGAATACAGTAGCAAAAACATTTATGAGTATTTTGAATACTAGGCTTAACAAATGGCTACACAAACACAATAAAATAACAGAATTTCAAGCTGGTTTTCGGGAAGGGTACTCAACTTCAGATAATCTGTACAATTTAGCAGCGATTGCTCATTTTAAATTTAATGAAAAAAAGAAATTATATGCTTTTTTTGTGGACTTTCGAGCAGCCTTTGACAAAGTATCGAGAAAGTCGCTTATATATAAACTGCAAAGCATTGGCGTATCAACAAAATTGTCTCAAATTATAGAAAGTATATACAGCCATACAAAATATACAGTTTGGAACGGAGAGGAACTGTCGGAGGAGTTTGAAACAGGGTCTGGCGTGAAACAAGGATGTGTGTTATCTCCAACGCTTTTCTCGGTGTATCTCAATGATTTACATGATTATATAGAAGGAGGTGTTACTGTAGGCACTGAAAATATAAGACTTTTATTGTATGCTGATGATATGGTGATTTTGGCAGATAATATCAACACAATGCAATCTATGATTAAGAAGCTTGAGACGTATTGTGAAGTTTGGAATCTAGAACTAAATTTGAACCAATCTGAAATGATGGTATTGAGAAATGGGGGCAGACTTTCTGCCCGTGAACAATGGATATTTAAGGGGGAACCTATTAGAGTGACAAACGAATATACTTATCTCGGAGTAACAATATCACCTAAAATGTCGTTTAGAAAGCACATAGAAAAAAGGAATAAATCTGCAAAAAACAATATTAACGCCACTTGGAAAGAATTTTTAGCAAAAAAAGAAATCGGCTTAAAGGCAAAATGGAATCTTTTCCTATCAGTGTGTCGTGCAATCCAGTCGTATGGTGCCCAAGTATGGGGTTATTCGCTATTTGAAGAAGTGGATAAACTTCAACGCTTTTTTTTAAAAAAGATACTTAAACTGCCCTCATTTACTCCAACATACGCATTAAAGTTGGAAACTGGTATAGAAAATAATTATATATACACACTAGATTTGCATCTCAGATACATTATAAAAACTTTATTTGATTATAATGATAACCGTTTACCATGTAAGCTAACCAAACTCACTATAGAGAGAAAATCGTATTGGTATAAACACATTGAAAAATTAGCAAATGATGTAGGCTAGACACAAATTTCAGAATGTGTTTCAAGAGAGGACTGGGAACGCCTTAGACTTGATATACTAGCTGGGCTTAAAAGAAAAAAAAGGGAAAACCACTTACAACAGGCTAATGGAACAAACCGGTTTTATTCAAAACTCAACTACAGGGAGCAACAAACATATTTTGAAATCAATAATAATACGACGGCAGTAAGCTACATCTTTAAAGCTAGGTGCGACCTGATTGAGCTAAATGGAACAAGATTTCAGACGCAGAGGTCCCGCTTATGCTCTTTATGTAATACAAACGAAACAGAAAATATACTGCACTTTATTGCCAGCTGTCCAATTTTACGTGAAATTCGCTACCAATATTTTAAAAAAACCATCATAACTGAAAATGATTTAATAAATATCTTAAATAATGCAAAAGAAAACTTTAAAAATATATATCTGTTTGTTATAGATGCAATAGTTTATAGAAAACAGCTTATTGATGAATATAATTATTAATCTGAATCAAACATTAAACACAATTGGTATAATTTAAATTATTATCTATATCCGACTGACGACATTGGTCATAGTCGTATGTTCTATTTATAGTATAAACATCTAAACACTGTTAAAAAAAAAAAAAAAATGAATTTTAAATAAAGAACAATTAACTAACTAACTAACTAAATCCCTGTTTTAATGGTGTTTTTTTTTCTCTTTTCTAAAAGAAGGACAAAAACGAACCATACCGTGAGGAGGCATATTCTACAAAAATGTTCGCCTTAACATTAAATTCGATTATCAATAAGAATGTGCCAAATTCGACACCTTTTTTCTTTTTTCACTCGCATTTTACAAACAGGCAGTTAGTTCAGGGACCATTTTGGTCTACTTTGTATTATCATATGTAATCTCTATATATATATAATAGACGTGCTTGTACGTAACCGCTAAACTCAAAAACTACTGCACCGAAAAAAAATGTATGCACATATTCTATGGACCGTGAGTCGCAATTCTGTATAGTTTTGCGTTTGTCCAATAAATTTCGCGATTTAAAAAAAATTTCTTTTTTATTATTAGTTTTATTAGGTACTTTTGCATATATTGGCTTTGAAAAGCAATTAAGTACGTTCAAACCAATATTATTAGGTTAAAAAAATATGTCAAATCAAAACCAACTAACGATCGTTCGGGTGTATACCCGAGTTAGTTTAAAAATATACACGTACATGTCAGAATTTATTTATATTTAGTATCTCAAATAAATTAAATAATTGATCGTGTATGTATATTACTTTCACAACATATTCAAGAAGAACGCGCTGCAGAAATTGAAGAAAGTAGATATCGATTCACGTTTACGAGAAAATTACACAAAACAACAATGCGAGATACGAAATGAAGAACAACGTCTAAGAACCAGGCAAGCAAGAACAGCTATTCATAACACTAATCGAATAACATTTATGCATCTGGCATTTAACTACGATCGAACAGTTCATTACAATTCACATAACAATATTAATGTTGGTAGCATTGATCAAGTATAAGCCCATTGTAAATCGCTGAAATACAAGAAAGAAAGTCCCAGGGTTGTAATAAAGGTTTGGTTAGGTTAAGAAGGGCTGCAATAATACTTTTCTTTACTAAGGGCCAGCAAAGTGGACCGGCTTCAGTTAGTTATTTATAATACTCATTTGCCCAGACTTTTGAAAGAATTTATGAAAAAAATAAAAATATTTTAATTCCCTAAATTCTTTTGTTGTGCATTGAATAATTTTGTTGGTTTAAACAGATATTTGTACAACCAGTGTGATTCTGCATGCAACTTGATATTAGCTTTTTATCTGTTTACTTTCTGAAGGAGAAATACATTGTAAAATCGACGAAACTTGCAAGTCAGTGCTATTGCTGATATTCTAAATGAAAGTGACTCAGCCATTTCAATTTCTTCCATTATAGATGAAAATATTCAAAGTGAAGGTGGTTTCGATGCGTTATACATTTCGAAAAACAAAATGCAATGAGTCACAATTCCTTTTCCACGTTATATTAGAGCTTTATCATAGAATATTATATGAGTACCACCATGTACATGTTATGCGTTTTCCAGATGCCGTTTTGCTTACTTTTCTGCCACGACCCAGAGGATCTATTGGGCATCCAATACATCTCACCATGTTAGGTTCAGGCTACAAACATCAGTTGGGCTCATAATTACCCCCCCCCCCCTGACTGGAAGTCCCCAAGGTGGGACAGCAGCAGAGCAGATTTTCTGATGTTTCATCATCCACCTCACATAATCTGCATATCTTGGTCAATGCATTGCCCATTCTAAACTGGTGTTATCTAAAACCACAGTGTCCCGTAAATAGGCCAACAATCAATCTAAGTTCCGCCCTCTCAAGCAGAAGTAGCTTACCTGCCCTGCCACGGGACAGTGTCACAAATCTGCTGGACTGTCTTAATACAGAAGTGGACGTACATGTGTGAAGGAATTCACGTTCGGACATTTTTTGCAGCGTCCCTCTAATAAGTCCGCCAGGGACACCTAAGAAAGGCTTAGAGCCAATAAGTGGACGGCGAGGCAAATAATGCCCTTGTTGCCCTTCTGGTGATATAGGACAAGGATCTTACCCGTTTTTAGATTTTTTAGCCTCTAACCATAAAAATTTCCAAAACTCCCATCCTAGGGAATCGATTTAGCGAGAAGCCAACCTCCCGGGCAAATTTCAACATTTTAGCTTCAGGCGTTTAGGACGTGCGATAATGAATCAGTCAGTAACTTTACATTTTTATATTATATAGGTAGATGAAGAAAAATGTTTTGAAAAAATAACAAAATTAGGTACGATTTTCACGCCTTAAACGTTCGAATTTCGAAACGCATCAAATTGGTATTTGAATTTTTTAGATAAGTAACGATATATTTTGTGATATATTTTTTATTTTAATGTTTATTGGTTTAAAAGATAGAAGGCCCGTTTACTCCCCAAAAAGGCCGAATTTTAAAAAAATACCAGGCACCTGTGCGCTTATTTTTTTTATTTAACAACAACAATAAGAACTAAATTTTTTTGGTGTCTTTTTTAGCGGCATATGAGGTTAGCGGGATCGATTTGGCGAGAGCCCAGCCAGGATAAGTGAAAATGAAGCAGTCATTAACGTTACAATTGTATATTATAGAGATAGATGAAGAAAAATATTTTAAAAAAAGTAACAAAATTAGTAACTATTTTCACTCCTTTAGGGATCGAATTTCGAAAAAGTAGCAAATTGGTATTTGTATTTTTTAGATGAGTTACGAATGTGATATATTTTTTATTTCTATGTGCATTGATTTAAACGATAGTTGGGGGGACAAAAAATTACCAAAATACAGGCTTTACCCTTTTACTCCCTAAAAGGGCCGAATTTCAAAATAGTACCAGACACCTGATCTCATTTTTTATTTAATGAACAGTAAACAGTAACAGTATTAAATTAAAAAAGTAATACTTTAATTAAAAAAGCAGCAGCTAGAGAAAAAAAAGTACCAAAAATTCCCTTTACAGATTCTCATTCACTCAGGAAGTTGCATGTTTAATTTTATGTTTATAGGTCCAATATTAACAGCAAATCATAAAGTACCAGGTAAAGGACAAAAAGCGCCTATTCACTCAACGCATTGCTTTTTTAATTTTATGTTTGTAGATGCAATGCTAACAAAAATTCAATAAGTACCTGTTGGCAAACAATACAGTACGAAAAAGTACCAAAAAACCACTCTTACAGATTCTCATTCACTTGGGAACTTGCATGTTTAATTTTATGTTTATAGGTCCAGTTTTAACGGAAATTCAAAATGTAACAGGTAAAGAAAAAAAGTACCAAAAAGCCCCTTTTATAGATTCTCATTCACTCAGGGCATTGCATTCCTAATTTCATGTGTGTAGATCCAATATTAACGAAAATAAAAAAGGCACCAGTTAAAGAACGAAAAAGTACCAAAAAGATCCCTCTTAAAAATTCTTATTCACTCAGAACTTTGCATGTTTAATTTTATGTTTCTAGGTCTAAAACTAACGGAAATTCAAAAAGTACCAGTTGAATAGCAAAAAGTACCTTCATAGGTTCTTATCCACTCAGGACATTGTATGTTGTAGTTTATGTTTCTAGATCCAATATTAACGATAATTAAAAAATTGCCAGTTGTGGAACCAAAAAGCTAAAGTAAGAATTTAAATTTCCCGTATTTCCCCTTTTTGGTACTTTTGTCTCCCCATTGAAGCATAAAAAATTTCTATATTGTAGTGGGAGCCCATCACTTCTTACAAACAAAAAAAAATGTTTTGTAAAAAGAGTACCATAAACGTCCGAATTTCGAAAAAGTACCACATTCGTATTTGGATTTTTTAGATAAGTTTCAAATGTGATATAACCCTTATTTCTATGTTTAAGGGTTAAAAAGATAAATGGGGTGACAAAAAAGTACCAATATACAGATTTTACCCGTTTACTCCGTATTTACCATTTTTGATACTTTTTCTCCCCAATTAAGCATAAAAAATTTCAATATTGTAGTGCGAGCCCTTAATTTAATGCGTATATTTCAATAAATAAAAAAAATGTTTTGTTAAAAAAAATACCAAAAATAGTGGCGATTTTTACCCCTTAAACGTCCGAATTTCGAAAAAGTACCAAATTCGTATTTGGATTTTTTAGATAAGTTTCAAATGTGATATAACCCTTATTTCTATGTTTATGGGTTTAAAAGATTGATGGGGTGATAAAAAAGTACCAAAATAAAGGTTTTACCCGTTTACTCCGTTAAAGGCTGAATTTCCAAAAAGTACCAGACACCTGTCCGCTTATTTTATTAATAACAGCGATAAGTATTAAATTTTTTTTGTATCTCTTTTAGTTTTGGATATATAATGTTACCGAATTTACCCTTTTTACCCCCTAAACATTCGAATTTCCAAAAATCCCTTCTTAGTGGATCGATTTGAGGAGAGACCAAACTCTGGTCTAAATTGCAAGTTGTTAGCTTCAGGCGTTTAGGCTGTGCGATGATGAATCCAGTCAGTCAGTAACGTTACAATTTTATACGAGTATATATAGATAGTTTTACGCAATCCATTTTCTAAGAAAATTTATTTCAATCAGCCGTGTCACAGATTCCGTTCGGAATGCTTCCAATTCCGTTTTTTCCATTCCGTTCTAAATCATTTATGGTGCTTTAGATTCCAATCGTTTTTCATCAATCCGAAAAATTTTGCTTAAGCGATTTTTATGTTACCATTTGGCAGCATCAATATTTATCACTGTGTAATATGGCAACAAATTCACATACAGCCGTACATAAACAAGAGCGGAAGGCGGAACGTTTAATCGGTTGATAATCGATATATATTGTTATTCAACGGTTAACCGATTAAAGAATTTTTTATAAATCAAGTAATTTCAATACATAAAAATGAATAAATTATTTATTATTTGGAGCTTATTAGTAAAAAAAAACCAATAACATAACAAACATAACAATTCTTGAACTAAAACGAACAAGCAAAAGAAAAATTCATAAATACATATGTAATACATATTTTTTTATTAATACATATTATATAATAATTAAAAAATAACTGTTAGCTCATATGATTATTTATTTCAATAGTTTAAGAAGATCTTATTAAATAATCTTTTATACAAATAATTTGGTTTAAATTTATTTATTTTCTTTAGTTTGGACAAAACTTGACTTTGAAGAAATCAAAAGCAACCAATAACACAGAATATCAATTTGTCAGTCCTTTTCCTGTGTTTTTCTAAGCATATAAAATCATCCATTTTTTTCATTAGAGTCCTGTTTTAATTTTTCAAAAATTTTAACACTTGTTATCGTGTCGGTTAATTCTGTTAAAAGAGTGATATGGGAAGATACACAGAAAAAATTAAAAATTGTCTCTAATCACCAAATTTATACCAAATTCATAATATCAAGCCAACAAGTTGTTGATTTTGCACCTATTACCAAAAATTACTAAAATTACTAAAAATTATGAATATATTTTTTCAATATATGATATTTATAATTTTAATTTATAAAATGATCAAAAATCTTTGCCATTTCAAACATTGTGTTAATTTATTTAATTAAATATTGAAAATTCCCAACAACAATTCTACAAGTTAAAATTATTTTATTTTAAACGAAAAAAATCAATTAATATTTTTTGATATTTAATTAATATTTTAATTAAAAATTTATTTCAAAACAACTTAAATGTCAATTAAATCAAAATTATGTTTTTAATTTTCTTTTAACTTAAAAAAAATTGATTAAAATTTCACGTTAATCAAATTTAAATACTTTTTAACCCATTTTTAATTGATAAAAAACTTGTTTCTGTGTATGAAAAGAAACAAATAACCAAACGCATACTTATAAAAAGTACGTAAAGCAAAAAGCTGTTGCCACAAACATTTATTTAAAATGTAGATCACTGCACACCTTCTCCATTTGTATGAAAAAATGTTTTCTAAACACAACTTTTTGTATATGAGACGAAACAAATAATTAAAAGCACAAAAAAAATATTTTATAATACTACAAAAAGTTAAAAATTTCGTTACATCGGTTAATCGAATGAAATTAACCGGTTTAATCGCTAATCGAAAAAGGCCATTTTTTAACAGATCAGTTAATCGGGTAATAATTACTCGGTTAACCGAATGAATACCCTAGTATTAATACATGTCAAAAACTCAAGTAATATGTAGAAGTGTGACAGAGTGAATAAAATGTGTCATGAAAGTGACAAGTATTACGAAAAAAAATTTGACATCCCATGTTCATGTGTGATAGTGTGACTACCAACTGTAATGTTACATTAGATTTTTTGACAGTCACATCAAAACTCATTAGTTTTCTATCTAACAAAGTATTATCGAAGGCGCAAGAAATGTGTAATAGTGTAAACTAGCACTAAACAAGAGCGTCGGCGTTGTGTCAAAAAAAGTTGTGTTAACTTTCGTGATGGTTTTAGTCATCATAAAAGAAATAAGAAAAGGAATTAAACCCGCTAGTTTGTCAGAAAAATAGCTAATATGCCATTATTTATTATCAAAGGATACAAGCAGGGTTGTCAAAACCACAAATATAGCAAACCCGGTTATTTTAAAATTTGTGAAATTTAACAAGTAAATCGGACATAGCAGAAAAAAAGTTAACATAGTAAAGAAAAACGCAGCCGTCAAAAGCTAAGGGATGCTTCTGATCTTTTTTTCTTCTTTTTTTGTGTACAAAAAAAACCTGCACGAACGATAAAAATAAATTCTAAATTTTTTAAAATAAAAACGCGGCAAATGCAGACTAAAAAAACTATGACATTTTGATAACGTTGGAAAGATAAAAAGGCGCTGCACCGAGTTCAAAGAACATTTACTTCAATTTGGGACTCAATAGAATATTATAATAAAAACCAAATATATATATATAATAATAAAAAAAATATATATATTTTTATATTCGCGATCTTAAGGGTTGTTTTCGTATAAATTGAATGAAAATTAGAAGTTTTGACATGAAAAAGACGCTTGATGCTCTTATTTAGGTGGCTCAGTTATAAGACTGAGCATTTCACGAGTTGTCTCACAGCATCCAGGGTTTGAAAACGGATGTTTTGCTTATCACCTGGTTATTATAATTGAAAAATGAAAAAAATTTTATACCCATATTGCCTATATATGAAAAAAGATAAAATATATCGCGATTTTCGCGTTTTATGTGAATAATTAAAAAAAAATAAAAAAATATTACTTTATTTTAAAACAGATTCAGTTTGAAAAGCAGAGCATTATTTCCACATGCGCAGAATTTGTATGAAAACCCGAAACGAAAATATGTATTTAGCTTAATATCTTAATTAGTAGGTCGCAAGTGGTCAAGTTTTATATACCATTGGATGCTGCTTCAAAAACCCTTTTCGATGATAAAAAATTTTATTTATGTCGTCTTGGAGCAAAGTACAAAAAGAAAATCGAAAAACTGAAAAAATACTTTTTTTAAAAATGGTCCAGCTCACGGATGGTCAACGTTAGAAGCATAATATTTTGGGAATCATCATAAAACATATCAACCTTTATTTTCAGAGGGGTAACAAAATCACTTTTTTTTTTGAGTCGCTCTAATATTTATATTATGTAGGTTTGCTTCTTGAAGAAGAAATAGAAAACATTAAATTTTTTTTTTGTCTGCCCTGTTAAATTTGCTAGAAGTCAGTTAACAGGTTTACACTCTAAGGGCCATTATAACAACTTAACGTTAGTTAAAGGAAGGATTTTGTCGGACGTATAATAGTTATTTATTATTTATACTTTTTTTTAACCTGCCCGGTAGGATGGTCTTGCCTTTAATATACATATTGCACACTTCAGCTCAAAGCAAAGTAGTAATAGTGAAAAACGTTTTAGACGAGAGACAAACTCCTTTCTTTAACTTACCCCAAGTTGTTATAATGGCCCTAAGAAGTCAAAATGTAATTGTTTTCAATATTTCTTTGTTCTCTTCAGTTTTCTTTTGTTTTGTGATTGCCGGTGTGTAAATTTTGGCAAAATATGACAAAAAAAAAGAGTTATAAAAGAGAAATCCATTACCAAAATTTTGTTCTTGTGTAAAAGTTTTTGTTAAGAGTTTTAAATATTTGTTAAATAAAACGCTTAAAATTATTTATATAAAATTATATATCATAAACGTTTGTTAAATTAAATAAGAGATTATGAATACGGGGGTACTTCTTTTAAAAAATAAATAAAAAAAACATATGTGTTTATTGAAAGAAAGTATATTTTGATAGTAATTTTCCCGTTAAGATACAGAACACTCCCATTCCTTTCATGAAAACCAAAATGGTTTCCATTCCGAAAAATTTTTAAAAAAAATTTTCTGATGCACCGAAATACGGAGTGAAAAGAATTGTACTATATTACATGGCTGACTGTATCTATTTAAATTAAAGTTACATATATTTCTTTGAAAAATTTTAATTTTGAATTTTCAAATGTACAAAAAAACTATTTTTTTTTATTTTTTCTTCAAAAGCTTTTCAAATTGAGAACTTGATTATTTTTCAACTTAAATGATAAATATTAAAAAAAAAACGAAATTAAAAAAACGGTTTCCAATCTGGATCAAATATTAAAAACTCGTATATTGCTTGGTGGTGTAACCCTGGATTAATTCCCAGCAAGCATTTTCAATCATGTTAGAGTCTACTGGAGATCTCATGAAGAGCGTTTTTAATTGTCGACGTGTGCATTTTTTCATCGTAGAAGATTCCTCGCACGGGAGAAACTGTTACACAAGCAGATTCCACTGTTAGATACTTCTACAACACAGCGAAAGACGCTTGTATTAATAGTAGAGGGAATCGCTTGAGATGTGTTTGTATGAGAGTCATGTTGGGATTATCGTTCAACTCGTGAAATGCTCAGTCTTCTAACTGAGCCATCTAAATAAGAGCATCAAGCGTCTTTTTCATGTCAAAACTTCTAATTTTTATACAATTTATACGAAAACAACCCTTAACATCGCGAATTCAACAACATCCTGTTGAAATATTTTATTTGGCAGATCCTTAGGGCGGTTTTTTTTATTGAAATTGTATTGGAAATATAATTTTCGTGTTTCAAAAACGCTGTTCTTTACACTGCAGCCACACGATCAAGTTGTTCTTGATAGTCTTTTACATATACAGTTTGTCAAAATTTCCAAAAACTGGAAGCTGTGACGTAGGCTGCACGCAATTTTGAAGCAATTTACTTTCAAGATGTCATCAAGAGAACAATTTATAAAGACAAACGAAAAATTTTCTCACCAAACTGGTAATCAGCTGTTCTCTTGAACGTAAATTGATACACTCACTTGTAAGAGAATTTTAAAGGCAAGTTCGCTTCAATTTTTAAAAGTATGAGTGTATTGGTAAAAAAGTGAGAGTGTATTAAAACTTGGTAGACAAAACTTGATCGTGTAACCCTCAAGTTAGGTAGCTCAGTAATTGGTATATGACTCATATAGAGAGTCTCAAAAGGCTCATTCCAAGATTAAAAGACGAGCGTGTCAGAAAATGTATAAACAAGCAATAAACAAAACAAATTTATATGTTTTTGTTATTGGTACTCGCCAGACCATCATCAGCAGATTTTTTTGGTGTTGTATATAGAGTTTGTTCCCGGGATTTTCAGTTGTTTTCAATTCCCGCTTTCCCGGGAATTTATTGCGGGATTCCCGGGAAATTTTGAAGAAAATCTTTTTTTAAAACTTTAGTAAATTTATGTCAGACTTGTGTCTTTAATTGTTTTATCCAACTTAATTTCACCACAATTTTTAAATTTTCTACAGTTTAAGGCTTTTAAACTAATTTTTGAGAATGGGCTTTATATTGGGCCTATGATAAATTATAGACCAATTATCACGAAATTTTATTTCTTGTCCTAGCAAACTGAAGTGTAAATTTTACAAAATTATTATAAAGCTTTGCGGCTAAAGACGTAGTAAACTGTTTTCCTAGATTGTGTTTCATATGCGGCATTTCAACTGATTTTGAGTCTTATAAAAGTAGAATGTAGAAAATTCGCCACAAATTTGTGTTGGTTTTAGTTGAGTTTTTAGGGTGGTAGTTCCTCATTTGGGTGCATAACTATTTTCCTACTGAAGCGATTTAATCCCAAACAGCCTAGAAAATCTAGAAACAATTTGACACCCAAATGGCAAAATCGGCTTAGAGTTAATAAAGGACTAATAATAAAAATACTTTATGGGACCTTAGATGAATATTAAAAAAATATCATAGGAATGACAAACGTAGTATACCTTCATACACCACTGCTGATTAAGGTTATAAAATTGTAAAAAATATGTTGTTAAATAAATGTAGTAAATAAAATTTCTCCTTTCTAATACTGAATTTGTTAAACGATAAATATGTTTCAGAATTCTGACTTCGTAATATTGAGCTTTAAGTTCCTAATCACCCTTTCATAATTTTTATTCCCGTAAGGCTAATACTTTAATTCTAATTATGCAAACAAGCTTTGAATTTGACAATGTATATACGTATTTTGATTTATATTATCCTATTGGCATCAATATAACCTCTTAGGTGTCTTAAAATAATTTTAAATCTTAATTTTTTTACGTTTTTGTTATATAATAGATACTATATATAATTCTTTTAAGCGTAATAGCCAATAAGAATTATTAGTTTCATTGGAGAAATAAGTTAATAAATAAATACAAAATTTTGGGCGGGAATCCCGGGATCCCGGGAATTTGATTTTTATTTCCCGCTTTCCCGGGAACCCAAAAAGTGCGGGAATAAAAAACTCTAGTTGTATATTAAACACAATAGTCTAACAAACAGCTTATGCTAGCTGGGTTGTTAATAAAAATAAAACTTTTAGAATTTTTTTTGTTGTAAATTAGTTGTTCAATAGAAAGAGTTCTTTCGCATTTAGTGAAATAGGCGGTAAGTGGTATATCAATAAATAGGTATGTTGAACACTAGAAAATCATTAGCGGTTTTCACACTTGACAGTAAATACCCTTGTTGACCTTGTAAATCTTATTAATTTAGTTAAAATACTAACATCTGCATCACTGCAACAACAAAATGTATTAGACTAAAATTAAATACGGTGCGGTTGAAAAAATCCAACAAAAAGCTTAAGAAAACAAGTGTGTAAATTAACTAGAATAATATAGTTGACGAAACTCTATCTGTCTCTTTCTCGCACTCAGCAAATTCATAAATTTACAATACATACGAAAAAGACATTCAAGTTTTGTAGTATACAATCGTATTAAATTAAGCACAGTTGTAAACTTAATAGAAAGGGTGAAAACCGCTATTTCTTATTAGAGTTCACGTAAACTTTTTACTAGCAAGAGTTATTCAACCACGTGTTTCATATTTTTATTTACAAATCTAAAATAATTTTTAAATTAAAAAGTTTTTATGTTCGGCTTAAATTCTGAAATGTTAAGAAATGTACTAATTTGATGGTCGTACCTTAACTAATTCGATATATTAATATATAAAAGTTGAACGTACTTGGGTGATTCACAAGGTGTGCTATCAACTCATATCGTCATAATGTCCTAAATAATATTTTACAATTGTTTAAAAAAATACTGTTCTGTTTCGAACAAAATAAAAATTTTAGTTCTGTTTATTGATTCGTCATAACTGCACAGTAGAAATCTAAACTATAAGCGGTTGCCTACAGCAGTCATATATATTTCTTGTAATTATATATAAGATATATATATGACAACAACTTTATGACTACATTGTGGATGACCCAACTGCATTTTTATCTGTGTTTAACAAGCCATTTAGTGACTATATAGATTAAGCCATTTTCAATCTCGTTTAGCAAGAAAAAAAATCAATTAAGCTATTTTTTTAGCCATTTTTAACGCGCCAAATTTTCTTTACGTTTTTAAAATGTTAAGATAAAAAAATATCATATTGTATATGCAGCATTAGTTCCGTTGTAACGTTGAACTTTTCTTAACAAGTTCACGCAAATGACTTACATTAAACAACTTAGAGTGATATATTCGGCTGTGCCGAATCTTTGATAGCCTCCACCGACAGGAGTGAGCTCTATATGATAAATACATATATATTATTAACTAAGCTTCACAAAAACGAGCTTCAGCATTAAAATTAGTTGCGGTTTAGACATGAATTAAATTATTGACCGACAATAAGAAAGTTCATTGCGTTTCTCGTGAGAACTTTGAACTGGCTTGAGTAAAATATCATGATTCGTAAAAGTGTTAGCCGAACTAAATTTGTATTGGACCTATGGTTAATTATGGACCAATCATCGCAAAATTCTGAAGACTGATTTCTAGTATTACAAAAAATAAATTAGAATAAATTTCAATACAGCAGTATAATTAGTTTTAGCGTTAATAGTAAATTTCACAAATTTGCATGATATTTTTTCTGGCCAAATGAATTTAAGTAAGACATTTTACCGCAATATCTATATCTGTGATGGTTTAAGGCGAATTTTATTATGTTCCCAAAGTGAGCTTTATTTGGTTTTAGGCGTAATAAACTGTTTTCCGAGAGTAGCGTTTATATGTGGCTTAGGGTAAATTATGGACCAACCTTCACGAAATTTGGAAATGTGATTTCTCGTCCTATAAAACTGTGACGTACCAAATTTAAGTATGCTAGCGTTATTTATTATATGGGGCCTAGTGTAAATTATGGACCGATCTTCAAAAAATTTTACAGTGTGATTTCTGGTTCTATAAAACTGTGACGTACCAAATTTAAGTATGCTAGCGTTTTTTATTGCGGCTTTAGGCGTACTAAACTGTTTAAATTATGGACCGATCGTCACGAAATTTACCAGTATGATTTGCAGTCGTACAAACCAAATTCGAGCAAAATTTTATGTCATTCTGTGCATTAATAAACCATTTATGTTAGTTTTTGTATCAAAATTATCAATTTTTTCAGGGTGGTGGTTCCACATTTGGATTCATAGTTCTAATCCTACTGAACCGATGTTGCTGGATTTCAATCCCAAACTGCTTAGGATAACTACAAGCAATTTGAGGCCAAGTTTGTTCTTTTCTTTTGCGTTTTTCAAAAGTGAGCGTGTTTTCAACAGACGGACAGACAGACGGACATGCCTAAATCGACTTAGAATTACTCAAGGAGCCAGAATATATATACTTTATGGGGTCTTAGATGTATAATAAAAAAGTTTCATATGGAATGACAAACTTAGTATACCCTCATTCACCACAGTGGTGGTGGAGGGTATAAAAATATATACATTTTTTCGATAATCTGAATTTTTCGTTTCGATTTTTTTTCGAAGATTTTTCTAATTTTTAATTTACTGTTAATTAAAAATGTATTAATACAAACAAACGAAGTTGTTAGTTTTTTATTAATATTGCTGTGGTTTTTGTAGTAAAATCTTGCTTGGCACTTTTTTAGACACTATTTAGATATTTTTATACCCTCCACCACCGCTAGTAGTGAATGAGGGTATACTTAGTTTGTCATTCCATGTGAAACTTTTTTATTATACATCTAACACCCCATAAAGCATATATATTCTGGCTCCTTGATTAATTCTAAGTTGATTTAGCCATGTCTGTCTCTCTGTCCGTCTGTTGAAAACACGCTCACTTTCGAAAAACGCAAAAGAAAAGAACAAACTTGGCCTCAAATTGCTTGTAGTTATCCTAAGCAGTTTGGAATTGAAATCCAGCAGCAACGGTTTGGTAGGATCGGAGCTATGAATCAAAATGTGGAACCACCGCCCTAAAAAATTGATAATTTTGATACAAAAACTAACATAAGTGGTGGAATAATTCACGGAATGATATAACATTTTGCACGCTTTATACGACTGAATATCATACTGTTTAATTTCGTGAAGATAGGCCCATAATTGACCATACCCCATATAAACGCTACTCCCGGAAAACAGTTTAGTACGCCTAATACCGTAATACGAGGGCGGATCAATAAGTCCGTGACTTTTTGAATGAAACACAGTACCGTTTTTTACAAAAAAAAAAATTATTTTTCAACATTTTAGCTCCATACACTTAGCCCAACGTTTTTCCAATTTGTGTATCCCTTCCAAAAAATAGGTTTTTTCGAGGTCCATAAAAAAGGCATTTGTTTGCCCAATAATTTCATCGTTGCACTATAGGTCAAATGGAAATTTTTCTGTGCGAAATTAATAACTACTATAAAAACATGGCATTCAAACCAAAACCTGTAAGAATTCCATAAGAAAGTGTAACCCTATTTAAAAAAATGGAATTTAACCCACTAACGACCAATAATTAACCCTTTTTCAACCATTAAAACAAACATAATGCATTGTGTTGAATTTTTTTTATTATATTATAACATTTAGAAATTGCTTAAATCTAATTTATTTTGAAAATTTAAATTCAAATGGGGTTCATCACTTTCCTCAATATCATCAATTTCTTCGTCTTGGTTGCTAAGCTGAATACCTTCTATGGATTCGCTGCAACATAATAACTCAATTACTTCAGGTGGAAGTGAATAACGTTTACGCTTTTGTAAGCGTCTGGTTAAAAATGTTGTGGAAGCTAATAGTCTGAAGTATCAACAGTCCTATTAAATACATCTAACAAGTTATTGGTGCGGCTGTTTTTGCGGGCGTGATGCAACCTAACGCGTTTGTATATTTTGTGACGCGATTCAGAAGCATCTTCGCCAGGAAAACGTATTGTATTGCGCTGTTTTCTATTATTTGATTTGAGTGTATGAGCACTTTATGGACCGTGGCAGTCATTGGCAACCAGGGATATAGCTCCTGAAAACGGTTTGCTGTTTCAAAGCAATATATTTCCAATTTATTTGAATCGATTTTGAACCGGCAGGCTAAGCAAATCAAAATTGGCGGGTGTTGTCATATTTTTCTGTTTCTTTGTTTAACAAAAGGGAAATGTAAAATTAATGAATGTACATATTTCTTGATGAATGTATTGATAGATAAATATATATATCTATAATACATACATATATAATTTATATATGCGGACATCTGGATAGTATGATATATTTCGAAATAAAAAGATTCTTCGAAGTGCTTATAAATTTTCCCTCAATTAATCATTGTTCAATTTGCAATTAAAAAGTAATGAAATCTTCTATGTTGATACTCTTATTGCAGTTACGCAATAAAAGTATATTTCTCAAACTAGAAGAATTCAGCTTATTGCGTTTTTTGAGCAAATATAATTCAAATCTGAAAATATTTGTTCGCAAAGATACGTTGAGGGAAATAAAGATAAACACTTCAATGAAATCTTCTTTATTTCAGGATATATTGTTCCATCCAGATTTTTTCCAGAAAAAATAAAAAAAATTTAATTTAAAATGTAAAATAAGACACAGAAGTTCTGCAAGTGTAGTTTGTCTCTCCCAATCAGTGTTGCCAGTGACATTTCGAGAAAGATACATTTTAGTTTCCAAAAAGATACGCTTTTTCCCAAAAAGATACATTTTGAAAAAAAAAATTAAAATCCATTTTTAACGTTAAATTTTGATTAACAAAACATTTTTATTTCACATTTAATGAATATTGTAAAGAAAGTTATATCATATAAAATTATTTTTTTTTAAATTAATAGAAGTCATAAATATTAGGTATGTAAGTTTTAAAAATACAGTAAGGAAACTTTAAAATTAATTATCTTTGTATGTTATCAAAACAAACTCATAACCAACATTTTTTATATTAAACACTTTTTCCCAATACTCATCAGCGGCCATGTCTCTGTTAATCCCAAGCTCTTCGTGGTTGAGGAGAACGTGCTCACGCCATTCCTTATGCAAAGCGTTCTGGTCGATAAAATTTAACACAGACGGAAATTTTTTTAATACAACAGTTAAATCCTTTTCTTTAAATGATTGAGCTTCCTTTGAATTAAACATATTTATAATATTAAATATTTCAACGGTAAATACGAATTTTAAATTTATTTGTTTTAAAACTTCGATATAAAATGATTGGCAATTTATAGTAAATCATATTTCTTATTCTGATCTTCTATTAACGTAGCAAGCGAAGTATGAGCTAAAACACCTAAGTAAATTTTTTCATTTGGTAAAAAATTATTTGGATTTGAAAATTCTATTTTCAAAACATCTGTTGCCTTCACATAGTTAAATTCTAAATAATTGCTAGCAATTGTTTTAATTAATTTTTCAACTTTCGATTGCAAATGGTGTAGACGAGGCTTTTCCGCCTGGAATATTAGATTAAAATCGTTTAAAAGTTCCAAAGTGTATGACATAAATTCCAAATAAAGTTTTGTAATGCCATTACTCAATGAAAAATTCATTTAATGCATACAATGTTCTTAACAGACTTTTTTAGGTGACTAAAAACAGAGTTATGATCTCCAGCCATGACAATTGTTGTGTAAGAGGAAAATCCAAAAAAATTTTCAAAAGGCACAGAATTAGTACGTAGCCAGTTTAAAAGTGCCTCCCTGAGGTCTTCCGCTTTGCCACTGTCTGTTTCAAAAAGATCCAAAAAATGAGTTTCAACTTTTTCATTGTCTGGATGATAATAAATTACACAAAAAGCACATTGGTTCTTAACAGAAATGTCTGTTGTCTCATCCATTACAATGCTAAAAAATTTTCCGGGTATACTTATAATTTTTATTATGTCTTGTTTAAATGCTGGTCCAACAAATCGTGTGACTATATTAGTTGCCTTTGTTCGGCCCAAATGAATTTTTCGCGCAATTTTGGAAACCGGAAGCGTATTTGCCAAAAATGGTATAAATGAGTCAGATAGAGAAAACGGATGATTATTGTCGGCAAGAAACGTGCAAACTTAATTTCGGCTCTTTTGATGGCATGATCTTCATAGTTTAAAATAACCAATTGTTCGATTGGTTTGCAGTTCTTTATTGCATTCCAATTTTTTATATGCTTACAAGAATTCAGGTGTTTGTTTAATATTGGCTTATGGTTTGCTAATGTTATTTCACAAACTTTGCAAAATGATACCGCATTTCCCTTAGTAATTTTTTTCATCAACCAGCCATTGCACTCTTTTATTAACAGCCATTTATCATTAAAATTGTACGTTGTCTTTTTTGGAGAATGACGTGTAAATTATAACGAAATGCCATATGTACATAATATTTGTTTAAAATGTAAAATAATTTTTAGTTTTCTTTTTTTAATTTCGGATTTAAAATTGTTTTATTTTATAAAACTATTATACAAAAACGGTCTGAAATTATTAACTGTAAAGATCGTTATTATTTGCTTCTAAAATTTCATCTTAAAACACAAACACAAGAAGACAGATGAACTTAGAAAACCTAACAACAAAATACATGTTATTTTTGTATTTAGTTGTCACTGTTTTTTTAGTGTTCATAACGAAATGATAACTTAAATAAACTTTGTCAGAGACGGAAAGTTTAATATTTTATTTCTGTACATTTTGCGTATAGATTCAAAAGATACGAAAAATGTCAGGATTATACACGATACATGAAGTCATCAAAAGATACGAAAAATGTATCTTTCGTATCCTAACGGCAACACTGCTCCCAATCAACATGCTGATTTCCTATTGGTTGAGTGACGATCAAACAAAAGAGCGTAAGTATACGTGAGAGTTTAATTTGCTGATATCAGCCACTACTGGGCATCTTTGCCGTAGACATTTTTGTGTCTCTGTACACGGCATCTTCCTTCGGCATTAAGTCCGGTCCGGTGGTTGTGCTCTGTTCTTTTAAGGAATCTGGAATCATTGTAGAATTCGATTGATAATGTTGTGGAGTAGATGCTTTTAACGTTTAATAGTTGTAATTCTTTTGCAATATTGTTAGTTAACGGATTGTTGTATCCAAAACCTTTGAGTTGTTATTTGTTGTTGATGATGTTGTTGCTATATTGTTATTGATGACGTTATGTAGGTAGTTTGTGTTGTTTATTGTGTTGTGATTATTTATCTATTATTATAATCCCAATAAATATTTTTTTTTTTTTGATTTCATATGTCGAATAAATAAAATTTATTTTGTATTCTTTACTCTTTTTTAAAATTTTTCAAACGAAAACTTCGTTTGCATAACTTACCTTAAAAACTAAATTTTAAAATTGGTTTTAGTTTTAAATAAAAGTTAGGCGAATGAAAGTTTCGTTCGAAATCGAGGGACAGGCAGTAAATTTGAAATTAAGAGAAACAATAAAAAGTTAGAATGTAATTATATGTAATATGTTTGTACCTATATAAATATGTATTGAAATTTGGTAATAATATCAGCTTAATACGTTCGATACATCTATACATCGATAGTTTTAATTAATAAATATCGATACGATATATATCAATATATTTTTTCAATTTACCCATCCCTAGCACGCAATTCACAATGAATTTATTTTCAAGCTGTAGTCAAGAATACAGCTTATAAAGACAATCGAAAAAGATGCCAATTAAAATTGTAATTAGCTGTTTTTTTTAACGTAAATTAAATTGGTACAAAAGTTTGAGGATATTAACAAGAAATGCAAAACTTGATCGTAAAACCCCCAAGTAAATTAAAAGATAGTTGAAAAAAGTAACATAAATGGAAAAAGGTGCACAAGTACGTATTAAGAAAAAAAGAAACTAATTTTGGTTAAAAGTAACCAAAGCGGCAACGTCGATTAAGACCTCTTCCAAATATCACTTAAACACGACAGATCTCATACAAATGTTGGTCTCTGGCATAAATCCAAACCTAATTTTTTGTTTGTGTAGTGGAGAGCAATGATTCTTCAAAGGTTCCATATTGGGTTTCTCCACCATTCTGGGTTTACTCGACGGTGTAGTATATTATATGGTCGGGCTGACCCAACTATTCTTTCTTACGTGATGCGAAACGAACATTTGTTTTATTCTTCCCTCTCGATAAAAATGACACAAAGTGATTTCATTTGTTTTATGTGCTATTTTACGTTTTAATATGCTAAAGATTAATTGCAAATTATACACATAAAAATACTACCAATTATATTTTCATCAGCATCATCCACCAGGTAGATACACATACATATGTACATGTATATCTAGATACGCGTACATATAAATATGCTTATATACACATACATATTTATTTTTTCTGGTAGAAGTATTTGTATATAGTATAAGTTATGGTGACATTAACAGAAGAAAGCAAAAATCTAGTCTACTTTTAAAATACGTAACTGGAATTTGGCATGAACAGACAAGTCAACTGTTTTTTAATCTACATACATTTGCATAGTTGTTGTTGTTCCCTTAACGAACAAGTGGTACCTCGTTTTTATAGCCTCCACCACCACTGTGGTGAATGAGGGTATACTTAGTTTGTCATTTCGTGTGAAACTTTTTTATTAGACATCTAAGAACCCATAAAGTATATATATTCTGGCTCCTTGACTTATTCCAAGTTGATTTAGCCATGTCCTTCTGTTGAAAGCACGTCCACTTTCGAAAAACGCAAAAGAAAAGAACAGACTTGTTCTCAAATTGCTTGTAGTTATCCTAATCAGTTTGGGATTGACATCCAGCAACATCGGAAATGAATCAAAATGTGGAACCACCAAAAAAATTTATAATTTTGATACAAAAACTAACATAAATGGTGGAATAAGCCACGGAATGACATGAAATTTTGCTGTCCATAATTGACCATAGGCCCCATATAAGCCCTTCTCGCGGAAAACAGTTTAGTACGCCTAAAACCAAATAAAGCTCACTTTGGGAAAATAATTAAATTCGCCTTAAACCATCACAGATATAGATATTGCGGTAAAATGTCTTACTTAAATTCATTTGGCCAGAAAAAATATCATGCAAATTTGTGAAATTTACTGTTAACGCTAAAACTAATTACAGTGCTGTATTGAAATTTATTCTAATTTATTTTTTGTAATACGAGAAATCAGTCTTCAGAATTTTGCGATGATTGGTCCATAATTTACCATAGGTCCAATACAAATAACGCTCCTAAAAATTATTTTAGTTCGGCTACAACTTTTACGAATCATGATATTTTTCTCAAGCCAGTTCAAAGTTCTAACAAGAAACGCATAAAATTTTCTTATTGTCGGTCAATAATTTAATTCAGGTCTAAACCGCAACCAATTTGAATGCTGACGTTATTTTTTGTGAAGCTTGGTTAATAATATATATGTATTTATCATATAGAGCCCACTCGTGTCGGTGGAGGGTATCCAAGATTCGGCACAGTCGAATATAGAACTCTAACTTGTTTTAACCAACTTTGGTAGTGTTCGGTTGCGCAGCCAAAATTTTATGATTTTTACCGCCTAACAACTACATACATAGTTTAAAACTAGTCCAAAACCGTACTAGTAACAATTTACCTGCAGGGTATATACTAAAGGTCTGCACAAGACTATAAAGTTCGTGCTTAAAAAATTTTACACAAAAACAGTTACTTCAGGTTGTTTATTTTTATTTTTCAAAACGAATGAGTTTATGCAAACGACAACAACAGCCAATGAAATACAAGACAAACATGTTAAGAGCGAAAGGTGGAACGTTTTCTTCCGCGTAGCTTTTAACGCCCAACCATAATATGCATTAGGCCGCTTAAGTAAACTTAAGCAACTGTGCGAATACATATAAAACATATGTGGCCAACTATTATCTACTTAATGAAACTTTTCGTTAAGTTTCGTAAAATGTAATTTGCTTAAGCAAAGTGTCAAACTGAACGCACATTCCGTACAGAATGAGCTGTTTGTGCGTTGTTAAAAAAATAAAATAAATTGAAATGGATAAAGAAAAACAAGAATATAGAAATAAGAGGAATTTTACTTATTTTAATTTTGTATCCATTTTTTTTAATAAGTATGTACAACAATCACCAATTTTTTTCTTTTTATTACTCCACGTCTACAACAGACAGGATTTGCTGTTATAACATTATGTTATAAAAGCGTTGTTAAAACATTTGCATTAACAACCGTGTTATAACATAAGAAACCCTCTAACATGATGAGTCTATATTTAACACTAACATCATATTAGTGTTAATGTTAAGCATTTGATGTCAGTTGTAGACTGGGTGTTACGTTGCTGGCAAATTAAATATGTAAAAGATAAAATAAGCAAATACAGTGCTGTAATTTTTGGTACTTCCTTATTTGAAGTACTCGCAAGAAAGCAAAATATTGCACAAATATGCAACTCTTTCTTTTAATTTTCTTATGCATATAACAGACTTTTCGTTCATTTTTGACAGTACTTTAAGCTTACTTTAGCCTTAACTTTAGGCCACACGATCAATTTTTGTCTTTCAATTCCTTTCAATTTGCTCTCACTCTCATTTTTTTTTTACTAACACACTCACACTTTTTGAATTGACGACGAGATTGCTCGCAATTTTAACTGTCCATTTGTTTGGCAATTTTATGTTCTATTTAACAGCTGATTAGAAGTTTAGTGAGCAAATTTTTCGTTTGTTAGTATAAATTGTTTTCTTGATTACATTTTGAAAGTAAATTGCTTAAAAATTGAGTGCAGCATACGTCACAGCTTTCAATTTATGTAAATTTTGACAAACAGTATATGTAAAAGACTATTAACTAAAAGTTGATCGTGTGGCCGCAGGGTAACGCTAATATGCCATACCTAAACACAAACAGTAGTGCTAACTTTCGTGCTTACTAAAACCCCCATAAAAGAAATAAGAAGTGGAATTATAACCGCTAGTTTGACCTAAAAATAGCTAATGTGCCATTATCTATTATTAAACAATAAAAACAGGATTGTCAAAACAACATATATATCAACCCTGTTTATTTTAACGCGTTGTCAAAATCGGATTTTCCAATTGCAAAGCGTTGACGCCGCACTCTGGGGATTTCGCGGAAAAAAGTCAAATTGTCAACATACTCTTCATGCAATATGCAGTGATATTTTGAAATTTTAGACTAAATGATACAATCAAATCAAAAAGAATTACTCCGATCTGACTGCCAGTTTTTTTTATATCCGTCTCAAAGTCAGTACTTGTATGTTTTACCGAACCAACTTAATTTAAACCTAAGAATTTAAAAACGAATATTATTTTATTATGTGAGGTAACGTTTTTCTTTTTATTTTTTATTTAAAGAAGGATATTTCAGTATACGAAAATTTAAAAAAAAAATCTGCAGAGACTTAAGTTTTTTTTTGTGTATTTTTATGAACATATAACAAAAATCCCTTTTTTCTCCCAACATTTGGACCTGCAATTTTAGTCTTACATTCCCACAGTTGGAAATCACTACTAAAGCCTATAGTACACGGCATGTAAAAAGACACATGCGCATGTGGTTCTGACGTAATTTTGACGTCAATGCAAAGCCACAATAAACATTGCCTGTTGTGTGATGACGTCAAAATTACGTCAGAACCACATGCGCATGTGTCTTTTTACATGCCGTGTACTATAGGCTTAATACATTGTCTCATATCTGTTTTTACATTTCAAGTGCCACCAGGTGCCACCTTTCAATTTGTTGCATTACACAGTACAACATTTTTCAGCTGATTGATTCGGGACTCAATTCTGATAAGGCTCTTTTGTTTAACATAACTCAAGAACCACTAGTCGGATTTTGATGAAATAAATTCAGAAAAATCAAGAATTACAATTACTTTCATCTGTTTATATAACGTTTTGCTACATAAGCAACAGTTTCGCAGTTATAAATAAATGTATGAAGAAAAAAAATATTTTTTGCCTTAAAAATTTAATTTTTTTTTTTTTAATTCATAAAAAATCCAAAACGGTAAAACGTGTCAATTCCTATTACTTTCACGTAAAGTCGCATAACCTATGAACTAAATGAGATATAAATCATGAAAATCGATGAACGCGTTTCGCTTTTATTCACAATTAAGTGAAGGTATGCATTTCAAAAATTTGCTCGAGATATGCACAAAATTCTTTAGAAAATACTTTTATTTTTATGATTGCGGTAGCAAATTAATAAGCGGTAATAAATGTGCGTAGACAATTGAAAGGAAAAAAGGAAAGTGCACTTTTTTAATTATTTGGGTTTTTCCGTTGGCTACCTGTATGATTTTTTTACAGAAATTCCACCCACATCTATTAGTGCTCATGTTTTGGAACGTACCTGTGAAATATTGAAAAATACGTAGTATTTATAGGTCATTGGTCGATTTTTGTCATTCAACAAGTGCTGACGAACGCGTAATGTACAATCGATTTTTCTCCGGTTTTTTAATTATAACTGAAACTAAGGCCCAAGAGTTTTACGGCAATGAAAAGTTTTTCTATTTCTCATGGGGTTTTATGCTCGAAGCTTCTGGAGTTTGACAACGACAGAACAAAATTAAAACAGTTTTTGCAACAATCGCACGTTGGCTTAAACGATACCAGAGCATGTGAAATTTTGGATAAAATATATAAAAGCTTTTACTCTAACTTCAAACAACGATGGCAGGATTCTAATCGTACGAAGTGGCGATTTGAAAAAAAGAATGCAAATTGGCTGGAAGGCACATTTACAATTAAGTTTACTGAAGCTGAATGTTCTACCAGTTCTGCACTTGGTCGGCCACGCAAATCGTTTGAGGAGTGCTGTGATCGCGCCAAACGATACAAAAGGGATGAAGTACGTGCTATGTTTCCTCAAGAAGTAATTGATTTTTCTTCTAGTATTTCAAAAACCAACCACAAAATTTGTACATTAAAAACGTTGGGGATGTTTACAAAGCTTGAACTTACAAAAGAAAAATACGAGTATCTAATGCATTGGTTACAAAATGAAGGATATAACATACTCGTACCATACAAAAAATCAAGTTATACGAGAATAAAAGAAGAGTCGATGAGGAGATATCTCAACTAAAAGAACTTGAGTTAACAGTAAATAATCGTAACTTTAAAGTAAAACATGAATTATATTTTACTATGATTGACGCAAGACAGCACAATCATTAACAGAAACACCAGCAGCATCCTCTTGTTTTATTTGTGGAGCCACAACATCCAAGATGAATAAAATCGAAGAAGCTCAAGCTATGCCCGTAAATGAACATGCACTGCAATTTGGTATGTCACCACTTCATGCGCGTATTAAGCTGATGGAGTGTCTTTTGCATTTTGCATTAAAGAGAAAATTGGAATACAGGTTGATACCGTTAAGCAAGGCTCTGGTACGACAAATTCAGGAAATACGTCACGTAGATTCTTTGCTAATCCTGCTTTGATTTCCGAAGTCACGGGTCTAGATGAAGACATAATCAAGAGGTAGTAGATACGAAAAAATTTGGTGATTTTTGTCTGGAGACGGCAAAAGAGTTTGTTGCACTGTACGAGTGGTACAATATGCCACCTACACTCCACAAAATTCTGATTCATGGAAAATATATTATTGAAAAGTGTATTTTTCCTGTAGGCTTACTATCCAAAGAGGGTCAGGAAAGTCGTAACAAAGACAATAAAAAATATCGCCTTAGACACTCCAGAAAATGCAGTCGAATTGCCACAAACGAAGATATTATGCACCGAATGATAGTAACATCAGATCCCATGATCTCACACTTGACTCCTTCATTTAGACAGAAAAAGCACAGTGCTATAAGCAACGAAGTTAAGGCTCTTTTAGAATAATAAATTAAAAATAGATTTAAAATAAATAATAAATTAAAAATTAAAAAAAACATTTAAATTTTTTTGTTAGTTAGGGCTTTTTACATTGTAGGTAACGATACACATTTCTCTAACTTTCTTTATTTTGATTACTTTTGTGTATTACTATATAAATTAAACTAAATTTGTGATGAAATCATTACATTTTTTGACAAATATATTTTTTTCCTCACCTCCATACAAAAATCCCCAGTGTGCGCCGTGCTATTTAAGGCCGTGTCAGATACAACTTTGTCGCTTTGCGTGACGTTTCTACCTTCGGCAGAAAAACGCAAAGCAAAAGGTGTATGCCACAATGAAAACTTTGACAACACTCACGCATTGTTTGTTTACTTATAAAAGCGGTTGGTAATTTATACATTTAATTATTTGTTACAAAAATTAAAGTTAAAAATTTAATTGGACGGTTTTTTGGAATTGAATTTGGCAAAAAAAAAATTTAAAAAAAAGAAAATAATACTAGCCAATTGTCAAAGCGCGCAAAAAGATGAGAGTTGGCTAACTTTTTGCTTCGCTCCGCTTTGAAAGTACTTTATGTGACATGTTTCGTATAAGTATGTATATTTTATCTTAGATGTCAAACCGAATCGGTAACGCAACGCGAAGCAAAAGTTTTATCTGACATGGCCTTTAGGGATGATTCATACAAATTGTATGGGCATGAGGATTTTTGACTGCTAGAAAACGCGTTCCGCTCTTGTTTAGGTATGGCCTAGGCGAATTCATTTATCAGGTGGCGTTGAAAGCACAGCTGTGCTACTTTTTTTTTCTTACTTAGAGAGAGAAATGTCAAAAGTTGCTTGTGTTTTTGACATATCGATCAACGAAAGCAACAAAAAATCCATTGTTTTGTTTTTGGTGTTGTTACTTGTTGTAGTATCGACACCACCGTATACATGAATTCGCCTTAGGTATGGCTGTAAAGGCCGTGTCAGATACAACTTTGTCGCTTTGCGTGACGTTTCTACCTTTGGCAGAAAAACGCAAAGCAAAAGGTGTATGACACAATGAAAACTTTGACAACACTCACGCATTGTTTGTTTACTTATAAAAGCGGTTGGTAATTTGTACATTTAATTATTTGTTATAAAAATAAAAGTTAAAAAAAAGAAAATTATACTAGCCAAATGTCAAAGCGCGCAAAAAGATGAAAGTTGGCTAACTTTTTGCTTCGCTCCGCTTTGAAAGTACTTTATGTGACATGTTTCGTATAAGTATGTATATTTTATCTTAGATGTCAAAGCGAATCGGTAAAGCAACGCGAAGCAAAAGTTTTATCTGACATGGCCTTAAGAGTGAGTTTGTGTCAATGACAAAAAATCCAACAAAAAACAGTGCACTCTTTTCAGTACGGACTGTTTTTTCCAAGTGCAAAAGAACAACAGCTATACAAAGTAATAAGTAACGCATAAAAAACAAAATTGGTTTACTGCATTTCTTTCTTCTTTATGCAGCAGTCAGAGCTGCCGTTTTTGGTCATTTCTATCCAAAATTGGTCATTTTTTTCTCAATATGTAAATATTTTTTAATTTTGGTTCCTTTTTTTCTAAAATAATAATAAGTATAAATATGTTTTTCTGGATTCATTCGCAATTTACGTTTTTTAAATTTATAACGTTTTTATGTACATAAGGGTTATCGCGTATTTCGATTTGAAGGAAATTATTTACGACTTCGTATAATGTGTACTTTGCACTACAATTTTCTCAATATTTGTTTGAAATGAGCGGAAGTTTTTTATACTTTATCGAAAACAAAAAATTTCTTTCAAGAAGCTACCAAATATTTCTTTTCATTTTTTGTTAAGAAAGAAAATTTGTGATTTTATATTAGAAACGGCCATGTTCTGAAATTGAAATCTAACTATGTTTTAATCGATTGTGTAGATTTTCCTGATTTCAAGAATATTGAAGATAAGTGGTACTTAAAGTAGAAAGTTCATTATATCACGCGGAATCGATTTCAGAACATGACAGAAAATGTAATAAAAAGTAGTTTTAGTATTTATAAAAACTTGAATATAAGTAAGATATTCTTAATTTACATTTTTTCCAGTACTATATTTTAAAATTAAAATACACATTGAAATTTCAAAGATTTTTCGAAAATTGATATAAACAGGTACGTTACAGAATTTTTACGAATTTTTCCATTCTAGCCGTTTTTTTTTTTTTGCTTTTTAAATAAAAAATAAAACATTTTTTATGTTTAAATTTTTTAGAGAAGGTAAACACGTTTTCATTTTCACTTTCTTACGAATTTAGTTTCTGTGACACACCCTACAATATTTAATTTAGAATTTATGGAATTTACTGTAAGAAAATGGCGTAAATTTAAAAAATTTTAAATGATTTGTGATTATTTTTTATTTATAAAAAAACCTTTAACTATTTGTGTGGGGTATTAGTCAAATATGCAACAATTACAATAAAAATTCGTGCGAGGATTTAGATTGCATTAAAATAAGTTTGGACCAAATTTAATCTAAATACCAACATTATAAGATGGTTTATTATCACAACTTCTCTATTCCGGAAAAATGCTTGTATGTTATATAATGGACCGATTGTCACGGTTTTGACAATCAGAACTTATGTTCCAAATTTTATCAAATTATCTCCAAAATTTGGACCTGTACTTTGGGCACAAGGTTTACATTGGCAGCCAACCTACCATCCGAACGAACGCACATCGCAAGATCAACTCAAAAAGTGATTCTGAGTCTATTGGTATCATAAAAGATGGGTCTACGACCAATATTTTAAGGTGTTACTAATGCCTACAACCAGTGAAAAATAATTTTCTCTTTTACAAATAAAAAAAATATTGCAAAATGATGTCAAAAGTTATTGTTTGCTTTGATTTGCAGCTGAGCAAATATGCACTACTATTTTTGCTCAAGGTTTTTTTTTAGTGCAAATGAAGTAAATTGCAAATACATACATTTTGTTGTTGTGTTGTGCAAAGAAATTCACATTGCGTTTTAAAATTTCAAACGCTGCACAGCTTGTCCCGTTGAACATTTTAAAAACGGTACATGAATTTCTGTAGAAAGCAACGACAAAATTACAAAATCTTCATGACATTGTTTGTGCTTTCAATGTAATTCTTTGGCGTTTTGTTGCGTTTTACATGATTAGGGCCTAAGTCTTTAATTATAACTTGTTAATATTTCTATTAAGAAATTCGGGAATAATAGTTATTTATTTTTACATGTATATATAAAATACAAAGGTGTGACCAAACTCAAGTTTTGTTTACTTTTTTTTTGTTAAATAATTTTATTTTTGTTCGCGTATTTTAAAACATTAATATTTGTCTAATTCTAAATAAATTTTGATTATTGTAATGTTTACAAACATGAAATTTTGAATTTGTTTAGATTTACAACGAAAAGTGAAGTAGAGGTTTGGGGACAGTAGGGTAAATTTTTATATGTAAATTTTTCGTTTGGGCTGACAACAAACGATATATTCTTGTCAGCATAGTGGGTGGGTCTGGCTTTTAATGTAGCAAATTCCATCTTAAGCTACAATCCAACTATCAATTACGTTCTTTTTCTATCCCGGTTATTATTTTATTTAAATCTGTGTTAGTCGTTGATATTTTAGGCTACCTAAGTTAAAACCTTTTGTAACGGGCTCTTTTGATTTTTGACATTAGGAATATTTGGGAACATAATACACCCTCTCAACGACGAGCACAGCCGGAATTAAAGGTAGCCCTATTCCCAAGGAGGATTGTTTAAAACTAAAGAATCGTTACAATAGCACTCTAAAAAATCACGTTTCCACCGACATGCTTCAAAGTTAGAATTAAATTTTTGGTTTTGAGGACAGTATTAAACTTTCGCCAGACTTTTGATCATCCATCTCCTCCTAACAAATTAAATTTACATTCATCGGTAAAAAAAAATTTTTTTTGCCAAAATGTTTTTATACCTTTTGGCATAAGAGTTTTATTTTTCTCATAGTTTTTCCTCGTGGAACACTGCTATTATATCCATTCACCTGTAATGATTTTTGAACTCTTTTTTGTTCGACATGTTTATTCAAAGAATTAGCGATACCATAAACTATTTTCGTTGTGCTTACTCTGACATTTTTCTTTACTTTTCAATAAACAATAAATTTGACAGAAAAACAAAATATAATGGGAACAAAGAAGAAATAAATGGTCATAGTATACAACTAGTATGCCAACTGAAGAGAGCGTTCCAAGGCGAATTAAAACAGGTGACATTTTCGAGTCATGTGCTTATTGTTTTTTTTTTTTTTGTGTATACTGAATGTCAAGCATTGTTTACATTTCGTGAAAAAAAATTATAAACATACACTTTTAAAGGAGTAGATATCTGTAATATTTTAATGTATTCACGTTAAAGAAAAGAAAAAATTTTGCTTGTTTAAGAAGATCGATAATAAATTTCAATAAATGTATCTTTTAAAACTTCTAAAACGACGTGTGAACCAGAATTTTACATATAAGTACATCTTACATATAATTATATTACTCCAAATAAGGCCTTAAATTTGAATCCAAATATTGCCTGTTTCACTAATTTTTCGTTAAATCACAAACTTTACAAAAATATTTTAATATCTTATTTATTTTGAATATTCCCTTAATACTAATATATCACAAATTTATATTACAAAGTATGCTAAACGTTCAATATTTATCATGTGATCCGCGATCAGGATCATGGATCACATAAAATTAGACTATTCTGCAATATGGATCGCGATCCATCAATACTCCATTACGTCCAAAAAAAACGCGGTACTGGATCGAATTCATATATGTGTATATTAAGCATGTAACAGTTCCCCCTAAGGTTTGACCGGAAAAGACAATCCATGGCAACGTTGTTGTACATAATTTTTGACAGCATTGGGTTCTTTACACAAACAAATTTGCCTGTTTTTGTTGTATTGTTGTACAACAACACGTAGTGCTGCCACCTTCTAGTAATTTCACCATGAGCTGACTGTAATTATTTAAAAGCAGTGTTGTTAACGCTTATTGAAATTTTGAAACTCGTTGCAACCGTTTAATGTTGAAAATCGCTCCAACCGTGGTTAATATCGCTTATTAGTATAAACTTTGAATTTAATATTTGACATGCTAAATACACTTCAGTGTTGAGTGTAAAACGTAGATATTATTTTGTTCTATTGTAGTTTAGAAAAATGTATCACTTTTTGAGGGTGCGTGTAACCTTATAAATAAATACTCGTATATTACGCAATTATAATACTTATTTTTTTTTTTTTATGAAAACACCATTCGTGTTCTGGATATGGCAGACGGAGATTCGATACGCTACATCTTTGCTGGAGCCACCTTTGTTTGTTAAGATGCTGCCAAGGTAGCAAAATGACGAGACTTCTTCTAGTATAATGTTCTCTTTGCGAAACATATTGGTCTTTACTGTATTGCAGTGCACTACCTTACTCATGGAGATAATTCTGGCAGTCGTGATCGAATACTTTTTCGATTCGAAAGCAATTTTGTTTCTCATTCCTTTAGTAAATACTGAACGTATCGAAATTATTTTTTCAGTGTTGTGAAACCTCAAATAAATTCTTTACAACACTGAAAAATCATTTCAATTCGTTGAGTATCGACTGAAATAATTATAAATAAAATTGCTTTCAAATCGAAGAAGTATTCGATCACGAGATATTTAAGAACTTTGACATGAATCCAAACCTCATAACATAATTTTAGGCCTGATATTAATCTTAAACCCATGGGTCCAAAATAGGGTACAGTAGCAAAATTAGTTTTAAACTAAGTGCTTTGTATTGCTTGAAATCTGTTTGCGATATTTTAACAGAAGTCGGTCAGTTTTCCTTCTGTTTCCAAAATTCTTGGTTGATGTTTGAGATTTTTTAAAACATTTTTAGACAACATTTCGAAATGAGACAGACAGAGTACAAAAATTTGTTCCAAGTTTATCACTTTTTTGCTTCACACAAATATTCTTTAAAAATTTTGCTGAAAACTTGAATCAAATTTTGATAAATAAATAAAAATCAGTTCAAAATCAGAGGTTGAAACTAGTGGCCTGAAACAATCGATAGTCGGCACCATCGATAGATAGTACGCCTAAAACCGTAAAAAAATGCTATCATAATAAAATTTGGTACGTCATAGTTTTATAAGGCTAGAAATTATACTTGTTCGTGAAGATCGGCCCATAATTTACCATATAATATTTAATATTATGCTCACTCTGGGAAATTATTTAAAATTTGGTCCAATTTTGGTTCACATGACCAGAAATAATAGCATGCAATTTTCTGGTTATCGGTCCATATTTACCTTAGATCCCATATTAAGCAACCTTCTGAAAAGCACTTTAAACGCTTAAACAAGTTTCACTACTGTATTGAAATTTGTCCCATTTATATTCTTAACTCTACAGAATTTAGTGATGATTAGTCCATAATATACCATGGGTCTTATATAAATACCCCTCCTGAAAATCCTGTTAGTTCGACATAAACTGCTATGAATCATGATATTTTATTCAAATTAGTTTAAACTACCAGAAATAAAACCATAACACTGTCTGACTGGTGTCCAATTGGTTTAAACCGGAAATAATTTTTATACTGACGTCCATTTTTTATAAAGATTAATTAAAAATTTATAGCTCTCATATATTCTAACTGTCAATGGAGGGTATTAAATATTCGGCACAGCCGAATATAGCACTAACATTTTTTTAATGCAGCACCTTTTAATTGGTTAAATATAGCAAGAAAATGATTCTGTAAACATTTCAAATCGATGTTTGAAATATTGCATCGCCAATTTCAAAGAGTTTTTATTTTGGAAAATATCAGAACACTCTTTTAATTTTTTTATGCCGAAAAATTTTTGGAGTCGGAGTCGCGAGTTTTTGTGAGACCTGCGACTCCGACTCCTGTACAAAAACCTCAACTCCGACTCCACAGCCCTGCTAACAACACAAAAAAAATTTCAAAATAGTATTAAACAATAATTTTACATGAAAAAACTATCGATGTTATTGAACACTATCGATGGTGATACGAAAGTCAAATACCATCGATAGTATCGGTAGTGCTATCGGTTTCTTCAGACTACTAGTTGAAACAATTTTCTTAAGAACTTTCTATTGAGCATTAATATGCTGGCAGTTAGTATTATTAATTGTCACAAAAAAGTATATTTAAAAAAATTAATTTCCTTAAACTTTCAGTCAAATTTAGCTAATTATTTTTGATACAAAAGTTTTATCAAATAGGAACTAATTTTAAAAATTAAATTCTGTTAGATTCCAAATATAATTCGGGATCATGAAACAAAAAAAACAAGATAGCGCATTGCGCAGGTCCGTTAACTTTTTACTCTCATTTTGACATAATTTTTATGTCACTGTAGTAAAGAGATTTAAATATAAACAAACATTCAGCATACCACATACACGTGTTTGTGTGATCATCTTTGTGCTCATTTACTACTATGACGTACATGCGCAGAAATATAATCTTTTTTAAATTTCAGAAATATTCATACATGAATTCTAAAATTCCAACATTCATGATAAATTGCCATGAATAATGCTTGCAAAATTTTTTGTTTTATTCTCACACTGTAAAATGAATAGCTAAGAATTTTTTTTATTTTTAAGCACATGAATAGTTTTGTTTTTTATTTTCCAGTTTGTACATATGCACGTATGTGAATAAAGAAAAGAACAAAATTGTAAAAACTAAAATATGAGAGGCTAATCGTTGCTGTCATTTTGTTGCTTTATTCGTGTTTAAAAACACAAAATATCGCTTGCTTCATTTGTTCTTGTTTAATAGTATTTGTAGCCTTGATTTGTACATGATAAAAATGTTTTTTTAAGCGTCGTTTATTCGTGGTTTTTTCATACATTAAGCAAATAAAAACACTTGCAACTTTATTTTGAACAATTGTAAATATAACAACAGTACAAATTTTTAATGAATTACTTATTTTAAAAGTGTTGTGGTATGTTTTTTTTAAAACTTTAATAAAAAAAAATATAAAATAAATCATACCTATTTTTTTGTTTTTTTTTATGAGCAGTATTTTCACTTAAAAAATTTGTTTTCTCTAAATTTGCACTTCAAAAAAAAGACATAAAAAAAACTAATCGTGCCACTAATTGTTGAAAATTTGTTTTTTTTTCAACGTTCATAAATATTTATGTATGAATAGTAAAATTCAAACATTTATAATAAATAATTTGTCTTATCTCATGTTTTTTGTAGAAACAACACAAGAATGATATACATAAACACAGATTACGCATTGCGCATGTTTTTTATTATTTACAAAATTTAACTGTTTAATATTAAGTCACATCAGCACATTATACACATGTTTGTTTACTTGTGTTTCTACATTTCATTTTTTAAAGCTGAATGAGCTATTTTGGTGTCTTTGTATCATGGAAACAAAAAACAATACAAATATAAGAACAAATAAAGCAAGAGATTTTTTGTGTTTTTAAACACGAATAAAGCAAAACACAACAGAGATTATGTTGTGATTAGCAAGTGTATATTTGGAAGTATGTATAAGAATGCAAGATGAGCAAAAGAAGTTAAAAAAAAAAAATTCTCTCATGTACAAATGTAAGAAAAAATAAATCTCTATTATTATCTCATGTGTTTTGTAGAAACGAAAAATAATGAAAATACTTTTATACAAGAACGAATAAAGCAAATTTTTTTTTTGTGTTTTTAAGCACGAATAAAACAGCACACAACAGTGTATAAAATTTTTTATTCCTACCCATGAGTGAATAGTGAGTGAATATTTGGAACTCTGATTTAAATGCACTATCTTTTTTTTTTTTTTGTTTGATGATTCGGGATTATATATCGAGATGTTACAGAATTAGAATACAAGCGAAGAGTGAAATTGTGATATGTTAAAAACAGAGTTTTTACATAAAAATTAAATTTTCCAGCCCAGAATGTAAAATTTATTTTTAAGTGTTTTTGGAAAATAAATTTTTAAGTCAAAATTAGCGATTTACCAGATATCGTCTAAATTTTCCAACCTCTCTGTATCCGTCATATGAAGAATTCGTTAGTACGCTAATAAATTACCAAATAACAAAAAAAAAAAAAAATTCAAAAGTAAGAATGAACGTATACATACACAATCAAATAATAATAATATTACATATAGTATAAACATATAGGTTTGTATGTATGTACATACATATTTAGTTAATGCACCGAAAATAATATTCTAAATCTTATGGCGATTTCTTTTCTGAGAAAAATGTTGCATAAATGGTACATGCTCTACACAAAAGAGATAGAGCATGTACCATTTATGCAACATATTTCTCAGAAAAGAAATCGCCATTATATACAAAAAAAATTATATTAAGATACGAGTAGTTTTTACTCGTTCGATGTGCATGGACTTTTGATTTGGGATTTTCCCTTTATAGAGCTTTATGCCAGCAAAATTCTGCTTTCGTTAGACCAGGTCTTGAATTTGATTTTAGCTTAAAAGTTTCTAGTTATAAACTTTTGCCGCCTTAAAATTTTTTCACGTGTAAAAGCCAATAAATTATCGAATGTATGTCCCAAAATTAAAATGGAAAAGCAGAGAAAATATTTGTATTTTCATTTTTTTTTTTATTATGTTTGTATTGACATATTTTTGCTCATACGTACATGTATACGTTTATTCACACATACGTAGATAGAACCTTTTTGCACGTCAAACAATTATGCCAGTTATGTAGTGAATAAAAAGTAATTAATTAGTAAATATTTGGTGAAATAATTAAATTGTTTTATGACGTCGGTGGTAATTACTTTTGCAATATAACAATTATAATTTCAAATTAATTATTTTTTGTATTACTTTTGCTTAATCAGATTGCAATATTAATTTAATTCGTAAAATAAATATGAAAAATTAAATTCAACCAGTCATCAAGAGAGTTACTTAAATTAACTAATTTGTTTCCTACAAACATTGGACTTAAGTAGGAAAAACTTGCTTCCGTGCGAAATTTTGGCTGGTAGGCTTACACGGTGTTTACAGTTGCCAGTACTGGCAAGACAGTTGCAATACATGGAAACTTTTTCACTAATACATGTACACTTTTCCAACTGTCTTGTCTACTGCCTAGAAAATTTTGCAGACAGTAAAATGGACAGTAATTTGACATTTGCTGACAGAAATTTGAAGTTTTGTTCGCAAAAGTAAAAAAAAAATCAACAATTAAACGAAAATTAATAAATTATGCTTTGGTTTTGCATGTTTTACTTAAGGGTTATCTATGTTCACAAAAACTATTTGTTAAATGCTATTTTTAATTGGTTAAGACCATATAAAACACGTTTAGCAAGAACTTGTACTGCGACATTCACGTTAGACATTTTTTTAAAAGTGAACTGTCTTAACTCCCTGTCTGGACGCCTACGTCACAAAGACAGCAAGTAGTGCTTTTGGCTACTAATATGTATTTGCTTAATAATTGATCGTAGGTCCCATACGTGTACTCACTAGGGATGCCAATCGGGACTGATTCTTGGAAATCCCGGGATTGGGGATTTTGGAAATCCCGATCCCGAAATCCCGGGATTTTCGGGATCCCGGGATTCGGGATCAATGTGTTTCTTTAAGATGCTACTTTTTTTTAATAAACAACACTTTTTAAATATTCAAAAGTTTTTATATACGTAACATAAATTTTTAAAAATTAAGACAACAACACAATTTATTTTATACATATGTTTATAACACTGGCCTCACCCATGATCAAACTGATCAGATTCTGAAAAAAGCTTGAAAAATATACGTATCTCTTAGTTTTTCTAGGTCAATTCATTTCGGTTTTTTGACAGCAATTAAATTTTTAATGTGAATTAAGTTGTGACGACATTAATACACTGCAAAGTGTAGTCCCTCATCGATCTCGATAGCTGAGTTAAAAACTGTAACACTATGTCGACTGCAGTGCAGTACACCTCCAGGGTGAGGGCGAGATTCATAATCAATAATTTAAGTACGTTTGAAATTTATTTTAAAACAAAATGTTTATACAAATGTTTCTTAAAACAGATTTCGAGTTTAAATAATTTATTTATGAATACGTCAAATAGTGTTTATTTATAAAAAAAAATATTTTATTAACCGTATGTTTTTAAGCAAATTTTTTTATTATTATATATAACGACTTATTTGTTATAATTATAGCAACTTTTATTCCTTAGTTTCTGAATATACTTTAATTGGATCGTGAATAATTTTTATTTTTTGCTTGATATATAACTATTTCTATATTTTGATTTCTATATTTTGCATAAAAATAATCATTTTTATTTTGGTATTATGTCTTAAGCCAAAGCTGAACTTGCTAAACACAATTGTAAAAAAGGCTTGAGATGTGAATCTGCAAATTTCGTTTCTACTTAAAATAATGGTTTTTATTAAACAAAATACAAAAATCCAGAAATAGTAGTCATATATCAAGCAAAAAATGAAAATTTTAAATACTCGCTGTATTCCAAAAACAAAAATTTAACTCAAAAATAACAATTATTTGCAATAAAAAATAAACTTAAATATAATTTTTAAAAAATTCTGGAAAGAGTACAAAAATGCAAAAAAACGAAAATTTTTGTTCATTAAAGTAGATATGTTAAAAATCCCGGGACTCAAAAAAAATCCAGGAATTCGGGATTTATCAATCCCCGGATTTCGGGATTCGGGATTTCCCGTTTGGCATCCCTAGAACTCACAATAAAATGTCAAGAATGATATAAAAAGAGATTACGCCATGCGCATGTTTTCCCGTTAGATGACGTAGCTTAATCCAAGCTAGGGTTACCTATTCGTGTATGTTTCGTGACGTCATTTGACCCACCTGCGCAGAAAATTCAATTTTTGAGTTCGTGTTGTAATCTTTCTTCTATCATTCTTAATAAAATGTGTATGCGATAGGGTTATACTGGACCATAAGGACTTATAAGGTCTACAAAATCAAACATCACTCTGTTAAAGCCAAATTAGATCAGTGGTTTTGTATTTATTTAAGTAAAATCTGTTAAAACCTAGAGTTGCCCTGCAAATTTATATGGACTGCGATATATAATCTTAAAATCCTTTCCATACTTTTAACAATTTGTAAAAATATCGTAGCTAGAAAGCCCAAATATATATTTAGTAAATAAAGGCATTAACTAAAACATTGATAGTAGTGATACTTTAATTTTCCCCTATAATGATTTCATTTGCTTTAATTTTTTTTAAACGGTTTATATGGCATTTGAAATTCAATTTTAATTTTTAATGCCTTCTTCTATTATGTTTTTTTACTCTAAAGTTCTTTCATTTAATGTATGTTTAAATTCCGATTGTATTGAACTATTTTTTTAAGCTTTCGACAAATAATTTTTCTGAAAAACGTATTTACAAATAAGCACCAAGAGTTTATTCATACAGCCCTTTTTGGACTTTTGAATTAAATATTTTTTTTTATTATTAAACCTATTTTAAGTCCCTTGATTATTGTTTTACTCAAAACAATAAAAATTTTCCTTTTAAAGGTATACGTACATAACACGACCTACAGATGTTATCTAAGCTTCAAATTTTTATAAAACATAAAAAATATTTCAAGAAAGAAAATTTATAAAAATTTATATTCATATTCCAAAGAATATGAATATATAATAGAAAACTCAGTATCACCTACGGTGTCTAATAATACGGTTGATCTTAATACAATAATAAATATAAAACCTGCAAGCGGTGCCTCACCGGCAAAAACGATTTTAATAAGTGATGAAAATATTACCCCCAAATCAGGCATGATGGAAAATTTAGCTCCACAAGTAAAAAGTGCTCAAAAGCCTCCAGTACAAGTAGGTATTGATAGGTACATAACAGTGCTTAAACGGCGTCGCAGCCCAACCTCCTCAGCAGTTGCTTCGGTCTCAAAAGTCTCAAAAGATGGTACAGCTGATAGAACAAGTTCACAAAATCGTTTTGCAATTCTGGATGAGGAATCCCCGGAAGCACAAAACGTTATCAAATCTTCTAAGCCACCGCCGATATAGCTTAGAGAGCAAAACTCAAATGAATTAATAAAGAATTTGATCTCGGTAATAGGTGAAAATTCTTTTTATGTAGCTGCAATAAAGCGGGGTAGTATTAATGAGACAAAAATACAAGTTAATCGTGAAGAAGATTTTCGTAAGGTAATAACTAAATTTGAAGGCCTTAATAAGAATTTTTATACATATCAACTGAAGAGCAGTAAAGGTCTTCAGGTAGTAATTAAGGGCATTGACTCATGCGTGGACCCAGGTGAGATAAAAACGTTTTTAGAAGAGAAGGGCTTCAAAATAAAAAATGTAATAAACATTAAAAATAGAGAAAAAAATCCCCAGCCACTATTTCGAGTGGAGTTAGAACCCGGCGACATTAAGCTTAAAAAGAACGAAACGCATCCCATTTATAATCTTAAAGGAATGGTCCCGTGCAATGTTTAAACTGCCAAGAATTTGGTCACACTAAGGCATATTGTCATTTAACCCCTGTTTGCGTCGTATGTGGAGAATTACACGGTACAGCTCTCTGCGATAAGTCTAAAAACGACCCCAATGTAAAAAAATGTAGCAACTGTGGTGGTAATCACACGGCCAACTATAGAGGATGCCCTGTATACTCTATCGTCAAGCGCTCGGTTGGACCGAAACCTAATCCCCCTCAAATGCAGGCAACAAATCAAGTTTACATTAATGACGTTCAGGTACCGCAGCCTAATAATAACAGAACATCCTACGCTAACGTCCTAAAATCAAACCATATGCCAATGCAAGGTGAGTTGCCAAATAATGATGAAACTCCAGTTTCTAACTTAAGTCGTCTAGAGAAAACCATGGAAACATTAGTACAAACAGTAAATAACTTTACAAACACAATGGGTAATATGATGCAGGAAATGTTAAGAATGCAATCGATGTTATTGCAAGCTGTACTAAACAAGCCATGAACTGTTTAAGAATTTGCTTTTGGAACGCAAACGGCATCCGCCAACATAAAAATGAACTAGAATACTTCCTTAAAAATAAACAAATTGATGTTATGATGGTTTCTGAAACCCATCTGACCTCAAGAAACACGTTTAAAGTCAATGGTTATATATTATATGATACCAAGAACCCTCGAAGTAGAGCTTGTGGAGGTTCTGCCATTTTGATAAAAAACCGAGTAAAACACTACCTAATGTGCGATCATCGTGAAGATTAGCTCCAAGCAACGAGCATTTGCGTTGAGGAATTATCTCGAAACATAGTAATTTCATCATTATACTCCCCACCTAGATTTTCAATATCAGAAAGCCAATATAATAAATATTACAAATCATTAGGACCCTGCTTCCTGGCTGCTGGCGATTATAACGCTAAACACACTTTCTGGGGGTCACGACTTATTACACCTAAGGGTCGTGTTTTGTTGAACACAATTTGTAAAATGGACCTAAATGTGGTCGCGAGCGGACAACCAACATATTGGCCTACTGATCAGCAAAAAGTTCCAGATGTCATAGATTTTGGCGTGATTAATAACATCCCCATAGACACGATTCATGTGGAAGCGTCCCTAGAATTATCTTCAGATCACACACCTACAATTGTTACTATAATGAATCCAAATAGAATCGTATCTCCGTCTGGTTACTTATCGACATCAGCCTCACAAATAAATTGGTTAAAATATAAAAAATATCTGAGTGCCCATTGCACAGAAAATATTCCGCTTAGCACACCGGAGAACGTGGATCTCGCTATTGTTAATTTTGACAGTTATCTCAAACTAGCTGTTTAACATTCCAGCATAACACTCAAAAAAACCAAAAACAAAATCATATATTCTACAGATGTCGAGCGTCTATTGACTGAAAAAATGAGAGTTCGTGGAGAGTGGCAATTGCACAGATCCCCCCAACTTAAGACTTTATTAAAAGAGTGCACAAAAAGGCTGAGAAAGTTACTGCAGTCTCAGAAAACGGCTTCCCTGGAAAAATATCTCAAGGGACTTGATGCAACTCCACAATCAGATTACTCATTATGGCGTGCAGCTAGAAGCCTCAATAGACCAGTTATCTCTAAGCCACCATTGAGAACCTTGAATGGAAGTTGGGCAAGAAATGATATTGAAAAAGGAAATCTGTTTGCTAATCATCTGAAAAATGTATTTACCCATAATATATTTCACGATATAGCAGTCGATTTACCGCCTGTAAATGTTAGAGCAGCTATTCCCCTAAGATTCGAGTTTAGAGAAATCGAAAAGGCTATTTGTGATTTAAACACCAAGAAGGCACCCGGTATTGATAAGATCAGTAATAAAATGCTTTTGAAGCTACCAAGTACAGCAAAGAAAATTATTCTTTTTATTTTTAATGCTATTTTACGCCTTCAATACTACCCTCAATAATGAAAGGTCTCCTTAGTAACCATGATACCAAAGCCAGGAAAGGATCACACAAAAGTTGAGTCATACAGGCCTATTAGCTTATTATCTAATATTTCAAAGCTATTTGAGAAACTACTAGTGGCAAAATTAACGCCGATTTTAATTGAAAATAGATGTATTCCTTATCATCAATTTGGGTTTAGAAGAAAACATAGCACAATTGAACAAACTCATCGAATAGTAAATGTAATAAGAAAAGCCTTTGAAGAAAAAAAATATTGCTCAGCACTCTTCATCGATGTGTCTCAAGCTCTTGATAAAGTCTGGCATGAAGGTTTACTACTGAAATTGCAGCAAAACTTGCCAGCAAACATACACAAGCTGTTAGAAAGCTACTTAGTCGGTCGTCAATTTATTATTAAAGAAGGCGATTTTTTAAGTTCTCCTCAGCCAGCTAACACTGGAGTCCCACAAGGCAGCATCCTGGGCCCTCTATTATACTTAATTTAAACTTCGGACTTGCCTACAAACAGCTACACCCATACCTCAACATTTGCGGACGATACAGCTTTTCTAAGCGTACACGCAAACTGTCAAGAAGCATCTCGTTACTTACAGGACCATATATTTGAACTGGAAAGGTGGTTAAAAAAATGGAGGATAAAGATCAATGAGCAAAAATGCTCACATATAACATTCACATTGCGTCGGGAAACATGCCCCCCTATTAAAATCAATAATCAAGTAATACCCCAACACTCACATGTAAAATACCTCGGTATACATCTAGATCGGCGTTTAACGTGGAAATGGCATATAGAAGCTAAATTAACTCAAATGAAACTAAAAGCAATCCAAATTAATTGGCTTATTGTAAGAAATTCTGTTCTTAGTCTCGATTGCAAACTTCTACTTTACAACTCTATCTTAAAGCCAATTTGGTGCTACGGTATTCAGTTATGGGGCACTGCCTCGGCTTCTAACATCGAAAAAATTCAAAGGCGCCAAAATAAACTTCTTCGAATAATCACAGCCGCCCCCTGGTACGTCAAAAACTCAAATATCCACAAGGATCTCAATGTGCCATTGGTAAAAACTATGATAACGAAATATGCAGTAAAATATTTAAAAAGGTTGGAACTGCACCCAAATCCATTAGCTCGAAATATTTTAAATTATGGCGGCCACACTCGATTAAGGAGAAGAGACACTGCAGCACTCACCCAATCAGATGAGCGATAAACACCTACATATGTATGTGAACAGAAACCGTGATGACTAAATCTTTTTGTCTGGCACTGGCAGGACATAAAGTAAATATTAGGATAAGATTTGATTAATTATTGTTAGTTCATATTTAATTTATGAAGATTCAATAAATAAATACTGAAAGAAAAAAAAAAATATTCCAAAGATTATCCGCCTAAGTTATAAAAAATAAAACAGGTTAATAAAGGGTTTATAAAACCTGTTTTGTTTTTTAAACTTTAGGCCGTATATATGTATGTATACAGTATGATAAAAAAACAAGTAAGAGTGCTATATTCTGCTGTGCCGAATCTTTGATACCCTTCACCTACAGTTAGAATACTTCCGGAGTAGACTTTATATGTGACCTATGTTAAATAATTGGATGATCTTCAATTTGAGTCTATGACTGACCAAATTTTATTAAATTAGTATTATTTGTAACGGTTTTACGCATATCCGAGAGTAGGTTTTATTTGGTACATGTACTGACTGACAAAACACCCAAAACAGTACGAAACTGTGTTGTTTTTTACACTTAAAACTCTTATGTACTGATTTTTTATGACTGTTTTTTGGTTCAGTCCAAAAAAAAAAAAACAAAGATATTAAGCAACCCCCTGTTAAAGTAATACATATTTGGGTGTTTCAAATGGTAATGACCCAATTTGTGGGAATGAAAACACTTCAGCGGTCTGATCTTTTTATATTGTGGACCTTCCAAAGCACTATTCCTCTCACCTTCTTCGTTGGTACTATCAATACGCCTTTCAGATTCATCTAATAGTTTTTCCATTACGTAATCTAAAGAAACTGTTTCTTCTGGCTTATCTTCAATTGACGTCACTAAGGAGGAATAGGTTTTAGGCAACTGTTGAGTACCATAGCCACCATAGAACTATCCTTAATATCTTCACCACGATCTAATAATTGATCACGCATAACGTTTAAACAATCCATATGCTGCTGCATATTTTCTCCATCTTTTGTCATATAATTTACGAAGTAAATGTAATTTCGATGTCATTGGCTTACCGTCATGCACTTCCTGCAATTTAATCCACATTTCCTTGGCTGATTTGACCCCTCTAATAAAATGAATTAGCGAATTCTCAACACACACACAGTAGAAGCGGGCTGGGGCATAATCTATTTGAACAATATCCCATTTAAGAGCTCAAACACAAAACTTCTGTTTTGTATAAAAGTCAAGAAAGAAATAATAATTGGGAATTTAATTTAAAACGTCATAGGCAAATCTTATTAATAATAAATTTTGTATTTCCGAAAATAACTTTTGATAATAATATATTATTTAAAAAATTTCTTCAATTAATTATACAAAAATCGTAACTATATTGATATAAAAATTTAAAGTATTTTAAACACAAGCAGATATTTTGTTGAGCTTAGTGAATATGGTCTTAATGAAATTATAAAATTAATCTAGGAAACAATCATTTTCTTAAATTCTATACGATTTGTGCAACTATGTGTGTGGTGAAAATTGCTTTAAATACCAATATTTTTAATGAAAATCCTCCTAACACAAATAATGAATTAATTTTTTAAGCAAAGTTATGTTAGTCATTCTTATATGGCTTACAGCATTGTTAATGTTTTCCTGTCTTTATATTAAAAAAAAAAACGTTAATTTTTGCATAAATTTTATGACAAAGTAACAAATAAACCAAATTATTTAAACATTATACATTGGAACATGAACTACGGCCAAATGCTTCGTTTGTGATGTTTGCTTTATAAACGCACATGGAGTTATTTCGTATATGAAGTACCATAAAGTGTATTTCTATGATTTAATGTTGTTGCATATTAAATCAAAAGTTTAAAATATTTAATAATTTAAATAAATAGTAACATACGTTTTCTTCAAAAAAAAAAAAAAAAGATGAACTGTTTTTTTAATTCATAGAACTACTTTATCCGAATTTTAAATCTGGCTACCCTATATGGGACTCACGGTAACTTATGGACCGATCTTCACGAAATTTAACTGTATGAATTTCAGTCCTATAAAACTGTGGCGTACAAAATGTTATTACAGTAGTATCATTTGTTACGGTTTTAGGCGTACGCAGAACAAAAAGTGATAGGTAAATAGCGCAAAATGGCATGTAGATTTGAAGAAAAGTAGGTCATTATACAACTAACAAATTTTTCCATCTATTTAACACACATTTTTTAGTCAAATGTTAAATTTTAGTAAAATAGTAAATTTGAATAAAATTTGTCAATATGAATAATATCAATTGTTATTATGCATGGCGTTAATTTGACGAAAATTAAGTTGAATAAAATAAAAATTTGGTCAAAATAACGAATAATAATCGTCATATATAAAAATATTTCTTTATTTCAACTACTTTTTTTTATTCAATTCAACAAAATATTGTTAATTTTCAAAGCGTTTCAAAACCCCAGTAGAAAATATTTCAAAAGTATCCCTATGTATTATTTATTATTTATTTATTTATTATGTATTATTTAATACAATTTTGTACGTTTGAATATCAAAATAATCAACTGCATATTTCACTAAATGCGAGACAAATCTTTCTTTCGCACTACTACATGTAAAACAAATTATCAAAAATTTATTTTTGTTTCAAATGTATTTGTACGAAGGAAAGCGTTCGTTCGACACTGTGAAATTGGAAGTGAATGTATAAAATTGAACTATAAATTATAAAAATTGTATTAAACAATAGACCTGTATGTGTAAGGCGTTGGGGTAAAAGCCTTAGTCGTTTTTTTTTGTAGTAGACTGAATAACACGGTGTTACTTTAACCTATTATAAAAAATAAACACAGGCATTTATGCCAAAGCCTTACATAATAAGGCCCAATATATACATAAATTATGCAATATCCTTATAAAAACAATATTCTCTACTACTAGAAAATTACTATGAAATAAAACTAACAACGTTAAATAAGAAAATCTTAACGTTATTTATTATATAATTCATTTATGCAAACTAACAATTGTACATTTATTCGTTCTGATAATTAAATTAAATAATAAAATATACCTGTATGCCCTTGTCCTGTAAATCGGTTCGATTGGAAATGGTGCGCTTTTAGAAAATTAATGTGACTAATAGCAAAATTTTTTCAGTGTTTTTTAATTTAATTTATTATTTAAAGAGTAATATATCTTACACCATTATTTCAAATCGGCTTGATTTTAGAACAGAAATAAAAATAAGCTTTTGAAAAATATAAATACAAGCATTGTAATAAAACGTTTAGAAATTAAATAAAATTCATTTCTTAATGCAATCATTACGAATTTTAGCTAAAAATTACTTGGAACAATTCACAAATTTAATAAATGGTTTTTGATTTTGTAAAAAAAATATGTTATTGTGTTCATGACCAATAAAGGATAAAAGTCAAATTAATTTATAAAATTTTTCAATTAAAGTGTAATTTAACATTATGGAATTCCTTGCAATATGATATTTTAAGTTAGATATTAGAGAATTTATTTGTGGACTACTATAATCTGAACTTGTTTCAATTTTATAAAAATATTTTTGAATGAAAAACCAAACTAATATAGATTCCTTTGGATATTCTAAAGTAAACGTAAAAAATATTATAAAGCAAATATCTATAGCATTAACTGCAGAATGCATTCCATATTTTATGTCCTCAAAGTACACTATTATTTCTTGGGGCTCTAATATAGATCCTGATACTAATATCGTTCGTTGGATTTGCGTTTTTGCTTCCTGCCTTTTCAATAACTCTTCCTCGCAGGCTGCAACTGTACTTCCATCAATAATGAAACTCTTTTGTGAGTCTCGTATAGAGTATCTCGTGCATAACTTTTTTCCATTTACTTTTTCATGGACAATTTTTGACGAAGGCACTAAAATGCTATGTAACAGGTAAAAGATTCCAATGCATCGACCATCTGAAAAGACAAATATTATTGCATTATTTAATGGTAAAAAAATTAAAAAAAGTTTAACAAATCTTACTTTCTGTTATATTTGTCTCTAAATTGGAGCAAGTTGTCGAAGTATATTTACTTTTTTCAGTCTGTTGCCAAGATATTAAACGGTCCTCCAATTTTACTTATTTTTATGTTCCATTTTTTGCCAAGATGCTTAAGGTGATGAGGAGTCATTACCTTTAAAGCATTTATATCTATACGTTCACCTGCAAGCTTAGACATATACATATATATATAAATTTTAAAATAAACTTACATTTTAGGAGTAAAAGTAAAAAGTAAATTACCAAAAAAGGCAGGAAATAAACTTCCGAATTGCCACTCGTTTAAGATTTCCTTAAGGTCGTCGACTGCATGAGGTGTCATCCAGTAGCTCGTTTCTGTATTTCTCGCATCGCAAATTTTCTCATATTAAGTGTGAAACAAAAAATTTCATCGTTTCTCGATTTGTGAGAAAAAAGTGTTTCTGTATTTAAATGCGAGAACAGACAACACAGATTCTGTTTTAACTGGAATACTTCCAGTAATTAAGTGTCAAATGCAAGCGAAACGTCAACGAAAGAAATATATATAATAAAATAAGGCTGCCAGATTTAAAGATTTATCGACATTTTGACGATTTTTTTTGTTCCAAAATTGGCAAAGTGAAAATGTGCTGATTTTTTTCTAGTGACGATACAGTCTTTGAAATAAAACAATTTTAAATAGTTTTATATGTTTGTGTATTAGGCACCACAGAAAACCGATATCTTTAAAAACAAGGCAGATTAAAAAATGTATCGGCAAAAGCAAAATTTCGAACGGAAACTGTTTAATTTTTATTTGCTTGGATTATTTAATACATTTGTTTATGTGATCAAAAGATTAAACTATTACCCCATTTTTCAGTCAATGCACTTTAGGAAATTTTTGCCTTTTTTTGGCCAAAAGTGTTAGTTTTAGTTCAATATTATATTTTCTCACTCCTTTGTGTGATTTCTGCAGGGAAAAATAACAATCTGAAATTTTAAACTCTTATCGGATAAAGGAAAATAAAATAAATAATTTTATTTAAATAGACCTCAAGCTTATGTATGTATAAAATATGTATTTTACCCATGAACTTAATGTTTTTTTTTTTTTTTTTTTTTTTTTTTTTTTTTTTTTTTTTGATTATGTGTTTCTATGATAAAAATTTGTGATTATATGATAAAAATCGAACAAAATTCGTCAAAATTAATTTTAAATTTTCCGAAAAAAAATAGACGGTTTTTTTTATTTTTTCTTAGGATATTGACGTTTTTTTCACAAATTTATCTGGCAGCCCTGCATAAAACAAACAATGAAAGGCTAAAAAATTTTAATAACAAAATATAACAATTGTGTTTTATATACTTATTTTCATCATTTAAATTCTTTCTTTTAAAATAAAATAAAATAATACACATTCTTGTGTACATACATACATAATTTAGGCTCCATTTTTTTAAATTTTTTTTTCTCGCATCAATTTCAAATATGACAGTTCTTGTGAGAAACTTTTTGCAAAATATTGTTACAGAAACACTTGTTCTCATATCCTTCCAATAATTGCTGGAAAATTATTTAAATGACAGATAATTCTCGCAAAGTAAAAGTACAGAAACACTTATGTGAGAAAAATCATTTTTTGTTTCATATTGCATTGTTTTTGTCATAATTCACTTGTTTCATGCGGGAAATTTTACGATGCGAGAATTACAGAAACGGGCTACAGGCTTTTCCACATGAATTAATATTTTCATTATTTTGGGAATCAGTGTGTGGTGATGTTAATGTTGTCGAAATATTAGAACATACTGCGGCATTATTTATAATTTGATACTCGTAGTTTACGAAACTTTCTTGGGAAGTAGTTGGTACAACTTCTTCCGTTTGGCATGTGGATTATATGATAAAAGGTGTATCCATGTTGTAGTTTTAATTCTAACTTAATCTAAATGTTACAGTAAATTATAATTAAAACTTATATACATATTAAGGTTATACAACTTTTTATCAATTAAAAATATTGTTTTTATCTAATTAACAACTATCCTGTTATAGTTTGGTGGATATTAATGGGTTTTACTTCGAAATCTTTAAAATTAAATACTAAGTTTTCACATATTATTGTTTTTGGTGAGCTGATTTCATAATCGTCATAATGAGTAAGGTATGAATTTATGAAAAGCTCATTAACCAGTATTAGTATTTCTGAAGATTCATTTAAAAAAAACAGTTCTTTAATTTCAAAAGCGCTCAGGCTTTCGTTAAATTTTGTCAATAAATTGCCCTTTTGGAACTTAGTTCCTTTGTATGTTATTTCAGTTAAAGCAATTACTTTTTGCGGTTCGATTTTTAGCTTCGAAAATATAAAGTTCGAATATTTACTCTCAATCACGTGACATTCTTCGAATTTTACGCCTTTATTTTCAGTTGTCATTAAGAAGTGAGAAAATTTGTACTGACATTTCTTAGCTAAAGATAATAAAATATTTTTTCTTGACGTCGTGACTTTCGCGTATGCTTTAACTTCTTTGTGCTTAGCCTCAAAACAAAAACAACAATATAATCTTGGAGGACCGGAATATTATATTACAGTTGGATAATGGATTAACAAATGATGTTTTGGTTTGAGAGTATCTGCAAATAAAAGGACGTATTTTTCATTATGTTCGTAAATTAGGGCCTGAAGTAGCGATATATCACCAATTGTAAATGAATTTTTGAGAAGTAATTCAATAATCATAGAAGAACCTTAAAGAAATGCCAAACGCAATCATCTTCAGATATAAGATCTCCTATTATTAGCGGAAATAGGCGAATAAAGCTCTTCATTTCACTTGCTGTCATTTTCAAGCGATTTTGATTAAGGTGTCTTTCAAGAATAGGTTGTGAAAAGTTCCCTATTTCTAATATTCCATAGTTAAAGTTTTTTTTAACGTTAATTGAGAGTTTCTAAGGAAAATACTTTTTTTGTTTGGGTATAAAACTTGATGATATGACAAATATCATAATGGCATACACCCTCAAATAAGTCATGCATCATGTCAAAGGCATAATTATGAACTACGTTAAACGATTTCAGATTATTAAATATGAAATTTTCAAAAATGCCAGTCACTAAAATTATGATTTTCAATATCAGACTTGTAATTTTCAACATTATGTAAGTATAATTTTTCTTCTTTTTTCATTCTGTATATTAATTTTTTAGGACTTTTACAAAACCGACAGAAAAATGAGTAGGAAAATGATTTGCTAAATCCTAAAAGCGAATTTAATGCTAAGTTGTCGCCCAATACTAATCCTAAAATAAATCGCACAGTTACATTCCCATTTACTGTGTGTATAGCTATTCCATAATTTTCCATTTCTTTTAATTGATTTATTAAGTATTTGAGAGATGCACCGTTTCCGAATTCCTTTATATCTTTTGATTTTATGAAGCCCGCGACAAATATATGATCAAGTCTGGAACTTTCAGATAAAGGAAAACTATAATAAATTCCACAAATCGATTGACAATGAGTACCTAAGGGATTATTAATTTCAAAATCGTCGAAATATAAAAAAAAGGAATACAAATATCAGAGCTATACTTAGAAACTTTTTGCTTCCATAACTTTCCGTTAATAAAATTAACGTAGCCATCGTAATCTTCGGGGAATGAGTTTATTTTACGTAATGTTTCTTGAAATACATTGGGTTTTTCAAAATACTTCTTAAACTGGAACTTAAGAGGCAAAAGCACTCCCTTTGTATTTATGTCATCATAGACAACATCTCCATGGTGTATTACGGTTCCAACAGATTCACTGATTATAAATTGGACACATTCTTCCAAAAAACCATTATCTATTAGCCACTTATTCATTAAATAATCAGATTTGCAAGAATCAAAACGATTAGAAATACAAAATGCCTAAAACGTGACTTCATTTCAAAATCTGAAATGTAATCAATATATGACCTTAAATAGAAAGTAACAGGTGCTAGTAATGAGTTTGTCACAAATTTTTGAATATCTTGGACATTCGTTTTTGTAAAAACAAAGCAAAGCTGGATCGAATTTCATGTTTTCTTTTTTGCTTAAATTGTGTTTTACTTGTATTGCTTTCAGGGTCAATACCGAAATCTCCTATTGGTCTGGTCATATTTATATTGGAATTGAAATTCTTATTGCTATTTTGAATTTGAACTAATTTTTTTTCTAAATTTTTATGTTTAATATTGATATAACGTTTAAAAATATGGACATTACTAAACAGTTGAGAACACGAGTCCTCACAGCACTGAAATGTGCTATAAGAGGAAAGTGAATGATATATTTTCAAGTGCACAATTAAGGTTTTTATTAAAGGAAACTGCTTTTTGCATATAAAAGACTTAATAATTATATACTTATTTATCTATATTATTTGAAAAACTACTTTGTTTTTTATATTTATTGCTATTAATTATAGGTATTTCTTCTTATTTATTTGTATTAATTTTTATTTTTTTATATTAGTCTGAAAATACACACTAAATTTGTACACCACACAACAGTAATTGATATTAACAACAATCATTTAAGAGAAAATAACTGTTTTGGATTAGCATATTTTCATCACAATGAATAAATTTCTTCATATCTACATTATATTAGTACATTTGAAAAAATTTATTCAAAACGAAGAATTTTCTTCAACTAGACTAATATAGTTCTGTTTACTTAAATAAATTTTCTTCATTTCTACGTGTTTTTCTTCAACATGAAAAAATTTATTCACATTAAAGAATTTTATTCAATTCGACTAAAAAACAATTGTAAATGCTTAAGAATTTTCTTCAATTCAACATGCCATTAATTAGTTTTAAAATATATGTACATATGCACATATAAGTATGTATGTACAAATATATTACCAAACAGCAGCTCTTGTTCTTCTTCATCTTAACTTAACAAAATATTGTCAACTTAACAGACAAATTATTCAATTTAACATCCTTGAAGGTTGTTTATTTGAATAACTGTTTCTGTTGTTTCTACTAAAGTCGATTACGAAAGCTTACTACCCATTTAACAATTTATATGTAAATATGACGAATTTTTTGGGTATATTTTAAGAAATTTTATTAAAACCAACATGTAAATCTAAAATTAAATTTATACGAAAAATAGTTGTCTATTAAACTAAAAAATATTCAATTGGAAGAATTTTTATGTAGATTTGAATAAAAACCCTGCTGATTCAACAATTTTTTTCTTTGATAAATTACGAACCATTTTATTCATTATTACCTACGAAATTTTTTTCTGTGTACTAAACTGTTTTCCGAGAGTAGGCTTTATTTGGGGCCTATAGTAAAGTACGGACCGATCTTCACGAAATTAAGCAATAGTCATATAGAACGAATTTGAGCAACATCTTATATCAATCCTTGCATTTGACTTCCATTTATGGTAGTTTTTTAACATAATTATCAATTATTTAGGGTGGTGGTTCCACATTTTGGTTCATAACTATTAGCCTACTGAACCGGTTTTGCTCAATTTCATTCCCAAGCTGCTGTCGATAAAAAGAAGTAATTTAACACTAACATTGTCATTTGACGGTCAGACGGACAGTGTGGCTATTTTAGCATTTTTGCAGCTAAATTTCGCATTAAATATTTTTATTTAGCTGCAAAATTTTAATTTAGCACTTGACTATTATATAGCACTTTTAGAAAATGTATTTAGCTTTTTTTTTAGCATTATTTTAAACATTTGGACGAATGGTTTTATTGATTTTACTAATTTATTTTATAAATTATAATAAATTTTGACTAAAAATCGTTGTACCCAAAATAAAATTTCGAACAACTTAATTATTTAAAAAAAGATAATATTGGGAATCCAGTAATTTGTTCATAACTCGGGCACTTTTCAACCGATTTGATAGATTTATATACCGACGTCTTTAGGAAGAAATTTACCATCTACCTTGGTAATAAAACTTGGACTGGAAAAGATCTTCGGCCATTTTTTGTGGGATGCTGTGTATTGATAACCGATATGTTTGTACCTAATTTGGGAACGTTAGCTCGTTTCGTTCTCCAGATATACAGAAATGTATAACGTCTTTATATGGGAAGTGACACACCCACTTCTCCAATCCCGCCCATTTTTTAGAGAGTTTGTGTATTGGTAAGGAACATGTTTGTACTTAATTTGAAAGCCGTACAGGGCTGCCAGATAAAATGGTGAAAAAATCGTCAATTTCCTGATAAAAAATAAAAAAATCGTACTTTCTGTTCAACAAATCGTCAAAAGAATCGGACAATTTAAATTTAGATTTCAAACAAAGTTTGTTCGATTTTTATTTAAAAACAAGCAAACAAAAACATATTATATACTTATACCACCGTATTGTTTATGAAATTGTTTGTTAAATTTAACAAACGTTCGTTAAGGAAAATTTTCATAAATTATTTGTTTTGTAAACCTTTAATTACTATGTTATAATAATCTAAGGTTTTAAGAATAAAAGGTAATTTCAATCGGGCCATTTTCTAAAAATTTCAAATTTGTATACCGTTCACCACAGAGGGTATGTATACATATATACAAGTTTGTTTTTATATAAGTTTGCCATTCCTTTTGTAATTGCTACAATATTAATGTTAGGCGGCCCTATAAAGTATATACGGGGGGTGCTTTAAAACCATGTGAGATAAGGCCATGAAGGCTTTATTGCTCAATTGAATGGGAGATAAAGCCATAATGGCCTTATTGCCCAATCATTGAGAGGTAATGTCATATTTAAAATTTTGCGAAATGAGAGATATAGCCATATTTTTGTTTCGCAAATGGGAGATTAAGCCATATTTTTCAGAAGCCAGATTCCAATACTTTACTTTAGTGTTTCCGGGAAAAGACATTTTTTTATTCTCGTGACGCACGCAGAAAAACTTTATTCAGCGAAGCCACTTGCCGTGTCCTACTGGAGGAGAAAACCCGTAAGCACGGCCGCAGGCCGCCACGCAGAAAAACTTTAGTATGCGAAGCCAGATTTCAGTACTTAACTTTAGTGTCTCCGGGAAGACAAAACTGAATTGAGAGATAAAGCCATTTTCTAATATTGCTAATGTGAGCTAAGGCCATGATGGCTTTATCTCCCATTCAAATGAAAAAAGGCTTTATCTCCCTATTGAATGAGAGATAAAGCCATCATGGCCTTGTCTCACATGGTATTAAAGCACCCCCTCGTATATACATATGTAGATACTGAGTCCTTATGAATAGCAAAGTTGGTTTAACGATGTCAATCTAACCATGTGTTTGTTGAAATGGGATTTCCGAATACTCGTATATAAACACTGCTATACATTTATGTTAGATATAGTACGGAATAGTGTGCTATTATATTTCAGCCAGATCGGTCTACAAATGCCTAAGGTATGAACAAAAACCCACGACTGCCTGTAATTTATACCCATAAATCTCTAGATTTGACCTGTAAACCTTAAATTCTTTAAATCTTCTTTAAATTTATTATTTTTTTTTTTCTTTTTTACCTGTTATATTCTTTCTTCACGAAATTATAGTTTTAGGATGATTAAATTTGGCCCAAAAATGTTTCATATATATAGAGTATTAAATGCAGGGTAGGAAAAAATTCTACTCGCGAGCACAATTCGAGTCAACTCTCTCATTTTAAAATTTGTGCTCGCGAGTTTTATTTTTAAACTCGCGAGCACAAATTTTTTACGAGTCATAAGATTTTTGTGCTCGACTCGTAAGCAGATAACGACTCGTTTTAAAATTTGTGCTTACGAGTTTTATTTTTCAACTCGTAAGTACAAATTTTATGCGAGCAGAAAACGAGCGCATACGAGTTGAAATCGAGCAACTCGCTTAAAAAAATTAATGTTTGCTTGTGCGAAGTAAAAATATACATACATATGAATTTTTAGAAACGAAGGGCAGGCAAATGTGTAGGAAGGGGTTATAAAAACATATGCACACATATGAATGCTGGGCATAACCATGTTGATAAGAATGTATGTGTGTTTGTATGTATGTATAAATGTTTTCTTGTTTAAAAATATGTAAACCTGCAAAATGTTTAATGATGTGTAATAAAATGTATGCGTTCTTAAATGACTTAAATAAAAGTGTTTGAGATTGGTAACATATTATTTTCATAAAAGCTGCCTTTAATAATTTTGAATAAAATAATCATTTGTCAATCGATTTTCATGGTTTATGGCTCATTTTATTCGCAATATATCTGGCTTTCTGATAAATAATAAAAAAAATTGTTCTAAATTTGTTAACAAATTTTTGAAAACAAAAAATAGTACTAATTTTGCTTGAAAGTTTATCGCCACTAATTTCTGAAAATGTCCGAAACAGTGGAAAATATAAAAAATGTTATTCGTTTGACTTAGAGGAAATATTATTAATAATCATTTGTTGGTGTTTTAATAAAAATCGGCCCTTATTTCGGGCGGAATATTAGTCAAGCCCATAACAAAATTTCAAACTGCAAACGGATTTAAATTAACCGCTTCAAAATCTTTATATTTTATATGTTTTTATTTAAAGACTTACATTTGTTTTTGAAGACCAGTGTTATAAATGAATCAAGAGTTTTTTAGGGTAGCAAAAGCCATCACATAATTGTCTTGTGACTACCAAATTAGTTGATTCTTATAGAAAACATCAGCAGGTACTAAACAATCACGACTATTTATAGAAAATGTGATCATTGATATGTTTGTTTGATCCCTAGTGAGTGTTTAAATGTCAGTGCAATGGGTCTGAAAAACTTATTATATTAATGTTTATGTTAAAATGGCTGGCAAGACGTGTGGGAAAGGGTTGTAAAAGTAATGTTTATACTCAAAAAAATGCACACAAGTGAATGCTGCTCATAAACAGGTAGATAAGTGTGTTTTAAAATATATGTGCAATACGTATAAATGTTAAATTTTGAATGATGTGTAATAAAATGTATGCGTTAATAAGTGACTTACATAGAAGTGTTTACGATTCATAGGAAATTAATGAACTGCCTGTTTTTGTATTAAGAATGTTTGTTTGCGAATTTACATGGAAACACCTTATGAAATTTTTTATTTTTATTACAAGAAAAGGCAGTAAAGGTTTTTTATGTGCACGGCCCTGCACTCCTCACATAATTTAAGAACCCAATATGAGATTTTATGGCTGCAATAGCCACCACATATGGCTTTGGAACTTTGTTACAAAATTTGTAAAATCCTTTAATCCTCTATCAGAATGCACTTATAAATTCCAGTTTGAACAGTACATAGTAGGCGATTTCTACAGAGATTGGCTCTGCTGTGAAGTTGAACTAGAAGAGCTGGGATTGCAAGAAAACATTTACGCACAAAGCCTCTTTGATGCTATGAAGAAGCGGAAGCAAAACCTTTTAACAAACGACGGCTTTATTTCAGCAATTTACTTAGATCCACGTTTTAATTTTACAAGAACCCCATTTTTGTCAGAGGAACAGAAGAAAATAGCTATGGTAAGTCTACTATTAATATACATACAAACTATTTTTAAACTGCATGCACTTAAATTTGACATTTAAATAGCATTTTTAAAAGAAAATAATTATCTGTAAACATTAATTTTGTTTTAGAACCACCTCCTTAAAACACATATAATGATAAAACGGTTATCAGGTCAAAGCACCGATATCCAAAATGAATGATTTTTAAGTCATCCATCATCTTCATCAACCGGAGCATTTTCAAAACTGGAAGCAAAAATGAATTTGCTAATTCAGCAAACTCCACTAACCCATCAAACAATGAAGCAAAAATTGGAAAATTTGTGCAACTTAACAAGGCTTAATTTTAAAACAAACATTTTGAAATACTACAAAAGGAGCAAAATTACAGATCCAGAGCTTGGGAAATTATTAGACGTAGCACTTGCCGTTCCATCAACACAAGTATCCGTAGAAAGAGCCTTTAGTGCTCTTTCACTAATTTTAACAAAATCGAGGTCCAAATTGTCAAAAGATACAATAAATAATTTGCTTTTTGTTAAACTAAATAAAAATTTAATCCAACAAATAACAATTACTCACGATACCAGTGAGGAATTGCTATAAACCTAACTTTATTCACATTAATAAAAATTATTCCTAGTTTCCTCTTTTTTAAACATTTTAATGTAAACTTTTTCAGTATCAACACAATTATTAGTATACTAACTACTTTTAGTTTTATTGTTATGGAGTCATAAAAAAAATGTTATGCACTGTATAAAATATGTTTATGTATTTGTACTTATTTAATAATAAAGATCACAATGAATAAAAAAAAAGTTTTTGCCTTTTTAGTCTTTATTTAAAAATACCAATTTAGCTTATTTTTTATTCAGCTCTTGGCAACACTGATAGTAACAAACATTTATTTTCAATACTATGTTAGTAAATATTTCCAAATTTAAAACTAAAAACTGTTTCTCCATAGTATTTTTATATTTTCGAAACGTATAACATGATTGCATTCTTTTAAACGAATACTTTCCTTTGCTATTTCTTCTTCATGGTTAGTTATACTTGTCACAACGTAATATTTGCTGTATCAATAAATACCTTTTCCCACCTTACTTCTGATCCATTTCCTAATGCTGTTCTGTGTTTCGATGAAATATTCATACATACACACATTTATCCACACATACAAACAAATAAACAGGAAAAAGATATTTTTAATTAAAAAAAATTCATACGCAAAAATAAAACTCGCGAACAATTCTTTTTAGCTCGACTCGCGAGTTGAGTTTTATTTTTGACTCTTAAAATTTGAATTCTTTTCGCGAGCAATATTTTTCAACTCGCAAAAATAAAACTCGCTCGCGAGTTTTATTTTTTAAACTCGCGAGCAGTAAAGAATAATTCTTTTCAATGTAGAAAATAAAACTCGCTCGAATTGGACTCGCTCGCGAGCGAGTTTAATTCGAGCACTCTCCGTACTCTGATTAAATGTTAAAAATTAAGCCAAATCAGTCCATAACTTCACCTGCTACCCACACGAGTGTACTCTCAATCTCAAAATCAAGGTTTTGGTACGAGTTTTTACTAAAATTGACTTGACTCGAAGTTTTACTTTTGCCCATAAACTTTTTTATGGAAAAGAACAAAAAAATTTTTTTTTCGTGCTGCCTAATAACAAAGAGATTTAAAATTGTCTTATTTTGAAGACTGAATATAATCGTCACTTTTTAGAAAAAAATCAGCAAATCGGCACTTTGCATATTTTGGAACCAAAAATCGTCGAAATGACGATTAATCGTCAATTCTGGCAGCCCTGAAGCCGTAGCTCTTACCGCTCTTGAGATATGCAGAAAAAAAGAATTTAAAAAACAACAACATTGGATTTATGGAAAAAATTAGAGGTAGTTGTGGTTTTTTGCTCATATCTCAGCCATTTATGGACCGATCTTCCTGAATTTCAATAGCAAACAATTCCGGCCTATATGTGACATAAATGTATAACAACCTAGCCTTCATCATATCTGGGGTCTTCGAAAAACCCATTTCAACGGTCGGACAGACGGACAACCGGATTTGAACTTCCCTTCTCATAAGAAGTCAGAATGTATATACTTTATATGGTCTTAGATCAAAAAACATTCCCGCAGATACGATTTATGTTGAAGCTTCCGTAGAACTATCTTCTGATCACACTCCTACAGTTCTTCTATAACAAACGCTAATAGAATTGTATCTCCGTCTGGTTACTTTGTGACGTCGGCAACACAAATAAATTGGTTAAAATATAAAAAATATCTCAGTGCCCATTGCACTGAAAATATTCCGCTTAGTACACCGGAGAATGTGAATCTTTCTATTGTAAATCAATTCGGCTTTAGTAGGGAACAAAGCACAATTGAACGAACCCATCGTATAATAAACGCCATAAGAAACGCTTTTGAAGAAAAAAAATATTGTTCCGCCCTTTTCATCGATGTTTCTCAAGCTTTTGATAAAGTCTGGCATGAAGGATTATTACATAAATTAAAGCTAAAATTACCAGTTAACACACACAAGCTGTAAGAAAGCTACTTAGTCGGTCGAAAGTTAATTATTAAGAAAACTAACACAAATGAATCTAAAAGCAATTCAAATTTATTGGCTTATTGGAAGAAATTCTGTTCTTAGCCTCGATTGCAAACTTCTACTTTTCAACTCTATATTAAAGCCAATCTGGTGCTACGGTATTCAGCTATGGGGCACTGTCTCGGCCTCAAATATCGAAAAAATTCAAAGGCGCCAAAATAAACTTCTTCGAATAATCACAGTCGCTCCCTGGTACGTCAAAAACTCAAATATCCACAAGGATCTCAATGTGCCATTAGTATAAACTATTATTACGGAGTATGCAGTAAAATATTTAAAAAGGCTTGAGTCGCACCCAAATCCACTAGCTCGAAATATTTTAAATGATAGCGGCCACTCTAGATTAAGGAGAATAGATACTGCAGGACTCATCCGACAAGAAGACCGTTAAACATCTACATATGTGAACAGAAACCGTGAGGCGAAAAATTTTCGTCTAGCATTGGCAGGACAAAAATAAAGTATTAGTATAAGATTTCATTAATTATTGTTAGTTCATATTTAAAATATGAAGATTCAATAAATAAATAATGAAAATAAAGGAAAAAAAATATTTTTTTTTCAGTTAAAGCCAATAAACATAGAAATAAAAACTGTTTTACATTCGTAACTTATCCAAAAAATACAAATTTTTTTCTTTTTCGAAATTCAAATATTGAAAGGGTGAAAATTTTACATATTTTTGGTACTTTCTTAACAAAACATGTTTCTCCATTCTTTGCAATATACGTTCTCAATGATGGGCTTCCACTACAATAATGAATTTTTTTATATTTCAATGGGTAGAAAAAATGTACTAAATGGTGAAATGCGGGAAAATAAATGTCTTTGTTTTACTTTTTCGCCCGACAAGTGGTACCTTTTTAATTTGCTATAATAGATATTAGAAACATAAAATTATAGGTGCAGGGTCCTGAGTGAATGAGAAGAACCAATAACATTGGTAATTTTTTTTAAAACTTAGAAACATAAACTTTGGCATTTAAGTATGACCACGAAAGAAAGGTAACGAGGTAGCGGGTTAAATTATAAATTATTGTTAATTATAAGATAATTTTAGATATTCTCATTATCTACTTTATGCCCGTTTTATTTGGTCCAAATGCCTTTCTTTGGTGTTTGTTTGATTATAAACAAGACGGTAATAAAGTAAACAATGAGAATATCTCAAATTATTTAATAATTAATAAGAATATTTATCTTTTTCAAACAAGGAGGTATTATACTGCAATAGTGTTAAGTATCGGATATCTAGGTAACCATTATACTCACAGTCCTAATAACAACACCTGATCGGTTTTTAACAAGTTCGTTATTTTATTTAGCAATACAAATATCGAAATATGTGTCCTAAGTTAAACCAAAGTATGATTTCATATCGCATAAATATTTTTAATAATTTTAAAAATCAACATTAACTAATAAATTTTGCAAAATATACTTATTTAAATGAAAGAGCAAGATATTGGACATTTTTGCGTATTCGAAGTAAGATGTTGCGATGAGTTTGAAGTTTTTCCATATGAAAAAAATATGTTATTAAATTTTGTCGTTACATAATCTATAGCAAAAATTAATTTAAACAGAAATAATGTTAGAAAAAAACTAAAAATTTCAACTTTCTGCGGTATTTTAAAAAAAAAAAGTCTTTTAAAAACAAAAAATGGGACTGTAGGTACAAAGTTTAAGCAATTCAAAGAATAATAAGACAATGTACAAAAAGTAAATACAAGGAAATGTATAATATCACAATATTTTTACAGATGGTAGATTAAATTAGGTGTCTAGTTTTGATAAAAAGTGAAAAGATAAAAATTTGGGATTAATACACTATTGTTGAACAAAAGCGAAATGGGCTATTTTTTAAAGATCTGCTAATATGAATTTTATTTTACGTTTTTATTTTTTAAATAGTTAATTTTTTTTTAAGAAAATATATTTTTTTTATTTCATTTTCTTATATCCTTTTATGTGATTTTTTTGACCGCTTAAAATTGGAAAACGTCTAGGCCGAATAGGATAATTTCCTCTGTGTGTTTGTTTGTAATAGCTACGCAAAGCTTTAGGTAAAAAGAAACGTCGACAAAATTGGGTAAACAATCCAACTTTTGGATACTTTCTGTAAACGCGTTTTTTTCAAAACAATTTTGCTAAAAATTTAAACGTATGTTCTTTACGATAAAGGCAGCAAACAAATAATTACGTCGTGAGAACGTAGGATGTACGGGCGTACATTTCTTAAAACGCGATCTATTTACTCACAATTCCGTCGTAAACGTGCTTAGTTTTCTTTTGAAAATAATCTTAGAAAAATCCAAATTTATTAAAAATTTTGTTTTTTTTTCCTTAATTTATTTTGTTTTCAAATATTCAATTTGAAAACACAAAAATAATGTTATTTAATTTCAAAGGCTGGTAGTTGTTAAAAAATACATAAACGTGTCATATGGTGTTGAAGTGTGTTCAAAATACCAAAAAATAATGAATTTTAGAAAAATCATTAAAAAATTTAGCATTATTTTTAGCATTTTTTAAAATAATTTTTAGCATTTTTTGGCCATGTTTAATGCCAGACTTAGTTTATTTTTAGATCTGGTCACACTGGACACAAGTAAGAACCAAAATGTATTTATATCAGGGATTTCCAAAAAATTTTTGGTTGTGTATTAGTGAGTACCAGAGAGTAAAAAAATTGAGAGAATGCATTCATTTACAGCCGAAATAAAATGTTAGTAATATATTTTATAAGTTGTATAACACAAAGGTACAAAATTAAAAATTTTTTGTGTTGATAAAAAATTTGTAGCAATTCTTTACCAATTCAATGTCGCCGATTTTAAAACTGCACTTTTTTTTCATTCGGAAGCTTTTTGACTCTAAATCAGTTTTAAATATCTTATCAAACAATTGTAAAAAAATTAAAGATTTTTATGTTTTAAAAATTCATAAAAAATAAATATTGCACGCAAATCACACGTTTAATAACATATTCCGTTCCTTCTTTAAATGTTGCATACCATATAAGGCATTGGATGTTACCAAAAGCGTTTTTGACCGCACAATATTTTTTAAGTGCCATCATAAAGTTTTTTCTGTTAACCTGAAACAAAAATATGTATTGAGGTACGTTCAGACTAATGAAATATTTGACGAAAATATTTGTTCTGATATTTGCTTCAAACTGTGTGAAACAAAAAAATATTTTGTTTAATGTTCAAACTAAGCTCAAACATTTGACAATTTTTGTTTGATGAAACAGTTGGCAAAAAGTGTTAAATAAAATAAATTAATTCATGTTTGCCATGCGTTCAGACTAAAATAAATATTTGCATCAAATAATTATTTAATGAAAGTGTTCAAAAATAATAATATATTTCACAAATAGTAAAAATGAGCGCAAAAGCTAATTTATTTTTTTTATTCTGTGGAGCAGCATCTTTCATAGTGTTAGAACAGGAGAATGTAAAATATAAAAAAAACTGGAAGACAATGGGTAACGGGAACATGTCTAAAATTTGGGAAAAATTGCAAACTTGGATATAAACCCTTAAATATATTTGAAGTCTCTAAATCAGTTAAAAAACAAAATGTCGGGAAAAATTTTTTTTGCAAAAATAGCGAAAATTCGCGAAAAATTTAGATATTTCAAACAAGCCATAAAATTTATTAAAAGTGCCTAAAACTAAAAGGAATGGCAAAAATTCGATAAAAATTGCTAAATTAGCGGAAATTCGCAAAAATTTGATAATAGCGGTATGATAGCAAAGCCTTATAATTATTAAAAATCGTTAAAGCTCTAAAGAGTTACAGTGAAAAATCGCTTCTTCGCGAGCATGGCTAAAATTCGCGAAAAATTGCAAACTTGGAAACAAACCCTAAAATATATTTGAAATTGCTAAATCGGTTAAAAAACAAAAAAAAAAATGTTGCAGAAATAGCGAAAATCGCGAACCATTTTAATATTTCAAACAAGCCATAAAATTTAGTAAAAGTGCCTAAAACTATAAGGAATGGCAAACATTTGCTAATAGCGGCACGATACAAAGTCTAATAATTATAAAAAATCTTTAAAATTGTAAAGAATCCAAAAACTTACAGGAAAAATTGCTTCTATCCGGAACATGGCTAAAATTATTTGTCGTTGTTTGCTCTTACAATTTTTTTGTAATATCAAATAAATGTTTGCTCAAAAATTACTAAAATATTTGATTTTTTGTGTTCACACTATGTTCACATTGGACAAATATTTGTTTGCCGGCAAATACTTTTATTTGCTCAAAATCAGCTGTTATTTTATTTGATACTCAAAAATATTTTGTGTTCAGACTACGTTATTGAAATATTTGATGTTTGCTTTCAAATATTTCACCAGTCTGAACGTACCTTTAGTAGTGGTATACACAATTGTGCATAGAAATGGATTTCCCTGGTCTATTTTTTCAAAAATAAAATAAATTACATGAGAATTATAACGTGAAAAAGTTATTTTAGTAAAAAGTTAGGGGGTTCATAGTGGTAAGTAAAATAGAAAGGGTATTCACGTTGTTGGGTTACTCATACTTCAAACATCTGTGCATACATTTTAATTCTAGCTAATAGTATATCATAACTTTTTACAAAATACCAAATGCGCACCTGAGTTTGCCTGCAAAAATGTATAGTCATTGTAACAGGTCAAAGTTACGTTAAATAAATACCATAAATTAGTAAGGTTAACTCTTTGGACTCGGTCATATAATTGTAGCATAAAAAAGTAAGCAATAAAAATAGTGCTAAACAATAAAGTTTCATTAATACATCAATAAAACACATCTTCTTACCCAAAAATGTTACCTGCTGTCACATTTGCTTTTATATGTATAGGTTTATACATAAATTGTAGGAAAACAAGACTTTTTTAATTTGTTTTTTAAATATTTTTACTTACTTAAAAAAGTGTTTTCAAAGAAAAAAACCTACCGACGCGATTGGTACAGAAAAAAAAATGTTATTACAAGCACAAAATACCAACAAATTCTTGTGGCTATTTTTTTTCTTAATAATTTCTGCATTTAGGTACGTCTTTTTTACGAAAGAAAAATGGACCCTTTTACAGGCATCAAAGATTTTTTTTCACAAACAAAACACATATCGTTAGCTTAAATGCAAAACAATGTAGATATTATTTGAAAATTTGAAAGTTTTGTTGATTTGGATTCACGTTACATATGTATTTTTATATAATTTTAAGTTATTTACAAAATTATAAATGACGTATCATCAAATAAATATATAATTTTTTTAACAGCTGTAGTGTACCTCATAAGTTGCCACCGCCTACCCTTAAACTACTCTTAAATCTATACACACCAACCTAAATAGAGTAGGGTAATTATGCAAGATCAAATAACGGCATTTACCAATCGACACACATTGATTGGAATGCAAGTTAATTAGGGCATAAGTATGATAAAACAAACGAACAATTCTACTCAATAAGAATTGTAAATTGAGTGACAAATAGGAATGAGTGTAACCGCAAATATTCCTATTGGTCAAAGCAATTGTAATCAGGGTAATTATGCATATGTCCATAATATCGACAAAGACAGCTAGAACTTTATCGATAAGTAGAATAAGTAAGACAGGCTAAGTTAAAAACTCATGAATAGTATTTAAGTGCATGTAAATTAAAAATAAAGTAGACTTGAAATTATCAATCTATATCGGCAATAACTTGCCTTGCATTTTTAATTACAAGCTCTCCTATCTTTCGGCAGTTCCTTTGAACGCCTATCCAAGCAGCTGAAACCCTGACAGCTAGTTAAACTAACCAAGGGCTATAGGGAATAAAAATCCAATACACAAGGACATACTTTACACTAGAAACACCACTTCCAACACCACATGGCGATCCTGCCCACTCGGACCACAACAAATTAATTATTTCCTTCCAATTAATTAGATCCTTCCAAACTAAAAATTAGTTGAAGATCCTGCTAACCAAAATTTTTAAATTCCAAAAAAGTTTGCCTTTGTAATTAGACTAGAGAAAATTTTTTGATGTCCTTAGAGGTGGAAATAGACAAAATTGTTGCACGCTGGGAGTTATATCTGGAAAACAGCAATGAAGAAGAATATGAGCCAGATCCAGTAGAAGAATCGGCACCCTGCTATGTACCTCTACCACTAAACGCAGGTCCAAAGGTTATTACCCTGGAAGAATACAAGAAGCGGCAAATAAAACCAATAAGCGTGAAGACCATTGAAAAGCAATTCCAAAAGAAAAAGAAGAAGAGGGCAGGCAAGCAGTACCAAAAAAGGAAAGAGTTAGCGATCTTATACAGAGAACTTAATATGGCAACAGAAAAAATAAAACAAACGGAAATAAGGTCGCAAATCAGGGCATTCCATAAGGAAAAAACAATTAAAAATACATAAATACATATTTTGTAATAACAATACAAAAAAAAAAAAAAAAAAAAAAAAAATATATATATACATTTATTTACTTCATAATTAAATACAATCGTCAAGAGAATATTATCAAAATGGCATGGTGGAAGAACATTCTAAAAGCAATTCCATTAGTTTTTGCAGGATACGAGGTAGGAAAGAATGAAAATCATGAAAGCGAACAGAACAATCAGCAGATTATAGAATACATGAATGCTATAAGAATACAAAGTGAACATAAAGAAGAGAATGTGAACATTTTTGAAATAATAATGATAATCACATTAGCTTTATTAGTAATTGCCTACATCATAAGGTTAATGTATGCAATACTTAGTAACAGGCGGTAAAGGAAAAATAAATTTAATACAATTTAAAACTAATTGTACCCAATACTATTAATAATTCAAATATACATAAAATAAAAACAAAGTAAAGAAAAATAAATATTTTCGCTGTACAATTATAAATATTTTTAATGTTGTCTAAAATAACAAAAGTCTTAGTAATTATTGCTTTAATCATATTCTTATTACAAAGCATGTATAAGTTTATTAATAGTTGTAAAAACAGAAACAATAATAGAAATAAGATAACAGAAGTATAGAAAGTGAAGATAGATGGAAGGAAGTTTAATAAAACTTAAAGACATATTAAAGAATTTAAAGAAAAGTCCAGGAAGGACATATTCGGAAAAAACAATAAATCTTAGACTAAAGGATATACAAATTATAACAGAAGAATTTGAGTTAGCACAACTAGAAGAAAAAGACGAAAAGAAAATAGCAGTGCTCAGATTAGAATTTAGCAATATTATTAGGAAAATCAAAGAGTACTTAATCAAAGACATTAAAACCCCATTAGAGGCAGAACCTTCAGAAATAGGAAATACAATGGCAGCATTTAGTTTAGAAACAGTGTCTAAAGCACTCCCACTTTTTACTGGAAACTTTGAAGAACTGGAAAGTTTTTTAATAACAGCAGAACTCATTGAGAAAACTCTTGCTGAAACAGCAAAACAAGATTTCCTACAATATGTCTACCACGCCAAATTAACCTCAAGGGTAAGAACAGCAATAGGTAGTTATGCGAAACCCGAAAACTTCGGTACTTTAAAAACACAATTACAACAAAGGTACAAAAGTACAAAGACCATTCCAGAACTACAGTCCACACTAAGCAATATCTACCAAGGGAAAACGTCTGTCAACGCATTCAGGGAAAGAATATTAACAGTAATAGACAACCTGAACAAGTTAGGAATAGAAGAACTTAGTAGTGACGCTACAGAGGCGGAAAAAAATGTCATTATCAGATTAAACTCAAAGCTTGCTCTAGATTCATTTAAGAGTGGAATTAATGATAATTTAAAGACAGCCATTTTTGCAGCTCGTCCAAAAACTTTACAGGACGCGGTAGAACTTGCGCTAGAACTAGAAAATGAAAATAAAATAACTACTAGCTCAGTGCAGTATATACAACAACAACATCGTAATAATAATGATACTAGACACAACAATAGCAATTTTCATAACGCGAGGAATAACATTAATAACAGGAACAACTATAATTTCCCAAACCGTAGTACTAACGACCACAACTCAAACAATAATAGAAACAACAGACATTTTGACAATTACACTAGGAATAACAGTAATTTCCAAAACAGTAGAAGTAACAACTACAATTCAAACAATAACAGAAACAACACAAATTCGTCTGCAAACAACAATTACAACCGTAATACACCTAGAAGCAATAATGGAAACTACAGGAATGACAATAATGATAGAAATAGAACCAACAACAACTACGGAAATAATAACAATAGAAGAAATATACATGTAGTACAAGACGAGGGAAACGGGGAAGGCTCGGAATACAGGGATATTCCGGACAGCCAAAATTAAAGGTATTTAAAATTTCTAATAATAACACAAACTACATAATCGCTAAATACAGAAGTAAAGAATTAACGTTTCTTGTCGACACAGGAGCCGACATATCACTATGTCGCAATAAAACAATTTTTGATGATGAACCACTAAATGTAGAAAACAGATGCAAATTAACAGGCATCACTAAAGAAGAAATATATTCATTGGGGACAAGTGAACTTGAACTTTCACTAGCAGACCAAACATGCAAATACAAATTCCATCTAGTAGATGACAATTTTCCAATAGAGACGGACGGCATAATAGGAAGAGACTTTTTAAGAGAATACTCATGTAAAATAGATTATGAGACATTCACAATTTCTTTCTTTACCAACAATGAAACCATAATTTTGCCCATGCAATCAAAAGCATTCGACACATTAAAAATTACCATACCCCCCCGAACAGAAATCATACAACCATTGAAATTAAACCTTACTGAAGATTGCGTAATACTTAATAATGAATTAAAAAGCGGTATTTTTTTAAGTAATTCAATAGCACCAAAAAACGGAATGACACATATTAAAATTTTAAACACAACAAATGAGACACAAATTTTACAGGGCATTAAACTGCACACTAACCCACTTAAGAATTATGACGTATTAAGTTACACAAATATAAACAATGACGAACGTTTTCAACAAATTCTAAATGACTTGCAATTAAATGAAACTGATGAATATGCAAAATCAGAATTAATAAACATATTCAAAAGACACCAAAATGTTTTTCATTTAGAGAATGAAAAATTGACTGTAAACAATTTTTATAAACAAAACATTACGACCTCAGATAACACTCCGGTGTACATAAAAAACTACAGACTACCCCACTCACACACGGACATAATAAATGAACAAGTACATAAAATGTTACATGACGATATAATAGAACCATCAGTTAGCCCCTACAATGCTCCACTTCTTTTGGTACCCAAAAAGAATACGGAAGACAAACGAAAATGGAGACTTGTAGTAGACTTTAGAAAGTTAAATGACAAAATAGTTAATGACAAATTTCCACTAACTAGATTAGAGGATATTTTGGATAAACTAGGAAGAGCTAAATGGTTTTCGACTCTTGACATGACTAGCTCATTTCACCAAATTCAGTTGGACAAGGACTCAAGACCACTTACAGCTTTTTCTACACAACAGGGACACTACCAATTTAAAAGACTACCATTTGGACTTAAAATTTCATCAAACAGTTTTCAGAGAATGCTTACGATAGCACTTTCGGGACTTGATTCAGAAGCTTTTCTTTATGTCGATGACATAATTGTTTATGGATGTAGTTTGAACCATCACAATGAAAATCTTGTGAAAGTTTTGGATAGACTTCAGCGATACAATTTAAAACTGAATCCAAAGAAATGTTGTTTTTTAAGACCAGAAGTAGTTTACTTAGGACATTTAATAACAAAAGACGGTGTGAAAACAGATCCAGCTAAATATGAAGTTATAAAGAATTACCCAATACCTAAAAACGCAGATGAAGTTAGACGTTTCGTTGCATTCTGTAACTATTATAGAAAATTCATACCGAATTTTGCGGACATTGCAAAACATTTAAATATGCTATTGAGAAAATCAGTAAAATTCTTATGGACAAATGAATGCCAAAACGCTTTTGACACTCTAAAAGAAAAATTAATGAACCCACCAATTTTACAGTACCCAAATTTTGACAAACCTTTTATTTTGACGACTGACGCCTCAAACTACGCCTTAGGAGCAGTCTTATCACAAGGTGAAATTGGAAAAGATTTACCTATTTCTTACGCAAGTAAATCACTTCAAAAGCATGATATGAACAAACCCATTATTGAAAAAGAATTGCTCGCAATTCACTGGGGAATAAATTTCTTCAAACCATATTTATACGGTCAAAAATTCATAGTGGTAACAGACCATAGACCATTGATATCACTATTTTCACATAAGAATCCCTCATCAAAAATGACAAGAATTAGACTAGATTTAAGCGATTATGACTTTACGATAGTTTATAAAAAAGGAAAAATTAACACTAATGCGGACGCATTATCAAGGATAGAAATAAACTCAGACGTACTAAAACAAATGATACCGTTAGAAAATGATGAGAAAGAAAAAAGAATACTAATAACTACGAGGGCAATGACAAAGAGAAATGAAAAAGAGGCAAATAAAGTTACAAATAATGAGGCAAATGAAGAAATAGATATGAATAAAGCGCGCGCGTATAGAAATAATCCGGATAGAAGCAACGCGTATAGAAATAATGTGGAAAAATGCATCTCTCAGGAGTCTGATCAACTTCTAATATGGGAATGCACATCCATAAATGACGTCAAGAAAATGAAGAAAGTACAGTTTAATAAATTTGAAAATATAGAGGATACAGATATATATATAAAAGATAACGTTGTGCACATAGGGCGTGATGATAATTCATCGAAACAAGATTCGACTATGAAGAAATCACGTACCCAAGATAATAATCATATGAATAAAGGATGTAATGATAATTCATCGAAACAAGATTCGATTATGAAGAAGTTACATGCCAAAAACATACAAAATGATAATAATATGCATGCAAGATTCAGCGATAACTCAGCGAAACTAGATTCGATTCTGAGGAAACTGATATCTAAAATGAACAAGGAAAATATAAAAGAATTAGCGCTAGCAAAGAATGATAAGATATTTAAAGTATATACAATGAAAGATTTTAAAGAAGCCTATACAGAGATAAGAATAAACAACAAAAGTCCTCAACTAAAAATATTAATTTACAATGCCCCAACAAGAATAACAGATGACATACTGAAATATAAACTCATCGATGAATTCCACAACGCCACACACGCAGGCCACTTAGGAATAAGAAAAAACAATTATTAAATTAAAACAGCGATACATTTGGAAAAACATGAATAAGATGGTAAAGCAATTCGTAAAATACTGTGACAAGTGTACTATAAACAAACAAACCAAACACATTAAAGAACCACTTACAATAACGGACACACCGAGCAACAGTTTTGAAACAATATCAATTGATACTGTAGGACCTCTTCGTATTTCAAACGGTTACCGATACATATTGACAATGCAATGCGAGCTAACAAAATTCATTATTGCTCACCCAATGTCAACAAAAGACGCACTTACAACTGCCAAAACACTTGTAGAACAATTAATTTTAAAATTCGGTAAATTTAAGATGCTCAAATCAGACAACGGGACAGAATTCAAAAACGAACTCATGCATAACATATGTTCACTACTCGATATCAAACAAACATTTTCAACCCCTTACCACCATGAAACAATGGGTGCGGTAGAAAGAAATCACAGGGTTCTCAATGAATTCTTGCTGACAACAGCAAATGATTACGAATGGGATAAGTGGATAAACTATTTTACTTTTGCCTACAACACGGCTCCACACATAGACACTGGTTACACACCATTTGAATTGGTATATGGTAGATTGCCATGCCTACCATCAGAATTTTATGAAACTGATAATAACAAAATATACAATTATGATGACTATGCAAAAGAGCTGAAACAAAGATTAAAATATTCTTTGATTAGAGCTAAAGATTTCACAGATAAAATAAAAGAAAAAAGAAATTTAGAAGATAGATATAATAAAAGTTTAAATCTAAATATAGGAGATTTAGTTTTAATAAAAGTAGAGAATAGGAAAAAGAATCAAAGCCCGTACAAAGGCCCATATAGAATTATTAGAAAAAGCGGTGTAAATACTATAATAGACTACCACGGAATTGAAAAAGAATTTCATAATAATCAATTAAAACCATATATAGGCCTAAGAGACAATAATTAAGTACTATAAGAATACTATTTTTACTACTATTTTTAAATAATTAAATAATTATAAATTAAATATTAATTACATTAAGAACTACTTTAAAAACTATAACTCATGTAAATACATATTATAAAACTATTAAAATATTAAATACTATATAAGAATTACTTTGTAAAACTATAACATATGTAAATAGAAATTAAGAACTATTTTACAAATATTGTCGGTACTATGAATATATCAAGAAAAATCAATCCCCTAATTTTTCTCTTAGCGGTGAGGGTGTAGTGTACCTCATAAGTTGCCACCGCCTACCCTTAAACTACTCTTAAATCTATACACACCAACCTAAATAGAGTAGGGTAATTATGCAAGATCAAATAACGGCATTTACCAATCGACACACATTGATTGGAATGCAAGTTAATTAGGGCATAAGTATGATAAAACAAACGAACAATTCTACTCAATAAGAATTGTAAATTGAGTGACAAATAGGAATGAGTGTAACCGCAAATATTCCTATTGGTCAAAGCAATTGTAATCAGGGTAATTATGCATATGTCCATAATATCGACAAAGACAGCTAGAACTTTATCGATAAGTAGAATAAGTAAGACAGGCTAAGTTAAAAACTCATGAATAGTATTTAAGTGCATGTAAATTAAAAATAAAGTAGACTTGAAATTATCAATCTATATCGGCAATAACTTGCCTTGCATTTTTAATTACAAGCTCTCCTATCTTTCGGCAGTTCCTTTGAACGCCTATCCAAGCAGCTGAAACCCTGACAGCTAGTTAAACTAACCAAGGGCTATAGGGAATAAAAATCCAATACACAAGGACATACTTTACACTAGAAACACCACTTCCAACACCACACAGCATAATGTATAATCACACTCAATAAAAAAATTAGCAGAGGTTTATTTCTTTTTATAAGAACACATTAATATTTTTAAACACCAAAACTGGGTAATCTGTTTTATAACGATTACCACGGTGTTAGTGGAATTAGTGATCAGATAATAATTTATAATAATAATTTTTAGTATTGCATAAGAAAAAATAAAAAAGTGTTGTAAAATTATAAGAACCGAATCCATAAACGTATGTAAAATAAAACCTATAATTAATGTGACTATCAGCTTCTTCCACATAGGACTGTTAGACATTTTGGAATTTTTTATCTGAAATATTAAAAATTGCTTTTAAATCTCAAATAATTACCATTTTACAAAGTTCTTTGCTTTGCATGTAAACTTATGAAATGTTACATTATTCTACATTTTAGTCTAAAAATTTAAGCTCTAAATAAAAATTGCACGCAAGGCATTGAATGTTACCAAAAGCATTTTTGACCGCACAATATTTTTTTAATGTAAGCTAAAACAAAAAAATATAGCATCCGCTAGACATGCACATTTGTCGAACTCACATCGACGACTAAATTGAAGAGTATAAAAATATGTGTTAGTAGTGGTGCGCACAATTGTGCAAAGAAATGGAAACCCCTGATTTATATAGTGGCCTCACTACTACAACAATGCAACAAAAGAAAAAACAAGAGGCATTTTGTTGCCCTATTTGCTTTAAAAAAACTGACAATTTCCACAAAAAAAATCTGTTTTTATGGAAAAAAAACTGCACCTTAAGGATTATTTACACTATCGCATATTTCTTACGTATTCCATAATACTTTGTGAGATATAAATGCAACACTGATCCAATAAAAAGCTTAGTAAAATTTCAAAAAACGATGAAGTCGTTGGAATGTCAAATTTTTTTCGTAATACTTGTCATTTTCATAACACATTGCATTCACACTATTACACATTTACATATTACTTGAGTTTTTGATATGTATTAATACAAAGTATAATAGTGTAAACTAGCCTTTAGTCCTCATCCACACTATGTAACATTTGCTGCGAAACATTTGAGTTTGATGATGAAAGGTGAAAGACGAAACGTGGTCTTTGTTTCGTGTGCGAGCAGTTTTTGTGAATTTGCTATTGAAACAAAGAGAGAAAGCATATAAATTGTTTAAATGCTGCAAAAAAAAAAGTTTTATTGTATTGACACCAATTCAGTTTCAAAACAGAATTGAAGACACTTTCTGCAGAAAATGTTTCTTAATATGGACGAGGACTTGAAACTTGAAAAAAAATTTTAATACGTTTGGCTGTTGATACCATAGATGAGGGTAGTGCACTAAGTTTGCAGTTTCAACTCACAACTACACTCACAATATTATTACAGTAACGGACTAATGGTTATTCAAGAAGTATTCCGTTCAGACATTTTTAAATAAATAAACATTTAAAATTCCAAGCAAATTTTTTTTTAACTGATTGTAACTTTTATTTAAAAAACTAAGTGCACATTTATAAGGATTTTCGGTTGCATTTAATATTGTCTGTTGATTAAGTATGAGTATTCTGTATGTAAAATTAAATGAAAATGAAATTTAAAACAACTCTAAATTTACTTACAACCCGATCTACTTATTTTGCATTTAATTTTAACGAAAAGTTAATTTAATTTTTACTGTCAAAAGTTCAACCGCGAATTCCATAAAAAATTAACCACAAGTCAGGAAAGCAAAAATAATGATTTCTAGTGGCGTTCTGGAAAAGCCAGACGTTAAGCTAGCGGTATTAGACGTGACGTGACTTACTGGAGTAAGTCATCGATTTTTCTCGCCATACTGGAAGGGAGTGTCGATAACTACAACACAAGTGACTGATTATGACATTTGTGGTCGCATAATATTTCTTAGTGGGCCGTAATTTGTATGAAAACTGTTACGTTATCGGTCACTTGCATTGTCGATCGACTTGTCGTGCTGATAATTGTTAATGGGCCGAAAATGCAAGCGAAAGATTGCGGTCGACATCGGGGTACAGGCTGTTAATTTAATAAATGTAAACATAAAAAATGTAAACAAATTAAATTAGCCTTTGGTTGTAAGGAAGAGCATTCTAAAGACGAATAGCGTTGATCGAAATTTGCCACTCCAAAACTAGGCATCGAAATTTCGGACATATCATTCTTTTACGCCTTGGTGATCAAGCAAATCTTATTTTTTCAAAGAGGTATTTCGGCTTTTCGGTGTAAACTACTTTATGCAAAAACAAAAGAATCCTTGTCTTAAGAATACTTCATACAGAGTTTTCAAGTATGCTGAGACTTGGTCACGCTTTTTTAGTCTGTGATTATATCTTATATGTGTTTTTATGTAATACTTTAGTCTGGTTTTTGTACTAGTGGAATTGCAATGAGAAAACAACTCGCATCTGTATGTAAAGCTTCGAACCAAATAAGCTTTTGTAAGTAGGATTCTTACATTCAGCGGTGTTGTTTAACATAAACCGCTGTATTTATATGGCTTGACCAAGTTAAGGTGCTGTTGAGCATTAATCCCGGACATAATTGACATTGACATAATTCCCATGTCAATGATGTCAACTTTCACATTGATTATTAGGATATCATTTTCGATAAAAGGTGTGACGGGTAGTGATTATGAATATGACTTGCAGAAAATTTAAGCCTAAAGTTTTACGGTCCGATATTTTCAAATTTTAGAAAAACACAGATTTTTAGAACCTAAAGCAAAAAAAAAAAAAAACAATAAAATAAAAAGATTTCTTTAAAAAAAATATTGAAATGCAGTTTGCGACTTTTATTGTAACTAACAAAACATATTCATAGTAAAAAAAGATTGTTAATTAAATTAAATAAACTTAAAAAAAAACGTATGAAACTCCGAAAGTATCTAATTTTTTCACCCCCCCCCCCCTGAAAAAGGTAAAACTTAATGAAGGATCACCAGCAAATCAATACATTGAGTTAAATGCTATGGACATTCGTTTAAGAATTGATGAGGCTCCAAACCTATCGAAATTACAAAAGCTAGACATCGAAAGACTTTTAAATGAAAAGAAAGAAATTTTTGAAAACATTGTTGAACCAATACACAGGAGATCATGAGCCAATTTCTACTGCACCTTACCTTCTTTCTCCTGCAATGAAGGTAAAACTGCGTCAAGAACTAGACGATATGTTAAAAAAGATGGTCATTGAAAAAACTGAGTCTCCATGGGCATTTCCAGTTGTACTGATACCAAAAAAGGATGGCAGCACAAGACTTTGTGTAGACTACAGCCGTCTTAATACTATAACAGTGAAGGATACTTACCCACTGCCGAGGATGGACGATGTATTACACGCAGCAAAAACTACTCCTTTTATGACATAGTTAGATCTAAAATCAGGATATTGGCAGATCCAAGTTGCCACCAAAGATAAACCGAAAACGGCATTTACTACGCCTTATGGCATTTTTGTTTTCAACCGGATGCCTTTTGGTCTTGAAAACGCTCCTGCGACGTTCCAGCGGATTATTGATAAATTTCGTTTAAGTTTGCCAAATATCCTTATATAAGCCTATCTAGACGATATAATTGTTTGCTCAAAAGACTTTGAATCACATTTAAACGACATAAAACTTACTTTCTAAAAGTTAAGAGAACTGGGTTTTCATTTGAATAGGGATAAATGTTTCTTTTGTAAACCAGAAGTAAAATACTTAGGCCATATTTTAACGGAAAATGGACTTAAAATTGATTCAGATAAAACTGTAGCAATTCTTAAACGTCCAGAGCCCAGAAATTTAAAACAGCTGATTTCTTTTCTACGAACTTGTTCCTGGCTCCGGCGTTTTATTCCAAATTTTGCAGAAGTATCAAAACCATTGTCTTGCCTAACGAAGAAAAAATCAGTGTGGAAATGGGCAAGAGAAGAGCAAAATGCATTTAATAAACTGAAAGAGCTTTTAACTTCACCTCCTATACTTCAACAAGTAAAGGAAAACGAAACATTTCTTTTAAGAACCGATGCCAGTAAATATGCCTTAGGTGCTGTTTTGATGCTGGGGGAGAAATATAATGAAAGACCTATTGAATATGCCAGTAGATTGTTACTTCCTGGTGAGCGCAATTATTCCACTACTGAGAGAGAGGCATAAGCAGTTGTATGAGCAATACAGAAATTTACAGGTTACATTGAGGGAGCTGAAATTAAAGTATTTACGGATCATCAGCCGCTAAAATGGCTTTTTACATTAAAGTCGCCCACAGGAAGACTAGCCCGTAGGTCTTTATTATTACAAAGTTATAATTAAACTTTTTCATATACTCCTGGTAAGCAAAATATAATTGCCGATGCTTTATCTAGACCTCCTTGTACAAATAATGAATGTATTGAAAAATGCGATTGTTACCATATTGAAGTAGATTTTCCACGAATAGGTTCTGAAGAATTTCGTACTGCACAACTAATGGATGAGGAAATAAATAAAATCATTACCTCATTTGAAAATGATGATGAGAACGTTATGCGTTACATTAGTAGAGGATACATAATGGTCAATGGTATACTTTTCAGATATTGTTCAGAACAAGATTCCGAAAATGGACAAATAGTTTTACCTTAATCTCTACGGGACGAAATCCTTTTTAAATATCACAATGATCAAACAGCTGGCCACTATGGTATCAATAAAACTTTAAGTCGTATCACAAGACTGTTTTATTGGTCTGGAATCAGATCGGATATTGAAAAGTATGTAAAGTCATGAGACGAATGCAAGAAATATAAGCCTACAAATATGAAGCCTAGGGGTTTATTGCAAACTGTAAGCAGTAATAAGCGTTTCGAAATAATTTCTGTTGATTTGTTTGGGCCGTTGCCAAGAACCAAATATGGGTTTCAATGGAGTTTGATCGTTGAAAACATATGTAGTCGTTTGGTTGAATTATTTGCCTTACGAGAAGGTTCTACAGAAAATTGTGCATTAACTTTATTAAATGAAGTAATTCTTAGATATGGTATCCCACGCAGAATTCATACTGATAACGCGCTAATGCAAAAGTTAACATTTTGTTTGGGTATTCAGCAATCATTCACGCCAATTGACCATCCTGAATCAAATCCTGTTGAGAGGAAACACAACTGTCAATATATGTAAAGAGGGAACACAACAAATGGAATTCGATGATACCAGCAGTAAGGTTCGCAATGAATACAGCTAAGTGCTATAGCACTGGTTTTAGTCCTGCTTACCTGACATTTGGAAGAGAGCTTAGGACGCCGATAGAAGTACAATATGATTTTAAAGCAATTGTAAATTCTGAAAACTTCATTCCACAAATTACTCCACATTTGTTACGTCTGGCAAACACTTTAGAGCTAGCGAACGAAGCACAAGAGCAAATGCAGGATAAAAACAAAAGCAGCGTGTATCGCAAAAGAAGACCGCAAACACGAGTTGATATTGGTGACAGAGTTCTAGTGGCCAGACATATTCTAAGCAAAGCTAGCCAAGGCCTAACATCCAAGTTTACACCACGCCAAGATGGGCCATACGTTGTAATAGCCAAAAAGGGAACATCTTGTTTTACAATAGCAAGTGAAGAAGACTTAAATGTACCTTTAGCTACACACCACGTATTCGCACTTACTCCATATGAAGGTATGACAACAAAGCCAATATACCCAATACGAAAACGAGGTCGTCCCAGAACTGATGAAAAGCCTTCATGTTCCAACCAACGCACTACCAACAACAACGAATGTGATCAATATAACAATGAAGATGCAGAGCAACAAGAACCATTACGACAAAGGAAATCAACACGCTTGTTAAACCAATATTCCAAGGTAACCCAGAAGGATGCTTAAGCTTATAATGCTGTTACATAATCGGGACGATTGTATGCAACAGAGGGGGAGATTGTAGCGCCGCGATATTAATATATTAAGTTATTATACATTATTTTACAGTATTTTAACTTATCAAGACAATATTGACTTTGATTTTATTTGTTTACTGATTGTGAAATTACTTAATCAATTTGAAATTAACGGTCTATAATAAAATACATTTACTTTTGCTTAAATACAACTCTGTGTTGTGAGTGACATTTGTTTATAGTTTGAAAGTTACTTGTAATTTGTCTAATCGCTTATTTTGTTTTATGCTTTGTTCTTATTAAAGTTAGATGTAAGAATTTTGTAAAATAAAAATCACTCTGAATTTGGCTTTCGAGCAGTAAAGATCTCCTCGGCGTTTAACTAAATACAGAACATATAAATATTAAAAACAACTAACCCTTGTGGACTATTAAGACCCTTGTGGACGTGGTTTGTCTGAGAACCGAAGCTGACCCAAGTGTCTCTTCAGAGCCAGACTATTAACAAACCATATAAATAATAAACTAAAATAAAAACAAAATTAGCTTCCAGCTGCGTTTGAATTAAACCAAATTAGCTTCCAACTACAATGGAAAATAACAAGTGCCCACAATTAGATAATTTTTGTTACGTTTGTGGTCATATCGTCCCAAAAAGAGGTCAAATGGATCGAAAAAAATTGATTACTGAGGAATTCAAAACAGCGTATTGTCAATATTTTGATGAAGCAGATTTAAATGGTGCAAACTTTACGCCGAACACAGTGTGCAAAAATTGTTATAATACCCTTATAATGTGGATACATGAAATTGGTGGACAGTTTTCTTTTATGAAGCCAGTAATTTGGGTGAAAGACTTAACTGGACATGATGAATCCAGGTGCTACGCATGCATAAATTCTCGTCTTGGATTAAACAGAAAACCATTCAAAACAAAAGTATACATTGCTGCTTTTATTGCCACACTTCCATTTACCACCTAAACCACCGAGTCTGGATACTGTGTCCCTGCAAGCCGAAACCGTTTTCACCAATCCGACCAATTTGAATGATGCTGATTGGACACCCGATATTGAAAATAATAGACCACAACCGCTAACACAAATCGAAATGGATTACATTGTGGCTAAGATGGGACTATCACAACAAAACTCCGAAATGTTGATATTCATTTTTAAAAAGCAGAAAACTGACACAGCAAAATGTCAGCGCAACATCATACCGACAACGCCAAGCTGATTTTCAGAAATGTTATTCCTATGAACAACCTACGAAGAAAATAAGGTCATCAGAACCACAAGCGTAAACTTCAACGAGGATGGATAGTGACAATAATTGAAAATGTTCTAAATTTTGTTTCCATGCATAGATAACATATAAAAATCGCATATTTTCTGTGTAAGAATAGCTGTAATATGAATCAGAATGTTTATTTTCATGCAAAATAAAGAATCAATAAAAAAACCATCAATGTTTTTCCAAAGGATTTTTTATGAATTAAAAATAAAAAATTTAAATTTTTTGGGCAAAAATATTTTTTTTCTTCATACATTTATTTATAACTGCGAAACTGTTGCTTATGTAGCGAAACGTTGTATGAACAGATTAAAGGAATTGTAATTCTTAATTTTCTTAAAGAGCCTTAAACGTGACAAATTTCCCTATACGATACTTACTAACTTCAAATTAATTTTTCTATTATTTTTTTATGTACCTTGACCAAACTAATGATGCAGAAGTTCTTCTTTTTGGGTCTACTTTCATAAACAATTATCAGAATTGAGTCCCGAAATCATGTGTTGTACTGTGTTATAGAACATATAAATCTACAAATAAAATTTATAAAACCTTTTTGTGGTTTTTCAATAAATAAAAAAAAAAGTTTTAATTAAAAAAAACTTTTAGTACAATCAGTGGAGACAGAAATTTTCGGAGAAGAGTCGCCATTCTGTGCATAAAATGTTCATTTCTGAAATAAAATCTTCAAAATTATAAATATTTTATCAGGAAAAGAATCCAAAACCTACTGCTGCACAAGGTAAGCAGTGGTTTTGACTGTATTGCATTGGACATCATGCAACCAACACCTCAACGTTATTGGAAATCTGTAGCAAACCGAAAAAACCAAAGCTAGGGCACTTAGGATAAGCCGCTTTAACGATTTGTATTCGGGAATCAAAAAGGATTAAAAGAGCCTTCCCAAGAACGGTACATGATTAATTAGTATCCTCAATTCCTTGAAAATGCAGAGCAGTTATTGACACAAAGGTTTTCGGTACAAAAAGGGATGTTAAGTGGGGTTTTAAATTTGGTACCAACTTCCAAAAAAATTTTCTATTTGGACTTTCACGGTACCATTTTTTTAAATTTATTAAAATAACAAAAAAAGTACATAAAAATTCAATTGTACACAAAAAAAAAAACAAAACTTAACATTAACATACATTATATGTATGAATAAAATAAGGTACACCAAAGTCTTATAGATATATGAGATTAAAATCAAACACTTACTTGTTTAGTTAATTAACTATTTGGAATTGTTACATCATAGCAGCCCGAATTTGTCGATCTTAATCGATCCTTTGTTTGTATGAGACTTGATAATGTTGGCACATGTAGTCTGTTTCTTTCCTTAGTTTTGATCATATTTCGAAAAGAAAAAACGCTTTCCACATTTGCAGACGAATGTGGAATGGATAAAATTCCAGCAACGACTCTAGAAATACCAGGAAACATATGGACATTAAGCTCATTTTGTAAATTAGCTATGGCCGACCAAAAACTAGAAATGTTTTCAGTTTTTAACGACTGCAGTTGCTCGACATCAGCTAAAGCTCTAAATTGATTATTGATGGAATCAAAATTTGCAATTTCATTCGGGAACATTTTTGCTAGAAGAGATAAAATGCTACTTGTTTAACCTGAAATAACATTTTCAGGAGTAAATTTATGGAACCACATTAAAACTTCGTTATTAAAGTTGACTTTTGGTTTTCAAAACTTTGCAAAATTGTATATAAAATAGTTTTGCATTTTCTTTCATTTCTTTAACAATATCAATATTGATATTATTTGTAGAAATATATAAATCCACTTCTGTTCCGCAATAAATTTCTTCAAAGGGAATGTGATTTTTGTAAAGGTCTACGTTAGAAATATCACATTCATCCAAAACATGTTTATTCATGAAATTACGTTCTATTTGGCGGAACAAAAAAGTTAGCCTTTGTAAAACTTCATGCATTCGAGGATCTTCTGATTGCATTTCCAAATTAACCATGTTAATAATTTTAAGTGCATATTGCATAAAAAAATGCAATTTAAAAGAAGGATTTTTTAAAATTCAAAAAGGGGAAACTATGAAAAATTTTTAAATTGTACCAAATATTCAAGGAAGTACCTCGGTACTTTAGAAGGTCAATATGTACCAAAAAAGTTAAATTGTACCAACGTTAAAATGCCTGATACAAAATCTTGTCTAATTTTTACAAAAATATTAGATAAAAAAACAAACCACTTTTGGTGGAAATACATCCAGGCTTAACTTATTTTGCAAAGAAACCTTTGTATTTCAATGCACATATCCAAAACAAAGTAAAACCATTTATTTTATGTTCGGAAAACAAATTTGTTTCTAATTGTTATACCATAATTTTATAATTGACAATTTTAAATTTGCTCGTAGCTTTATATACATATATTTATGTACTTAAAAACATAAAAATTAAACTTTATAAATTACTTCTCCAATCTCGCCCATATTCTAAGAGAGGTTGTGTACCCAATTTGGAGAAAATTTCTCTTACCGTTCTTAAGATATAAAAAAAACTATTTTATACCCATGGGATACTTGTACCTAATTTTGGCTCCTGCCGTTCTCCAGATATATAGAAAATAGAAATAAAAAACAACAACAACCAGGGATTTATTAGTAAGATTAGAGGCAATCGTGGTTTATTGCTCATATCTCATAAATAACATAAATGTAACAGCCTATTCTCCATCATTTCTGGGGCCTTCAGAAAACCCATTTCAACATACACACGGACAGACTTAAGTCGTTAAATCAATTTTGCTAATCATAATGATCCAAAATATATATACTTTTTATGGTATTGGATCAATATTGTAGAACTAACAAAAGGAATGCAAATAATCCACCTAGGGTGAAGGGTATAAAAAGTAAAATTTCTAAAGGTTGTTGCTACAATTTAAAAATTCTCAATGCCATCCCTATTGTGTAGTGTTGTTGTTGCTACAACAAACTTCCAAAAACATAAGCCTATGCACACACATATAATGCAATGCTAAGTTTTTAAGTACCTTTGTGCTTAAAGTAAGTGAAAAAACTTAAATATAGTACGAGTTTTTTCGTTCTGTGTAACTACACAAATACAAGTTGGGAGATGACAGCATAAATGATTGGAAATAAGATAATAAGGAAAGCGCCCAAGCTAACAAAAAACCACAAAAATAATTGGCTAAATTTTGCTTAATTTAAATTGTAAATATTTTTTTCTGATACGCAAGTCCCGCCAGTAAGCGTAGACACCAAGTGGCATATCCATGTTCCACGTCTTCATATCAGAAGAAATTATTAGCAATTTAAAATGTGATCGGAAATGAAGCTGAGCTTTTTGTTAAAAACCTACTTGATTATAAATACTAGGGAGATCGAACGGTTATTAATCGACCGGTTTTAACCGGTTATTTTTGCTTTGCCCAAGTCGGTTATTTTAAAATGCCCATTTTTCGAATATCGAATAAACCGGTTATTTTGGTATAATAAACTGATTATTTTAATAATGTGTAATTAATATACATTTTCCTCACTCTGGTTATAGATGTACCCGTAATTAAAGTGTTTTCTAATTGAATATTGGTCAAACTTAAACTTTTACTGAAGAATGTCAAAACAAAATGTAACAAAGGTCAAAAAACATTATGAACACTGTAAATACAAATCTTATAAAAGCGTGTGTTCTTGTAAAAAAAAAACATGTCACGACTTATTAATCACCTCTAATTAGTCTACATGCCTGACATTAATGTGCTCCACATAAAACTTAACTCCGTTGGAAGTAGTTCTAAAGAGACGACAAAGAATACTTTACTAAAATACGCTGCCAAAAATGAATCATTGGTGAAATATTAGCCCATTGTGTTGCCGAGGACGAAATGAACTTTAAGGCACTAAAAACTCTTAAGTAGTTCTAGCATTTCTTCATGCTGAAAACTACAACATTCCGGCGGAATCAACGATATGGGAAAAATTTGACAAATATTTCACACAAAAAGCATGTTCATTTTACTATTCGTTTCTATAATGCTGAAACAAAATAATTTGAAATATATAATCCTGGCTAATCTAATCCTGGTTTTGTTTGCAACTTTTTAAAAATATGGTTGATTTATATAGACATGCTTAAACACCAACAAATTAAAACTCATTCAAAATAAATTTGGGAATATTTCAAATAATAACTTAATTAAATTCCTATAATTTATTTGCTTTTGTAAAACGTTTGTCTAGATCTAAATTACATTAAACAAATATCTTCTTACAAATAAAGTTTAGTAAATCAATAAAAAATTGTTGAAAATGAAGCTAAAGTTTGGTCAATTTACTGGTCCCACTTTTCTTGGATTTTACCATCAAATAATTGTTAGCTCTGATCTAAATTTTGAGTTGACTCTGTTTCGAGGAACAAGTTCGATATGTATTTTGTTGGCTCCTTACCTTTGCAAATTGTTTTGTTTTTATTCAAATTAACGTTGTATTACAAAAACTTATTTGATTTTTGTGTTTTTATGTATTCGAATTAAAACCGATTAACCGGTTATTTAAAAAATGCTTAACCAAAAACCGGGTTTTTTTAAATAGCAACTATTCGTAATATTCGAAAACCGGTTATTAAAAAAAGTCGAATAATCGATCTCCCTAATAAATACAGAACAGTTTTGGATTTTTTAAATAGAAAACTAAAACTGCGTTTTAAGCGATTAATGCTGTATATGCATCGACTTTTAATTAAATTTAAATTGTTACGTTTGGCGCGTTTTGGTCATAAAATGTTGACAACGACAATGCTATCTGAATGTCAATCCATAAAGTATTTAGGTATGTTCATATATTCTGGGCCCTTGTGTAATTCTAAGTCCGTCAATCAATTTCGAAAGCCTCAACAGAAAGGAGCAAATTTGGTGTCAAATTGTTTTTAGCTATTCTAAGCACTCTGTGATTAAAATCCTGCAGACTCGGTTCAGAGGGAAAAGAGTTTTAAAAATTAATATTTCTGGTTAAACAGCTAACATAAATTGGGGCGGAATGCAATATATGTTTCATATCACGCGGTCTTCCGAAATATAAATTTAAATTTTTTTCCCATGTTCTTTTATTGAACCTTCATATACTAAACTATGAACTAGGGAGATCGATTATTCGACTTTTTTCAATAACCGGTTTTCGAATATTACAAATAGCTGCTATTTAAAAAAATCCGATTTTCGGTTAAGCAATTTTTAAATAACCGGTTAAGCGGTTTTAATTCGAATACTTAAAAACACAAAAATCAAATAAGTTTTTAAAATAAAACGTTAATTTGAATAAAAACAGAACCATTTGCAAAGGTAAGGAACCAACAAAATACATAGATATGAATTAGATCATACCTAACAAATATTTGACGATAAAATCCATAAAAAAAGTGGGACTAAGTAAATTAATCAAACTTTAGCTTTATTTTCAAAAAATTTTTATTGATTTACTAAACTTTATTTGTAAGAAGATATTTGTATAATTTAATTTAGAAACTGATGAATGATATTTGATCTAGACAAACGTTTTACAAAAGCAAATAAATTATAGGAATTTAATAAAGATATTATTTGAAATATTCTCTCAAATTTATTTTAAATTAGTGTTAATTTGTTGGTGGTTAAGCATGTCTATATAAATCAACCATATTTTTAAAAAGTTGCAAACAAAACCTCTTAGCCAGCATTATCTTTTTCAAATTATTTTGTTTCAGCATTATAGAAACGAATAGTGAACTTACTGAACATTCTTTTTGTGTAAAATATTTGTCAATTCGTCGACCACAATTTAAAACATTCCATGACATTGTTTGATTTCTTTAATTTTGTTTTTTAGGTCTTGGTGTTTTAATAAATAAAACTGGTAGAAAATTTTCCCATATCATTGATTCCGCCGTAATGTTGTAGTTTTCACCTTGAAGAGATGCTAGAACTACATAAGAGTTTTTAGTGCCTTAAAGGCATTTCGTCCTCGGCAATACAATGGGCCAATATTTCACCCAATGATTCATTTTTCACAGAGTATTTTAGTAAAGTATTATTTGTCGTCTCCTTAGAACTACTTAAAACAGAGTTAAGTTTCATTTGGATCACATTAATGTCAAGCATGTATACTAATCAAAGGTGATAATTAATTCGTGACATGGAAGAACCTTTGTAACTTATCCTTTTAGGGCACTTCAAGCACCTAACTTTGTCTTTTTAATCGCGTTCGTAAAATATCTAGAGATAATCTTTATATGGAAATTTACATATTTAATTTTAAGAATACTCTTGCACAAATTACTATTTACTTTTTAACTGCACACGTTTTTGTAGTATTTTAAATAGTTTTTGGTTTTCCTTCTACAAGAACACACGCTTTTATAAGCGATTTGTATTAACAGTGTTCCTAATGTTTTTTGACCTTTGTTACATTTTGTTATGACATTCTTCATAAAAAGTTTAAGTTTGGCCAATATTCAATTTCATATTCAATTACTACAACAAGAGTAAGGAAAATGTATATAAATTACAAATTACTAAAATAATATGGGCATTTTAAAATAACCGACTAGGGCAAAGCTAAAATAACCGGGTAAAACCGGTCCTAATATGAACTGACAATAATTAATAAAATCTTATTCTTATTCTTATGTTAACGTCCTGCCTATGTTGAAAGAAATTTCTGCTAATCACGGTTCCCGTTTACAAGGGATAACGCGCTGTATCTCTTCTTCTTAAATATAAAACATAATTGTCTTATGAAAGTGCGTTTTTGGTTTGCTTAATGATAACTTTTGTTTAAAATTACAAATAACAAAAATTTTCTCTGTAAAAACGTTGTGCGTACGTTGTTCTTAATTTATAGCACATAATTTAGACAGACAAAAGTTCTTTACATAAAGAAATACATAGTCCTGCCACATTGTAGTAATTTCAACTTGATTCATAAAATATTTTATTCTTCTTATTACACATTTTATAAATAAATTTTGTTTCATTGAGTTTTTTTTATGTAATTCATAATAATAAAACATGTTGTAATCACAAAATTGATTAAAGAAAAAATCCATTGGTTTTTGCTGCTTTTAAATTCAATAAGTAATTAAAAGAAAAAAACAAAAACACACATACTTGAAAGGATAATTAATTGACAATTAGTTCCAATTAAATAATTACATGGAACATTTTATGAAACATTAATTAATACTCAGCATGCACAATCAAATTTAATTATAAAGAGCCTCCATGGGTTGGTTGTGAAGTTGTGTGTGCATTGGTCACAGCGCGAAGAAACGAACGTGACTATCGGGGCAAGTTTTAATATGCACAAAAATTTTTCAAGCAGGCATGTAAATATACCAAAAAAAAAAAGAAATAATTAAAAATGTGCATACAAATATGCACGCGAAAAAACACAATATTTAACTAGTTTTATTACAAAATATAATTATCTGTTTTTTTCAATTTTTTAAATTTAAATGATCGTATATTTTCGCACAATCCCGTAGAATATTCAACATTAGTCGATGATACTGGCTCATGCTTAAATAATTTTACTTCACAGCAAAGCGAATTCACTAGAAGGTAAGACCAAGTCAGCGCTGCCATTTGTCAAGTTTTCCCTTTTTCTGCAAGAGAGTTTTTAATTTATATAAAGTTTTTTCAAGTTTTTTATAAATTTATGAAAGTTTTTTATAAATACATAATTGAAATGAAAATATTATGTGTTTTTGTGCAATTAAGCCATCTTACTGTATATATTTTCTCTGACCTTTATAATTGGGACAGTGTTTAATTGTGTTTATTCTTTCCTACCTAAAATATCCCAACTATATTTTTTAGGTGCTGAAGTATTTTTAACACTAGATTCATAAGTTATCCGAAGGTGATAATAGACTTTACAGTTTATTCTTTAAAGTTTTATGTTGACCTTTGTAAAGTTGTTTTAATGATGACTTTCTAAAACATGTTAAAGTTTTAGCACCTTTTAGGTTTTTAATAATTATTTCCTTGTAAACTAATTTATTGGTTAAGAAGAAAAAACTAATTTGTATCTCCTTTTTTCTATATTTTTAAACAAAATGAATTCCAAATACATTTTTTTGTATATTTTTATTTAATTTTTAAACAAAATGAATTCCATATAAATTTTTGTGTTTTCTTTAAAAATTTTGGCACTTTTGTAAAAACAAGTTTTTTTTCAGATATAAGAAGTTTTTTGAAAAATATATATGGCAGCGCTGGACCAAGTCAACGGTATGGTTTTGTTTGGTGGTAGAGTTGCCAAAGTTTGTATAACACAAGCAGTGTTGTCGTAGAGTTGACTTCACCTTCTAGTGAATTCGCCTTGACATAGAGATAGTGTGTCAATGTATTCAACGGTTCGCTTTTAATAAAATAGAAGTTGTTTTTTTTTTACTTAATCAGCATTAAAGGACCAAAGGCATATCGTTAGGTGATTATTGCTTTGTCCCACACGCCAACAAGCAGGTTTGGAGAAAAACGATAAAATAGGTTTCCAATCAATTTTCTTAAAAACTACTCGATAGATTTTTTTTAAACGTTCCTAATTGATGGCTACGTAAGTTTTAAACAAAACTATACATTTTCATGAATTTAAATGCAATAAATCCAAGGTTATAATGGTTTTTCTAAAATAACATTTTGTCGTTATGTGCTCCATATCAAATTTTACTTCGTAATATGATGTTTTCTTTGACGTGGAGCAAAGTTAGTCTATGGAAAAAACAATAAAGTTGATTGAAGAAACGTGATAATTAGAAATTTATTAGGACAGGTTGGAATGTGTTGGAAGCGTGATAATTGCTAAACAGAGAATAATCTCACATAAGCCCCGAACTGCAGATGCAACATCATATTGAATGAAAGGATATTATGGTTTTGAAATTTCGCAATATTTATATTTTATTAGCAATATAACATATAAACAGTTCTACTGTTATGATTAAAAAAAATTATAAAAAAAAACATTTGATACTTTAGTCTAAAACGATATTCGTTTTTTGAGTAAACTATAATAATTATACATATATAAACATAAAAGTATATAACTTGAAAACTTTTTGCTAATAATTTGTACTTAAATTCTTAGGAAATTTCTTAAATATTCTTTATTTTGTCCATTGAAGGAATATTAGCAAATCTTTGATATATTTTTTCTTTTCATTGGAAATAGTTACCGATGTTAACCCGGCGTCAGGAACGTGATAAAAGAAACACCGATAGTCAGGTGGGTAAATATGACCCTAGTTTTTTTGACATTGTATTTTGCATAATTTTCAAAATTTGATAAACGTATCTGTAAGCAATATACATATACATAACTCGTTCAGCTATTTGTTATGTGCAAAAAAAAACATATTTAAATTGTTTTCAATTTTTTCATTTATTAATTTAAAAAAAAACAATAAACGAACTTAAAAATATAAAGAACTTCAATCAGTCTAATGCCATAAACTTAAAATCTAAAAAAACAAAAAATAATTACTAAATTCATCACATGTGTGTTAATTATATATTAAAAAGTGTAATTTTCTTTATCTTTCTGCAAGGAGTTTGAGCATTCATTGCAATAAGGAGCTATATGTTCAGAGCAGGTTGGGTCACATTTACCTTTTCTTAGTTGACGGTCAACTATCTCTGCTCACGTTCAATCATCAACTGAAGATAATAAAAGCTCGAATGGTCCAGAGCCACCTATAGCATCGATAATCAGTATTAGGAGGAACATTAAAGTGTGTAGATGGAAAGTGTAAGTGGTATAATTTACTAAGTTCTAAATAAAGTGGTGTAAGAATTTATAGTACAGCTATAAATAAACCCCCATATTCATAAAAATTATTTTTGATTAATAACATGTTTATTATGCAAATTTTTATAGAAAATTCGTTTCATAAACCTGCTATAAACCTGAAATATTTTTTTATGAATATGGGGGAAAGTGTTTAAATTTTTTTATTTATTTTATTAAAGTTGCAATAAAAGAACTCAAGAGGTTTATTATAAAGGAAATAAACCAAAAGCGTTATTTACAAGGCAGTAACGTAACAATTGGTGTCAGAAGTGGGAATGCAAAAGTAAAATAAACTTAAAAAAAATAAAAATAATAAATAAAAAAAAGTTGACAGCAATGAAATTTGAAGAACTTAAAGTGGAACAGCTCAAGAAAGAGCAGGTTAGATCTACCAACTTCAGGAAATAAAGCAGAGTTGCAGAAGAGGTTAATAGATGAATTCGAGCAACGCGGCATTGACATTGGTAGCCACGAATTTGAGGATAAAGAACAAATAGAGGTATGTACACGTGCAGTTGCTAGCAGTATGGATTTCAACACAATGTTTGCTGCTATGATGGCAAAAATGGACGATAATTCCAGAAGCATGGTAATGATGATCAAAGAAATTTCGAGCGATATTCTGGCGGAAACTTCTAAAAAAATCGATGAAAATTTCAGAGCTATTCTTGATGAAACTTCTAGAAAAATTGACGATAATTCCAAAAGCATGGTGATTACGATAAAAGAAAATTCGACCGATATTCTAGCTGAAATACTAGAAAATTCTAGAGTTACAAATGAGAAACTTCAAGAGATTTCCTGTGAAATAAATGAAAGAGTTAATGAAATGGAAAAAGAATTTAACCATAAGCTGTCTGATTTAAAAACACAAGTCTCGGATGTGAAAACACAAGTCACGGATGTAAAAACACATGTCACGGTTTTTGATGAAAAACTACACCATCTGGAAGCAAGAGTTAATAACATTCAATGCCAGGAGGCAGCGGTGCGAGTTATCCCAGAAGTTTCTAGTAGAATCAAGGCCCCTTGTTCTGACGGTAGTGTTCCATTTAAAGTTTTTAAGTTCCAGTTTGATACAGTTGCTAACAGAAATGCACGGAACAGTGATGAAAAGGCCAGACCTAATTCTTGCATTAAAGGGACTGCGGCTGAAATTCTAGAAAGTGTGCCAGTACGTTTCAGAAACAATTATGATGATATTATGGTAGCACTGCAACGTAAGTATGGTGGTGAACTCAGAAAATAGATATACAAAATGGAGTTGCGTGGCAGAGTACAAAAGGCAAACAAAACTTTACAGGATCTTGCACTCGAGATAGAGCGTTTGGTGCGGCTTACGTACCCTGGGGAGAATCATCCATTTTTATATCATTTGAAAACTGAGGCATTTGTAAACGGTATTCGGGATGTAGATATAAAAATTGCGGTATGTACATCACAAAAGTCTACATTTGTAGAAACTGTTTTATTTGCCCTATAGCCTAGTACTCTGTTCCAATTTGTGAGAAATGTTCAGCAACATCTATTATGTCATGCGAAAAATTTGACATGTATCAATGTTACCTATCTCGAGACTTTGCACTATTTGACCTCATCCCACATGTATTTTACTAAAAAGTATTTTTTTAAATAAAAATTAAGTAAAAATTTAAGTAATTATTGATGAAACACTGTTACCGGTTGCGTTATTTATGTTTTGCAGTTCTCATTTTAATATTTAGTTTAAACTTTTTTTTTATTTGCTTAAAATTCCACGTGAAATAAGTGCATCTTATATTATTTCGCAGTTGTAAAAAATGTTGGCAGAAACATTTCGCAACTTTTTCACAAATTAAACAGAGTACAACTCTATCAAAAATTTTTCATAGAAATTCCGCACAAGTTTTTTTCAGACAGGTTTTGACAGCATTTCACGTGAAATGTTGAACAGAGTACTAGGCTTAACCCAGGAAACCGCTAGAATTATTTCAAGACCACAAGTAGGCAAGGTGCGAAGGCTCGATGAGACCACCAATGGTGAAAGGGACATTGTGCAGGATATAAAAGAGGCAGTTATGGAAGTTTAAAGCGAGAAGCAAAGGAAAACTAAAGTAAAATGCTATAACTGCGGAAAGATTGGTCACATGCAGATAAACTGTAAAGCACAAAAGAAACGTTCAAGATCTGCTTCACCACCAAGAAACAGCCAGCGGGCTACCCACCACTCATCGCAGGAGTCACCGTTAAACAAAAAAGAGCTAGCACTGCGGGACATGAGCTAGCTCCCACATCTAAGGGCCCCACAATCTCCATCTCAGTTATGCAACAGAATAACAGAAATCTTACTGCTTGTGGCAATATAAACGGTCAAAAACGGGTTATGACTGTGGACACTGGGGCATGTCATTCGATAATTATGCCTGATTTAATACAACAGTCCATCGAACCACTATGTGGTGTAAGTCTGCGAACAGCTACGGGGGAGCCTGCCACTGTCTATGGGAAAGTAAGAGCTAAATTATGTATGGCCAATATAAGCGCCCACCATGTGTTTATTGTGGCTGATATTGTAGAGGAAGTAATCCTTGGCTCAGATTTTAGGATTGGACAAGGTATTCAACTGGATATGGGTCAACAAATTATGACTTGGCGTAATGTTGAAATTCCCCTGGATGTTGAATACGAAATCAAAGTACATGTTAGACAGGTACTCGCCCTTGGACGTGAAAAATTGCCACCTAAGTCAGAAACCATCGTATGGGCGCGAATAGAGGGAGATTGTGAGGACAACAAGAGTTTATGGGTGGTAGAGCCAGCAGTAATTACAAGTGATATAGTAACAGCGAATGCCCTCGTTAAAACCAGCAGAACCTTAGTTCCTGCAAGAGTTTTAAATCTATCTTACAGCGAAAAGGTCCTTCTGCAAAATTTTAAGATTGGACAATGTGCCTCAACAGAGGCAATAATAAGTTGCGAGAACCATCCAGACGCAACTAAAAGGAGTACCAAGGTCCAGGAATATGTGCGGAAATGGACAACAAATCTAAGGCCGCCCGAGAGAAATTAGGCAAGACAATTGCTAAAGAAATATGCCTTTATCTTTGCATCAAAAGGTAAAAACCAGGGCAGAACGTCTATCGTGAAACACGAAATTGACACCGGCGACGCTAAGCCAATTAAACAGGCCCCAACAAGCATTCCTCTAGCAAAACGAAATGAAATTAGAGACCTGGTTAATGAAATGGAACAGGATGGCATGATAAAACCATCATCAATTCCCTGGAGTTCACCGGTGCACAGTGGCTGAAAATCGTTTTTCATTGGCCAAAATTCTGTAACTTTTGAACCGAAGGAGATATTTTAGTGAAATTTTGTTTAATCGACAGATAGATTCTTAAACCTTTCTCCACTTTCAATTTCATTAGACTCGGTTAAGTAATTATTGGGGAATTTAAGGGCAAAGTGGAACTTTAGATATTTTTAACTTTAGCGTGAAATATGATTTTTTTTTTTTTTTATTAATTATTTAAAAATGTCATACATATTTGGATTTAAATAATAATCATTAAAATTTTTTGTAATAATAGGACACTCAAAAAATTTAATGCTTACACTAAAAAAACATTTTAACATTAAAAAAAATAGTGAAATCAACCAGAAATTTTTCTATTATTATTGAAAAATTAACAATTTTTTGCTGTCAAATTTGTTTACACTTAAAAAAACTTTAGAAATATTATCTAAAATCTTGCTCTTACTACAGAAGAATCTATTATTTTTTGATATAAAATTTGTTAATATTAGCAAAATAAATCCACTGAATTCTGATTTTTTTTTTAAATTTTGATACGAAAATAAAGGTATTTATTTTTTGAATTTTTCTTATTTATTAAAACATTTCATACATTTGTGGATAAAAAAACCTTTTAAAAATAAAAGCAGCAATAGATTTTAATAGCTTTTGTAACAATGTGAGGTTCTGCTTACTATTATTTTTAACTGAAACAATGTCTTTCTTAGATCTAATGAATAATAATTATTGTTCATTTAATTGAAAGAGTGATTGCAAATATTCCATATTTAGTTTCGGTTATTTCTGTTCTTTAGTAGTTTTTTGATTTATTCGTCTAAATCCCGATGTTCCACTTTCCATTGGTTTCGAATACTGGAGATGAACGGATCTGACGTTGCCAATAATATATTAAAAACATCTTCATTTGTGGAATTTCGTGAAATTTTTCTAGTATTGTGCTCTCTCTAAGAATGTAATCCTTATTCCTTTTTTCCTGAGCTTCCTCTGATAAATCTCCAAGTGGCCCCACCTGATATTTAATGACATCTTCTCCATGATAAAAAATTTTGTGAGCTGCACAGTGGCTGAAAATGTTATTTCATTGGTCCAAAAATTTTAATTTTATTTAATAGTAATCATATTAAAACTAAGGTAGCCAAAAATTAGGTCAATATATTGGTACTATACTACTATATTTTTGTCAAATTTCAACTTTAGAAGAATAGAACTTTTGCGGATCAAAAGGGATTAAGAAGGTAAAACCACTGAGGGAAAGGGTCTTCTTTAGTCCATTATATACTCTTGTACCCGTTTGTTTAACACTTTTTTAATTTTAATGAAATTACTCCAAAAATTTTTACAATTTTTTTTTTTATTCCGCAAAAATGTTTGCAGAAGTAACAGAAGTCATGTGCTATTGCCTTAAAAAAATATTTTATGATATAGGGAATATTGATCGTGGTCGAACTGAATACAGGTGGTACATATAAAATTTTTTATTATTGTTACACAATCAGAAAAACGTATAGCTGCCCTGATTCATCCTTACTTACCCGTTACACTACGTTCACACTAGCGTATTTTATAGTAGAATAAAGAGCTTAAATACCCATTTATTCTAAGCAGGTATATTGATTTTAAATTTTTTTTTGGTCTAATAATATTCTATGGCCCCATAACTATGCAATGTGTTGTTAAATTTGTGAAAAGTATTTTATAGCATATAAATAAAAAGGATTTTAAGTTTTTTTATTCTACCTGTATTTGGTATGAAAAAAAGTATGAAAAGGTTTAAAAGCAAGTGACATTCGGATGCAAACTCAGTGGATATAATATATCTGAGCAATAACAACGTTTTTCATGGAGAGCTTCAGATATAAAGAATTGGCCGGAGAGTATTTTAGAAACAGAAACGATATGTTAAAAACTACATTCGAAAAAAGGAAACTTAAATTCCTATAGCACTGAAATACAATTCGACTTAGAAAATAAATTATCTGTTTTCATCAAAAATTTAAAACAACACAGGAAAGTTGATTACACCAAAGATCGATTTTATAAGAGCTTTGCAAACTGGTTAGAGAGCGAACATTCTGTCCAGAACGCTTCAGAAACTACAAATCAAAACACTCGTGGGAAACCACAAAAATGGCTGGACAACTGTAGCGATATATCTAAGAGGCGGAAGCTTAAGGATATCAATGGAGAAATCGGAAATGAAAATATTCTAGATACTTTCCTACATCAATTACGATCAACATATTGGCCTACTGATCAGCAAAAAGTTCCAGATGTCATAGATTTTGGAGTGGTTAAAAACATCCCCGCAGAAACGATTTATGTTGAGGCTTCCTTAGAATTATCTTCCGACCACACACCTACAATTGTTACTATAATGATTCCAAATAGAATCGTATCGCCGTCTGGGTACTTATCCAAATCACCCTCACAAATAAATTGGTTAAAATATAAAAAATATCTTAGTGCCCATTGCACAAAAAATATTCCGCTTAGCACACCGGAGAGCGTGGATCTCGCTATTGTTAATTTTGACAGTTATCTCAAACTAGCTGTTCAACATTCCAGCACAACCCTCAAAAAAACCAAAAACAATATCATATATTCTGTAGATGCCGATCGTCTATTGACTGAAAAAAGGAGAGTTCGAAGAGAGTGGCAATTGCACAGATCCCCCCAACTTAAGACTTTATTAAAAGAGTGCACAAAAAGGCTAAGAAAGTTACTGCAGTCCCAAAAAACTGCATCCTTTGAAAAATATCTTAAGGAACTTGATGCAACTCCACAATCAGACTACTCATTATGGCGTGCAGCTAGAAATCTTAAAAGACCAGTTATCACTAAACCACCATTAAGAAACTTAAACGGAAGTTGGGCAAGAAATGATATAGAAAAAGGAAATCTTTTTGTTAATCATTTGAAAACCGTATTTACCGCTCACACATCTCTCGATATGGCGGTCGAGTTACCACCTGTTGCTGTTAGAGCAGCTGTTCCACTAAGATTTGAGATAAGAGAAATCGAAAAGGCTATTCATGATTTAAACCCGAAGAAAGCCCCTGGTTTTGATAAGATCAGTAACAAAATGCTTTTGGAGCTACCCAGCATAGCAAAGAAAATTATTCTCTTTATTTTTAATGCTATTTTGCGCCTTGAATATTACCCTCAGGAATGGAAAGTATCATTAGTTACCATGATACCTAAATCAGGAAAGGATCCTACAAAAGTTGAGTCATATAGACCTATAAGCTTATTGTCTAATATATCAAAGCTGTTTGAGAAGCTGTTAGTGTCAAAATTAACCCCAATTTTAAATGTAAATAGATGTATTCCTAACCATCAATTCGGCTTTAGAAGAGAACATAGCACAATTGAACAAACCCATCGTATAGTAAACGCCATAAGAAAAACCTTTGAAGAAAAAAAATATTGTTCCGCCCTCTTCATCGATGTTTCTCAAGCTTTTGATAAAGTCTGGCATGAAGGCTTATTACATAAATTGAAGCTAAATTTACCAGTAAACACACACAAGCTGTTAGAAAACTACTTAGTCGGTCGAAAGTTTATTATTAAAGAAGGTGCTTTTATAAGTTCTCCTCAGCCAATTGACGCTGGAGTCCCTCAGGGAAGCATCATGGGCCCACTGTTATACTTAATATATACCTCAGACATGCCAACAAACAACCACACCCTAACTTCAACATTTGCTGATGATACAGCTTTTTTAAGCGTGCACGAAAACTGTCATGAAGCTTCTCGCTACTTGCAGGATCATATATTTGAACTGGAAAAGTGGTTAAAACAATGGAGGATAAAGGTTAATGAGCAAAAATGCGTACATATAACATTCACCTTGCGTCGGGAGTCATGTTCCCCTATTAAAATCAATAATCAATTAGTGCCCCAACAATCGCATGCAAAATATCTCGGAATTCATCTAGATCGGCGTTTAACATGGAAATGCCATATAGAAGCAAAACTAACACAAATGAAACTAAAAGCAATTCAACTTAATTGGCTTATTGGAAGAAACTCTGTTCTAAGTCTCGATTTTAAACTTCTACTTTACAACTCTATCTTAAAACCAATTTGGTGCTACGGTATTCAGTTATGGGGCACTGCCTCGGCTTCTAATATCGATAAAATTCAAAGGCGACAAAATAAACTTCTTCGAATAATCACAGCCGCTCCCTGGTATGTTAAAAACTCAAATATCCACAAGGATCTCAATGTGCCGTTAGTAAAAACTATTATTACGAAGTACGCAGCAAAATATTTAAAAAGGCTTGAGTCGCACCCAAATCCACTAGCTCGAAATATTTTAAATGACAGCGGCCACTCTAGATTAAGGAGAAGAGATACAGCAGGACTCATCAGACAAGAAGAGCGCTAAACATCTACATATGTGAACAGAAACCGTGAAGAGAAAAATTTTCGTCTAGCATTGGCAGGACAAAAATAAAGTATTAGTATAAGATTTGATTAATTATTGTTAGTTCATATTTAATATATGAAGATTCAATAAATAAATAATGAAAAAAAAAAAAAAAAAAAAAAAAAAAAAAAAAAAATTACGATCACAAAAACAATTGACAAAAGTGGATATCATTGAAAAAGTTGTTAAAGATAGTCCATTGAGAACAAAACGGATTCTTAAAAGTATATCAACTCAAATCTATATCCAGCATATCATCACATAACAGCTGCTAATGGACAGTTTGCCATTAAAGGACACTATTACAATCACACCAATTTCGGCAGAGGTACAACTACAATCTCTTCTTGATCACACAGCCCAACGCTTGCTACAATAAATAAAAGGAAATGAGTTAAATAAATATGGAAACACAAAAGTTAATTTTTGTAAATGGGGGTGTGATGGTTCTTCCGGACAAAAACAATACAAACAAGTAGTATGAGAAAATATGTTCATGGTATCATTTGTACCTTTTCGATTAAAAAATATTTAGGAAGATTCAGAGCCTTCGACTAGTACAACGCAAACAAATGATATTTAGAAAAATGAGACACCATCTTCTACGAAATGATGCAGGCCTATCAAATTTGATTCAAAAAAGAAACTCATGATGCCATTAACAAAGAAGTTAGTGATATCAAGGCCTAAATTGCAACACTACAGCAATTACAATTAGATTTAGATGGGCAGCAAATTAAAGATGGAAAAGTAGGCCAGGCTTTGTTTAACACGAATGCTGCATCCAGCAGCATCATATGCTCTGCATCATCAAGCCAATTAAGCCAAGTCCGGACGAAATCGTTAGATAATACTGATGCATATGAATTTGGATTATCACCACTACATGCAAGAATACGACTTATGGAACACATACTAAAAATCAGTTATGATTTAGATTTCGGATCTTCAGCATCAATAAGAAACATCGAAACCAACAAGGATTAAGCAGTTCAAAAAGGAAACATTTTCAAGATGAATATCGCAAATTTGGGGCGATTATAGATCAGCCAAAACAAGGGTCAGGCAATACAAATGATGGCAATACCGCAAGAAGATTCTTTTCAGATCCAGAAACAGCATCTGAAATAACAAGATTTAAAATAATCCTAGAAGTACTTGCGTGCAATGAAGAAATTGACTCTAGAAAATTTGGAGATTTTGCTAAGGAAACTGCAAAAATATATACAAACAAGTACCCATGGAGAAATATGTCTGCTACAAGTCACCAAATCATTTATCATGGAGAAGATGTCATTACATATCAGTTGGTGCCACTTGGAGATTTATCACAGGAAGCTCAGGAATAAAGGAATAAGGATTACAGATTTTAAAGAGAGCACAATACTAGAAAAATTTCACGAAATTCCACAAATGAAGATGTTTTTAATATATTATTGGCAACGTCAGATCCGTTCATCTCCAGTATTCGAAATCAATGGAAAGTGGAACATCGGGATTTAGACGAATAAATCAAAAAACTACTAAAGAACAGAAATAACCGAAACAGAATATGGAATATTTGCAATCAATCTTTCAATTAAATGAACAATAATTATTATTCATTAGATCTAAGAAAGACATTGTTTCAGTTAAAAATAATTGTAAACAGAACCTCACATTGTTACAAAAGCTATTAAAATCTATTGCTGCTTTTATTTTTAAAAGGTTTTTTTATCCACAAATGTATGAAATATTTTAATAAATAAGAAAAATTCAAAAAATAAATACCTTTATTTTCGTATCAAAATTTAAAAAAAAAATCAGAATTCAGTGGATTTATTTTGCTAATATTAACAAATTTTATATCAAAAAATAATAGATTCTTCTGTAGTAAGAGCAAGATTTTAGATAATATTTCTAAAGTTTTTTTAAGTGTAAACAAATTTGACAGCAAAAAATTGTTAATTTTTCAATAATAACAGCAAAATTTCCGGTTGATTTCACTATTGTTTTTTTAATGTTAAAATGTTTATTTAGTGTAAGCATTAAATTTTTTGAGTGTCCTATTATTACAAAAAATGTTAATGATTATTTTTTAAATCAATATATGACATTTTTAAATAATTTAAAAAAAATAAAAAAATCATATTTCACGCTAAAGTTAAAAATATCTAAAGTTACAATTTGCCCTTGAATTTCCCAATAATTACTTAACCGAGTCTAATGAAATTGAAAGTGGAGAAAGGTTTAAGAATCTATCTGTCGATTAAATAAAATTTCACTAAAATATCTCCTTCGGTTCAAAAGTTACAGAATTTTGGCCAATGAAAAACGATTTTCAGCCACTGTGAGTCGTTAAAATTTAAAAGTAATTCACAGATTATTACTCATTAGGCAACACTTTTATGAATGTACAATGTATTAAAGAAAATTTTTGCAAATTTTCAGTAAAAGTTTCTAAGAAATGGTTAAGCAACAAATCTTTTTTAAATAAAAAATTGCACTGCTTACTTTACAAAATTATTTTTAGCCGCCTACTTACTTAATGAAGGAAGTTGTCGAAAACATGGACAGGTATGTACCAACATGAAAATATTTTGCTTTAACTTAAAAAGTAAAATTAATTTCATTCTTTAAAATAAAATTTCTTGTTCAAACGAAAAGAAAATCTGAAAACGAAAAAGGAAATGGAGTCAAAAATATGTGTTCAGAGGTAGAGGAAAACACGGAGTCTGAGACGGATAACGTTAACATCGCTGCAGGTCCTTCCCAGAAACATGGAGTGAAAGCGGCCTATTTACTGTGTTTGTAAACAGCTTTTAGTGAACCAAAACAATCATCTTCAGCGACATGGAAAAAAAACATCAATAATAAGGGTTTTCTTTAAATCGCTTAAAATTGCTATTTGTGCAAAGGGCAAACTTGCGAGACTCGTTTCATTAAGCGTTAATTTGTGTCTAAAAAGTGAAATGGGTGCTTATAAATATTTATAAAAAATGACAAAAGACTAAGAATTTGTTGTTCTAATTGTTGAATTTTTCGTTGAAAAAGACGGTAAGCATTAAAAAATTCTGTTTGTATAAATGGACAATCGAAAAGCGCAATTGTTAGACAAATCTACGAAGTTTGTGGTAATAAATGCTCATAAAAGTTTTTGTCAACCGACTTTTATGTGCGAGTTTATTTTCATGAAACGACTTCTGAACGACTTTTAAAAAATTGTAAGCGGTTACCCTGGTTGGGCTTTACTGCATAAAAAACTTTTGACAAATGCGAGCGATGCAAAGTTTCTAACAATTGACGCTTTTACCAACATTAAACTTTACTGATGCGCAACAACTGCATTTACGAACGTGCCCTATATACTATGCCCGTAGGCGTCAGTAACCCAACAAATGACCAATTCACTGATTACTAGAGTTGTGACGTTCCGCAACGACCTAGTTCTAATGAACGATGTCAGGCCTTTTTCAAATTTAATTTTTTATTGTTCCTTGTTCCGTAATTGCAGTTCGTTGCATCATCACATGTGTATCGTTCACTTTTTTATAAACACTAAGAACAAGGTTGCGTTTTTAGTCAATTACAAAACTGATCCATGCAATATATTTTATCAATATACATACATATCTGCCGTTTACCACCTGCAACGGCATGCAGGTACTAGGAGATTAATTTTTTTTTTTCTTAAATAAATATTTAATATTTACATAATATGTAACAATTAAAAACGTACTATTATGTTCTTAAATAAATATTTAAAACTCCTAGTCGGAGCATATGGCAGAAACAAAATCAGCCCATCGTAGTGTAGTTTGCGCAATGAGTTTGATCTCTTGCCATGTTCCACTGGATCTATATTCAGCATGAGTAGATCTCGCCCATGCACTTTTGAGTCTTCCAGGCCATCTCGACCCTTGGGGGTTCCATTTAAAACCATTTTTGCAATGTCGTTGTCACTCTTACGTAACGTGTGACCTATCCCTCGCCACTTCCGGCGTCTTATTTCAGTTGCGATTCTTTCGTTATTTGCAGTTCTTAGTAGGTCCTCATTAGAGATGGTTAAGGTCCAAAATATTCGACATATGCGCCGCAGACATTTGTTGATGAATACCTGAAGTTTTCTACATATAACATCCGTCACTTTTCATGTTTCACATCCGTATAAAAGGACCGCTTTAACACTGGTGGTAAAAATTCTAAGTTTTGTTCGCTGGCATATGTTGCGAGTTGACCAAACTTTCTTAAGTTTGTAATATGTTTATTCGTGCCCTTACGTCATCATCCGCTCCACCATCTTTTGTTACGTCGCTGCCAAGATAACAAAATTTGTCTGCGTCTTCGATTGTGGTTCGTGTCCCAATTATTGCTTAATTGAGAGCTGTTTGATTATGGGTCACAATACGCATAAGCTTTGTTTTTTTTACATTGACACGTAAACCAACCTTCTTGGCATTTGCAATTAGCTTTTCTAATTTTGTTCTCGTTCCAGTAAGTGAATGTGATAGAAAACATATGTCGTCGGCATAGTCCAGATCGTTGAGTCTTTGGTGAGCATCTCATTGTATGCCATTGGGGACTTAGCCATTTGTTTTCGAGAGGATGCTGTCAAGCAAGTGTGAGTGATAAAATGCATCCTTGCCTTACACCTCTTTATATGGAGAATTTTTCAAACAGTGCACTCTGCATTAGTGCCAGGGAGTGCCAGATAGCATTTCTATTGATGGTATCGAAGGCACGTTCAAAGTTTTTCAACAGTAGATACAGGAGGATCGCGACTCTACGGACTGCTCTATAATTATACGTAGGATATTAATGTGGTCCAAACAGGATATTTGTGGTCTGGAGCCATTTTGTTCTTGACGTAGGCTTGCATCAATGGTAAAAGATACGCGATCAAGGATTATAAATGCTAGAATTTTTATAGCTGTATTAAGAAGCTTGATTCTCCTCCAGATTTTACAATTACTTTAGTCGCCCTTTTTCGGGATTGTTATTATTACACCGTCCTTCCAATCATCTGGAATTTTATTCCCCAACCAGATCTGCTGGAAAACTGGTAGCAATACGGCTGAAATAATGTCGGATCCATATTTAATATATTCCGCTGCTATATTGTCCGATCCGGCTCTTTTATGGTGTTTCAGCTTGTGTATAGCAGTCTGGATTTCTTCAATAGATGGTGGTTGAATCGAAATTTTACTGCATGGATTTCGTTGTCTTCGAGTATTTTCGAAGCTTATTTCCTATGCTTCAACAGAATTTTCAAAAAATGTTTTCCATTGGTTTAGTTGTTCTTCATCTGTTGCAAGGTATTGCTATCGCAATCCTTTATGGGGGGATATGAGGTTTGAAATTTTCAAGCTGTTAATGGTCTCATAAGTGCCTCGTTGATCATTCCGGCGTGCTGCGTTCTGCGGATATCGGGATATTGTTGTAGTAATCTTGCTAATCTTTTTTCACCATTTTTTTTTACTTTCTTCTCCTTCCTTCTCCTTCGTTATCGTTGTTATTCTTGGTATTCAGAAGTTTCGTTTTAAGTTGCCGTCTGCTTTCTACACATTGCCAAGTTACGTTGCTTATCCATGGTTTTCTGTAGTGCTGCAAGAGTTCTATTGTGGATTCAGCTGTTTCTTTGCATGCCATGGCGATGTTCTCCCACGTACGAGGCTCGTTAAAACAATCTAATTTAGCGGCTAGTGTTGTGCGGTAGCTACTCTTTACTTCCAGGAGGTGTAGCCTATCCACATCAATGCGTCTGTTTCGGAATACATTCAAAGCTGCCGGGCGTAACCATAATTGCGCAACTACTAGGTTATGAACACTATATATACCAGCAACTTGTCGGGTGCGCACATCTTACAATGTATTGTGGAATCTTCTGCTGATTAATATGTGATCTATCTGGTTATGAGTAACACCATCCGGGGACTTCCAAGTATTCTTGTGTATGTCCTTATGGGGGAACATAGTGCCACATGAGTAGTGCAGAAATCTACTAGACGGTCTCGAATATTGATTCTTACGCTACCAAGGCCATGGCGACCCACAACAGAGCGGATATCTGCGTTTTTATTAACAACCTTAGCATTAAAATCGCCTAACACAACAAGGATACAGTAAGACCCGCATAAGTACCTTGCCTAAAATTGACAGCATTTTGAGGTACTTAAGCGGGTTGTGTACTTATAAGAACCCGCTTTAGTACCTCAGGTTGGGTACTTAAACAACCCCGTTTTAGTACCTTCTGTTGGGTAGTTTAATAATTTTATACATTTAATAATTTTAAGAATATTGAAAATAACTTATTTAAACACAAACAAAAAAATTTATTTAACAAAAAATATTTTGATTACATATTAATTAAAAACGTATTTCATATTGCTTTAAAAATTCATTTAAAAAAAGGAACATTTTGTGTACATAGTGAAATGTTGATGCTTATTATTGATCGCCATGAAATATTATTCATTTAGGATCGCCATGAAATGTTTAAACTTATTTATTAAATTCACTTGTTATAAAATCAAACTATTTATTAAAAGACACTTTTTATTATTAGACATTTTCTTTATTAATTTTATTATTTTCGGGACAGCCGCGACTGTCCGCTTTAAATGTTCAATTATGATTCTTTTTTATCATTCATTTTTACAATGAATTCTTAACCTTAATTACTTAACATACACTAACACTAATGCATGAAGAAATGCGACTTAAGCACTAATTTTTAAGTAATCGCTGAGAATTTGCTGACTCGCATATTCTCAGCGATGGGATTGGCTAATATGGACTTTTTAGCTTCAACAAAGTGTGAACATACAGAAGGTATGGTAACAACGACTAGTCAAACATATACATATACTAATCAAACATATACATATAAAAATCCTTGGTTGTTAAACCTTTTTCAATTGCAAGCAACTGTTTTCTAACCATTTTTTGTCGAAAGTAAACTTTAAAGATGTGTATGATTCCTTGATCGAGAGGCTGCAATATCGACGTGGTATTCGCTGGAAGAAATTCAACTTTCACATTTTCGAGGTTTAAATCGGCCACCTTATGTCAAGGAGCATTATCGACAAAGAGCAAAACTTTTCTATTTTCCTTTTCCATTTCGCGATCAAATTCTTTTAAAATAGTTGACCACAGAGAGCCTACCATCCAAGCCATATTTTGGAAGTAGTAAGGCAAAGGAATAGATTTCCCTCTAAAGCATCTTGGATTCTTCGATTTTCCGATAGCAAAGAATTTTTTGTAACTCCCGTCAACATTGCACAAGAATAGAAGAGTCAGCCGTGCTTTTTGACCGTTTCCTCCTGTTACTGTTGTACCCTTTATTGCCAAAGTATAGCCCACTTTCGTCAGCATTGAAGATATCGCGAGGATCATAAGCTTTCATTAAAACCTGCAATTTTTGTTGGCGATACCTATTCGCCTCTTCGGTATCAGCATCAGCCGCTTCTCCTGTTATTTTTATGAACTTAATGCTCTCCCGACGTTTCCATCGCCATAGCCAGCCATTTGTTGGCATAAATTCGGAATGCAATTTTGCTGCGAAGTCTCTGGCTTTTTGGAGGATTTGCGCATCGGTTAACACAGTATTAAAAGCTCTCATCTGGTCAAACCATTGAGCAAGAGCTTTTTCAATGTCATTGTGCGGACTCGTACGTAAACGTTTACGTCGCAAACAAGTTGCGTTTGCGGCCTCCTCCACTTGTTGCCGGTTTCTCCAAATTATATTTACAGTTGATATGTCGCACCGAAAATGCCGCACAATTTCATTTTTCGATTTTGCTTTCTGATCAATCAAGTGAAGAATTTGTATTTTTTGCTTAATTGTCAAACTTGTAAGTTTTCGTCCTTTGCCAGTCATTTTTACGAATCTTTATTTTATATATTGATTGCATACATATTTATTTTGACAGATATGTATGTGAGTTTTTCGATAAATTAGTAATGGTATAAATAAACAATCGAATTTAAAGAGAGCAATTGTATTTAGAAAGGTACTTAACCGGGGGAAAACGTATGTAAATTTTTTTTAATGCACAACAAATTATGGTACTTATGAGGGTTAAGTACTTAAGCGGGGAGGTACTTAAAAGGGTAAATTTGTTCGATTTTTTACATAAAAGCCATAGTGTCTGCAGATGTTGGGAACTAAAACGGGTTAGGTGCTAAAGCGGGGAGGTACTAAAGCGGGTTTCACTGTATCTCCATTTGCAGTATTGTTTATAGTTGACTCAAGTTGGTTGTAGAAATCATCCTTTGCGTCATCCTCGGAGGGTTCCGTTGGAGCGTAGCACTGAACTTGAATTTTTTTGGAATCTTGCTGTTATGGTTCGGTCGGGAACAGGTCTAAACTATTTCTATGATTTTTTAAATTTCGGTGAAATAATTATGCCAAAACCATTTGTACGCTCCTGGTTATTGCCACTATACATTAAAATAATTCCCTGTTTGTAAAATTACATCTCCTGGGCCCATCCATCTAGTTTCCGCACACCCTTATATTTCGAGATTGTACCTATCCATTTCATTCGCAACCTTTAGCCCGTTTCTGTATTTATTGCATCGTAAAATTTCCCGCATGAAACAAGTGAATTATGACAAAAACAGTGCAGTATGAAACAAAAAATGGGTTTTCTCACATAAGTGTTTCTGTATTTTTACTTTGCGAGAATTATCTGTCATTTAAATAATTTTCCAGCAATTTTTGAAAGGATGTGAGAAAAAGTGTTTCTGTAACAATATTTTGCAAAAAGTTTCTCAAAAGAACGGTCAAAATAAGTCATATTTGAAATTGATGCGAGAAAAAAATTTTAAAAAATGGAGCTCAAATTATGTATGTATGAAATAGAGAATTACAAAAGTATCATTTTAAGTACTCTTTTAGTATTAGTGAGAAAACATGTATGGGCATGTATGGGTAAAGATCAAAACCATACACATACATACCATTACCCATAACAAGTTGAAGTTATATATGTATAAGTATACGCTGGCAATGTGTATTTGTATATTCATTCTTCTTTTAGAAAGTAAGTGCAGATATAAATAAAACTTGTATTGGCTATCTGCAATACCCATAAGAATAAATAAGTATGTGTATTTACGTATGTATAACGTAAGTATACACATAGTATGTATACCGTCGCAGAGATGGCAAATGCAATTTTAAAAATTTTTTAATTAGGCAGAAATTAAATTTTAGGTTCTTATACAACTTTGACTACCCGTATTAAAATGAAATGTTTGAACTATAAAACGTTACAGAACGGCGTCTAAGCAAACACTATAAATACATATAAAAATGTATTGAGTGGCGGTTACACTCTTTCTTATTAGCACAACATACAAATCAATACTTACATACATAAAAAACAATATCTTCCGTTTTGTGTCACCTCTCTATCTCTATGATATGTGCGTGTGACAGCGACAAGTGCACAAGTGCAAAAAAATTATTTATTTTTGCATGTAAAAAACCTTTACGCATCCGCATAATTTTTTACGCTTGTCGCTGCCACACACACATAGCATAGAGAGGTGACACGACACGGAAGATATTATTTTTTATGTATGTCAGTATTGATTTGTATGTTGTGCTAATAAGAAAGAGTGTAACCGCCACTCAATACATTTAGACGCCGGTCTTTAACGATTTATAATTGAAGCGTTTCATTTTATTTTTATTATCGCATAGTTTTTGCAGAAACCAAAGTAGTTCTCGGTTTAAAAATAGCGTACTGCCGCCTCAAAAATTTTTATTTGTGCCGTAAGAGTTAACCATCTTTTATTTTTTTTTTTTTTTAATTTCGAAGATACCAATTTAGGATATAAAAATTAAACGTTTTATATATACTAGCGTTTGCCTAATGGTCAAAATTCGACCATAAATTTTTATGTAAATATGAAGAAAACATAGTACATCTAATATATATAAATTTACATGTTTTGAGCATTTATTTGTTCCGTCTTAGTTGATCGATTTGGCGATGGACCAACCTCCGGTTCATATATTATTTTCCACGTGAGTTAATCTATTTTGTCAGTTCAATATAAACAATATCAGAAAATATCAATTGAAAAACAAAAAAGCATCAAAAAGTATTTTCTCATAGATTCTAATCCGCTCAGGACATTGCATGTTTATAATTTTATTTTAATGTGTGTAGACATACATTGGCACTGCTGATGTTACAAAAAAATTTATTTTATGTATCAAAAAAAAAATATGTACATAGTCCCATACCTGGCTAGTGATCAAAGCACATTTTTGTTAAAACATTTCATACAAAATTTTTTTTTTTCATATTTACGCAGTAGTGCCAAAAATACTGATGGTACCCATTTATATTTTCTTACACATAGATATTTTATATGTATGGCAGATAACCAAAACGCATTCATGGGTATTGAATAATATATGCATAACATTCATGTATTTAAGTTAACTGAATGTGGTTGCGTGAAATATTGCCGTGCATAAGTATAAGTAATAAACATATTTTTTGCAACGCACAACCATAGCTGTTGTTATTATTTGTGTTATAAGTATGGATATACACAATAACGAAAAGCGTGTGTATATTATTCTTATGGGTACTTGTTGTCATTCTCTGGTATGAACACAAGAATGTGTATTATTATTTTTTTATTTGAAAAGAAAGAATTTAAATGATGAAAATAAGTATATAAAACACAATTGTTATATTTTGTTATTTTAATTTTTTTAGCTTTTCATTGTGTTTGTTTTATGCAGGGCTGCCAGATAAATTTGTGAAAAAACTTTAATATCCTAAGAAAAAATTTTGTTCGATTTTTATCATATAAACACATAATCAAAAAAAAAAAAAAAATAACATTGAGTTCATGGGTAAAATACATATTTTATACATACATAAGCTTGAGGTCTATTTAAATAAGATTGTTTATTTTATTTTCCTTTATCCGATAAGAGTTTAAAATTTCAGATTGTTATTTTTCCCTGCAGAAATCACACAAAGGAGTGAGAAAATATAATATTGAACTAAAACTAACACTTTTGGCCAAAAAAAGGCAAAAATTTCCTAAAGTGCATTGACTGAAAAATGGGGTAATAGTTTAATCTTTTGATCACATAAACAAATGTTTTAAATAATCCAAGCAAATAAAAATTAAACAGTTTTCGTTCGAAATTTTGCATTTGCCGCTACATTTTTAATCTGCCTTGGTTTTAGAGATATCGGTTTTCTGTGGTGCCTAATGCACAAACATATAAAATTATTTTATATCGAAGACTGAATCGTCACTAGAAAAAAATCCTCAAGTTGTCACTTTGCCAATTTTGGAACAAAAATTATTGTCAAAGTGTCGATAAATCTTTAAATCTGGCAGCCTTATTTTTATTATATATATTTCTTTCGTTGACGTTTCGCTTGCATTTGACACTTAATTACTAGTATTCCAGTTAAAAAAGAATCTGTGTTGTCTGTTCTCACATTCAAATACAGAAACACTTTTTTCTCACAAATCGAGAAACGATGGAATTTTTTGTTTCACACTTAATGTGAGAAATTTTGCAATGCGAGAAATACAGAAACGAGCTACTGGGCGAGTTTTGTCGGGTCAGAAAGTGTTCGTACATTCCATGTTCCAGCCATTGTCCTTTTTGAAAGCTGAAAGTCGTCGTCTGTGGGTCCCGTTGATTTTTATTAATTTGTTCCGTTTCTTGGGTAGATTGAATCTTACGACTGCGTTACCAACACCGTACTGGTGTTGCAAAGCATCCAGTCATGCCGTTAATAACAGGTTTGTATAGCGAGCCGCTCTATGCAAACATAGACACCCGCTTTTTGCCGCACCTCACATGGTGAACCGACGCATAATAACATGGTTGGTTCCTCCGCCTTTGATTTTAAAATCTCCTCCGTTGACTTCCCACGTTGTGGATTGTTCTTAGCTTCAGTGCTCCCCTTCGACCTTACCGGCAAGGGCGGTCCTACCAGTAGCTACGCTACCGCCGGCATCGCTTTCAGGGTTCATGCACTTAGCGTGCTCACCGCAATGAGGTAACAATCCGTCGAGGACGGACTAGATTAATACCGATACAAATTTTCAAAATTTTTAAAACTTATTTGTAATTTTTTGAAAAAGTTATTATTTCCTACAAACATTTTTAAAAACATACGAGTATAATAATTCTTCTTAAGTTTTTTAAAAACAAACAGTAAAATTTGTGTGTTGATGACAATTGCTTTTAAGAACGACAGAGCAGTTATCTCGTTCATTCATTTGCTGCGTTCGAGAACACAAAATTTTTTACTATTTTTTACTGAACTTTACTGCATTTTACGAAATTGCGTTCGAGTACACAAAATGCAGTAAATGAGAACACAAATTGAGAGCGTAAAGTGACAGTTCTTGACTGAGTACTTACAAATTTTTACTGCAGAAATTTTTGCAGTAAAATTTAGTGAAACAAAAAAGCATATGTTTCAAAAGGGAAACAAACAAAAAGCATACAAACTTTGAAAAAATTGTTTAAAAAAAGAAAAGTGGAAATAAAACTAAAATAAAAACAAAAAGGAAATAAATTTTAATTAATTCAACTTGTTTGTGAAGCATTTATATGGACATACCACTTTTTTGTTATGTTAATTTTTTGCTGTCGTAAAAGTGTCAAGTACTCGGATACTTCGAACAGCACTTGTTTTAAAGTAATTAATAGCAAAAAAAAGTATTCATGTACTATTGATTAAATTTCGCCGGACACAAATTAGCAAAATTAAATAAAATAAAAAACAATCAAATATGAAAGATTGCATAAAATAATTTGTTTGTATTTTCCAAATATGTTCGTTCTATAAAAAGGATTTAATCGAGTACCGATAAGAAAACGAGTTAAGTCGTCAAAAGTGTAAAATTTTTTCAACACTTCAATTATTTGCCATCAGATGTTGCCTTTACTTTAAGAATTTTTGAGAATTTTGCGTTCACGTACTATTTTGGACAACAATATTCTGTGAGAGCAAATTTTTAAGTTTACTCATTTACTGCATTTTACTGTAAAAGTACTCAAACGCATTGTTCAAAGCACTGATGGGATTTGTGGTACAATTGTACCAAATTTGGTACAATCAGAACTTTATTGGTACACTGGTACAATTCATCCTTTTTTGGTACAATTAAAAAAAAACGCAAATAAAACGAAGTTTATAATTTCTTTGAAGTGGATTAAGGCTGGGTTTTTGAGATCTCAGCTAAACTAGGTTTAGATAATCTGGAAACAGGTTTGTTCCGCCATTACCAAGTTTGTATCCAAAATTTTGACGGAACAGCTAAGTTTTGCTTAAAATTTTGGTGTTTAATGAAATATTAAAAAAAAAATCACATTTTGCCGGAAAAATTCGAGTTTCAGAGTATGTTAAACTTAGTTTAAACTTAATCCACATCTAAAAAACCCCGGTCTAACGCACTTTTCTTTTCAATAATTAAACTTCTAATTACATATCTCGAGCCCTGACCAGAACTACCAAAAATTGCATTGTTAATTTATGTTCATGATGTTATACTTAAATTGTTCACTTTTCAAGGGGGTTGAAAAGCAAAAACCAAATCATAAAGAATGCAATTTGGTAAGAAGTAAGAGTAAGTACTCACGGCTCAATAGCGGGTAGATAAATTAAACCCTGTATGGTTAGATTTTGTAAAATTTGGTTTATTTTCGAAAGCTAGACTTAGGAGATTTGGAGCTGATGCATTGGTATATAGATTTTTACAAAAACTGTAATGGCGCTTAAAAACCGTGACAGAATATAGAGCGAATTTACTCTGTCAAACTTTCTTAGTGCAATTCACGATAGCACACAATTACAGCTGGGGCTCGATGTCACGATCAAGAAAGCCGTCCTACTGATCTTATTGCATTTCGGCTGAGGGCGCCCCATCAATGATATTAAGTACATACATACATACATAAGTATTTGCACTCGTATCGCTGTAGGAAGCCTGGGATCAAGTGTCTACAAATTGCCACTTTTGTCGATATTTTTGGTGACACTGTGAACGAAGCTTCTACACTTATTTCTGCCTTTGACAACGACAGAGAAATAGAGAAATGTTTTCTTCTTCATATACCCACACCACAATAGTGGCGAGGATACTATTGGTTTTTGCTGCTGTGTGTAACACTAAAACATATTGGTCCTAGACCCAACTTTTAGTTTATCGATCGACTCAATGTCGCTTTCTGAATCGATTTAATGACGTTTCTCCGTCTGCCTGGCTTGTTTTCTGTCCATGTTATCTTAAGCGCAAAGAACAGGTCTCAATTTTGAAGTTAATTTGATCAAATTTTGTACAAAGGTTTCAATTCAAAAGCACGAAGCCTACTGAAGATGGTGGTGAGAATCGGTATATAAGTAATTTCACATAGCCCCCATACAAACTTCTGTTCAGAATAGTGGTGTGCCTAAACATTATTACAAGTTAACCACAGGTCCCATATAAGCCCCATTCCTGAAATCACTTAAAGTTGTATCTCATATGAATGAAAATATGTGAATAATATTCCGCACAGAGAACTTTAACATAATTCATAAACTCCTACATACATAATTTTGTGCTGGCGGGTCCTTGATTGCCCATGGGTCCCAAATAGGGTACACTCTCGAAAATTTGTCTTTATATACTGTGGTGTAGGACCTACATTGATCGACTATACTTTTTTTACTTGTTTTATTAAAAAAAAGTGTTATTTATAAATTCTTACCATGTAGCAGTGATGCAAAATGTGGCACAATCGTTCCACTTGTGGCACCATTGAATGTTTGATGGCCCTGTGGCACTTCCTAATATATTTTGGCCGTTTCAGCTTAAAATTCAACTATTACTGTGATTTGCCGCACGCAGCTCCTCATAAAAAGCTCTTTTGCAGGATTTTTCTCGAGGACGCGACGGGGCGTCTACTACCTTTAGGGATGTTGCTTGTTGAGCAAAATTTTTGCTGGTTCTTCTAATATAAGGACACTCCATCGCCTTTTTCGACATTTTATTTTATTGCAATGGTTGACTGATTCTATATACGCAGGATATATCTGAGGCAAAATTTTGGCCCTATCAAAGGTATTTTGGTCGATTTGGCTTAAAAATTAAAAACTCAAAATGCATCACTGCCTTGTAGGTATGCTTTTTTTGTAGTCAAAATTTGGCAGCGTTTAAAAAACTGCAGTTGTAAAACTGACATTTCTCCCACTTCTTCATTTGTCATTGCAAAAAAAAATTTTGCAGTTACTTCTGATTCATTAAATTTAAACGGTCGCTGTCAAACAAACTCAAAATGCGAAAAGTTGTTCACAAATTTTAGTTTTTTGTTCGACAGTTTTTGTTTTGGAATCAGGGTTGCCGTTTAAAAAAATTGTTATCCGACCAAAATTGTCTGCAAAACCTTCCATAATCCTTTGAAACCGACCAAATTTTTAAAATATTTAAAAACAAATGTATCTTCGCCTAAAAGGCAAAAGGGCATATCATAATTCAAAAAAAATTTTAGAAATGATAAGAAACTTACTCTAAAGCAAACGTGTGATTACAAAAACAGTTTTTATATGATAGCATCATTAATTCATAATTTGTAAACGATATTAACCAGAAAAAATCGTTGTTATAATCACAACAGTTACCTTTTTAGTAAGTTTTTTATATCTCCCGTAAGTTTTTTTAAAATGATGATAGGCCCTTTTACATTTAATATGACGAAATTAATGTTTAATAGAAGGTATATTTTTTTAATAGATAAAGCTATTAATCTATATTTTTTTTTTGTAATTTGCAATAACTAATAAAAACATAAAAGTAACAAAAACATTTAAAACTTTATTTAATAACGCTAATAAACTAAATTTATCAATATAAAATTAATCACAATTTGTTAACAATTTTTTAAAAATGATTTTTAATTTTATAAGCTGAGCTATAAAACATCCTAATAATTTTCAGACAACGTAAGAAATGCATCGAAGAGTTTAACAATGCATAGTTTGCTTATTGTTTCTACACTTAAAAAAGCGAGTTGTTCTGCTCCTGACGTTTTGGAACTCACTAATACTTTCTGTAAGTTTTACGGGTCTTATACTATCGACTTTATAAAAACATGTCATTTCCTAAATTTTGTTGGACCTTTCCTACATTTTTTAATTGTTCTAAAACTATACATATTTTTATCAAGTTTTATGTCTTAAATTACAAAAAAAAATTGTATGTTATATATGCCTTTCCTAAATAAAAGTAATGGCATGTTCAACGATTTCGAAAGAAGGCCTTCGTTCGCATTCTAAGCGATCGAAAACTGATTTGGGTTCAACTAATGGAGTTCTATACGAACGTTCGTACGAACGACATCTCGAAAGAAAACGTAAGTAATTTTATACAAAATGTGGTTCAACAATTTCGAACGCATTGTCAACATTGCGAACGCAAATGTCAAAAACACGCACTTGATGTTTTGTTGTCGTTTAGAAAACGTACCAAAAGTTTAAATAAAAAAAGCAAATATAAAATAAAAAATAAAAATAAAAAAATGGAAAACAAGTGGTGAGAATGTGCAATATTGTATTTTGATAATAATTGTGTTAATAATTTATTTGTAGTTTAAAAAAATCAACAATGCAACAACTGCAAACGCTAGTAGATTATATGGAGGAGAATCCTGAGCTAGCCAGAGGTACGCCAGTGTTTGGTGCAAACAAATTTACGGTAGATGAGCAATGGAAAAACTTGTGCCAAAAAGTAAACGCCCTTGGCCCACCTACGCGTTCCATTGCAGAGTGGAAAAAGGTAAACAATAATACAAACAAATATTTCAGAAGTGGACTTTATATTGTACATACATATTTAAAATAAGTAGTGAACAAATGGTCATAAGACAATTACCACATTAGCATTATTTGTTACGATTTTAGACATACTAAACTCTTTTCCTGAGAACGGACGTTATATGGGGCCTATGGTTAATTATGGACCGAACGTCACGAAATTCGACAGTGTAAATTCTGGTCCCATAAAACTGACATACAAAATTTTATTAGAATATCATTATTCGTTTGGGTTTTAGGCATACTAAACTGTACTCTGAGAATGGACTTTATATGTATGGGGCCTATGGTAAATTATGGACCAATATTCGTAAAAAGTCACTCACAGTATACCCTCCTCACCACCAGTGAACATTTTATATTAAAACATTTTTTTTACAGACATGGGCAGATTTGAAATGTAGAACGAAAAAAAAGATTGCAGAAAACAAAAAAAGCTTGCAAGAAACTGGTGGTGGTCTATATAAATGCAACTACTTATCTACGCTAGAGCAAGTAATTGACCGAACGCTGTTGTTGTCGTCAGCTGCAGCGCCGAGTGGCAGAGTGTTTGGTGGCAATGTAAAAAGTAGTGCCGCTCAGTCAATAGATGATTGTTTTCAACTATTAGTTGAGTCGCCACCAAGAGTTGCCAAAGCAGTGGCGGTGATTACGCCAAACAAACTCAACAGCAAACAAACAAACTCAACAGCAAAGAGAAGGAAAGTGAAGAGAATAATCCCTTGCAATCAGCTGACCGGGCACAGGCGTTGCAGCAAACTCCAACGGCCAACAAAACTTCTTCTAAGCGTGACCGTGCCCACCAGAGCGATAGCGACAATGAAAGGCCAGCTTGTTCTTCAGGGAAAAAAAGGAAGACGGCTGTTGACGAACAGTTGGCTCTAATTCATCGTCAACTGCGTGTGGCTGAAAAAAATGCGTCAACAGCCAGGGACCAGGCTGATGCGACAAAAAGATTGGCTGATTCTGCAGAAGTGCAAGCAGAATCAGCAAAAAGAAAAGCTGCAGCTACAGAAGTCCAAGCGAACTGCATAAAGCTAATAGCAGAAAGTATGCAGAGGATGGAAAAAAATATTGAGGGCTTCATAATCAATTTTAAAAAATAAAAAAGGATTTGTTAAGTTTTTCCTAAAAAATGTTTTCCTATAATTTTAATATCTTTACATATGTATGTGATAAAAAGAAGACTCAATTATTTTATTTAATTTAATATATTTTATTTAGTGAATTTCAATTTTGTTTTTTTTTTTTTTTGTTCTGTTAACTAATTTGAATTCTTTTAAGTTATTTTTTCTTTTTACTAATGCTATTTTTTTTACATATTAATTTTATTCTAGTTTCTTTGACCATTTTTTTTATAAAATTATATTTCTTCTTAAATAACTTTTCGAGCTCAAGGTCACTTCGGTTTTTATAAATAAAATATTAATTTATTGTTGATATTTCGATTTCCTATGGAAATGTTTTTCAGTATTTTATTTCTTGTTTCTTGAATTTGAAATCTAAAACTGTTTTCTGCTTTTCATTTTCGACAATTAATAGAACAAATTATATTTTAGTTTAAATTAGATTAAATTTTAATTTCAATTAAATTAAATATTAATTTTAATAAAATTGAATTTAAATTTTAATTGAATTTTAATTTTTTCTATTAATTGTCGAAAATGAAAAGCAGAAAACAGTTTTAGATTTCAAATTCAAGAAACAAGAAATAAAATACCGAAAAACATTTCCATAGGAAATCGAAATATCAACAATAAATTAATATTTTATTTATAAAAACCGAAGTGACCTTGAGCTCGAAAGTTATTTAAGAAGAAATATAACATTGTTTGCATATTCCCATTTTTTTAAGTTTTTTTTTTTTGTTTGCTAATTCTAATTTTTTTTAAGTTTTTTTTTATAATACAAATATAAAATAAGTTTGTTTTTTAATTCTAGTCTAAAATAAAAAATGCAAAGTTAATTGAAAAAAAAGGTTTACAAATTTAATGCTATGGAACGTCTTATTGCGTTTGCCCCCACTTCATCTTCTTCCAACTCATCGATGTCTTCAACTGCATTGTAGTTTTGAATGATATCTGTTGGCTCCTCGCATTTATAAAAAATGCACATATTGTGGAGTGCACAACATGTGTTGATGATTTGGGTGACTTTTTTGGGTTCATAGTGTAGCCCTCGAGAACCTAAGATACAGCGAAATCTATTTTTCAAAACTCCAAAGCAACGCTCAACCACGTTACGTGCACTAGTATGTTTGCTGTTGTACCGTCTTTCTTCTGTGGTTCTCGGGTTTCTATAAGGCGTCATTAGGTAAGGTTTTAGTTTATAACCAGCATCACCTGTTGAAGTATATACATATGTATGTACATATATAGTTAAATTCAAATATAAGGGGACATACATATGTACAATAAACTTACCTAGAATCCACGTATTTCTCTGCCCATTTTCAAAGTTTGTTTTTAGTTTGAGTTCTACAATGCTTTGATCCCAAACGAATGCGTCATGATTGGCTCCAGGATGTCTAGCATCTACGTACATAATTGAACAATTATGGTCGCAAATCTAAAAAATGGCAAAAAAAATTAAATAAAATAACTTTTTGTACAAATATATCATTTACACTTTTCAAAACTTACCACCATTGCATTTATGCTATAATAACCTTTACGGTTATAATATAGATGTTTGACATTGTGGCCAGGAGACTTTATTCTTACGTGCGTCCCATCAACGCAACCAATAATTCCTGGAAATCCCGTAGAATTGAAAAATGCTTGTTTAATTTTATTTGCCTCTTCTGGGCGAACCATATTTATCCATTCTCCGCATATATAATCCTCAAAAAAGTCTAAACATTCCGTAAAAATTCCGCAGACAGAGGACTTGCAAGCGGAGGAAAGAATTTCATTGCCCAAAGATTGCTGATAGCAACCAGTAGCCAAAAAACGTAAAAATGTCGCCATTTTAATGTCCCCACGTATGTAGGTACTTCTTAATGGTGGGGCTCTTTGTGCTTCAAATTTTTCGACAATGGTACGAAAAATGTCTTTCGATACTCGAAAATTTGCTATAAATCTAATAAAAACCAAAAAAAGGTTCAAAAAATTTTATAATTTAATACTTACATGGGAAGTGCTTACATTTGTATGTATGTGCAAGGTTAAAGTTTCCTTGGGCAATTGCATGTACTCACATCCGTGCACATACATACATACCTGTTATGTATGTTAATATAAACGTACTGGCTATTGGGCAGCTCCAGGACATTATACGCATCTCGTAATTGTCTACGAGTTAAACGTACACCATCGTCATCTTCATCGTCAGCAACCAGAAAATGTACAGCGACTGTTAACATATCCATTATAAAGTAGAGTTTTATTGCACTTCACTTGCTTAACTTTTGTTTATTTTTATTTTTTTAACAACACAATTTTTTATGTTTATTTTTATTTTTTAGAAACACAATTTTTTATGTTTATTTTTACTTTTTTAACAACAAATTTTTTTTATGACATATGTTTACAGCTGATAATATTTTAACACGGCTTTATTTATTAACAAGCAAATTAGTAGTATTTTTGATACTTTTAAAGAAAATCACCAAAAATAATAAAAATATTCTATGTGGCAATACATTTAATCGAGAGAACGTAAACTAGAAATATTGACACACGTAAGTACAAGCGAACGATAGCCGTCGATATGGTTGAACCCAAACTGATTCGAATTCGAGCGAGAAGCTTGCGTTCGCTTAGATTTTCTTTCGAAATCGTTGAACAGGCTATAATTTTATGTAGAAATTTATCACAAAACTAATTTCCTTCATCAATCAAACTTTGATCTCCTTGAAAAAAAAATCAGTTTATAGTTTAATTTTGTATGTATATAAAGGCTGATTCTTTTTTACAGATTACGCGTGACTCATATCAAACTGAATTGTCATTTTAGTTTTGTATCGTTTGGCAAGCCATCAAGGAAAGACACACACCACAACAGCGTCTCCAAATTGTTCAGCTGTTTTACGAAAATCAGCGTTCTGTGAGAAATATTTTTCGTGCGTTTCAATGAACTTACGGTGCACATAACCGATCTACTGAAACCACTATTGCCACCAATTTTCTGCCAAGGTAAGACACGCCACGCAACGCGACAAAGTTTGTGTTGACACGGCCTTTACTTTCTAAGACAATGGGTTATAATCATATTTAAAAATAAAGTGGTAAAGCCGGTCTTAGTTTAAAGTAGACATTATTTTGACTGTGAGTATGGGCTCTGTTAAACTTATATTTTATACTGTTCCACTATCATCTCTAAAAAAATAAAAAAATCTTCGTCTAAAATTTTTATTAGTTATACATATGGGGGATTTCATGTCAAGTGACCCAACTTTTGAAATCGATGTCTTCCGATTTGGATGAAATTTGCACCAAGGTTAGTCTTATTGGCTAGTAGCTTAGACACAAATTTTCAACAAGATCGGTCAAAAAGTTTCTGAGTTAGAGGGGGTCAATATTTGACATTTTGGCCAAACCGGTGTTCTTTCTCATCCATGTAACTTATAATCTTTTGGTGTTAGCAAAATTTGTCCAAAACAAATTAGATTGCTGTTTCTTCAAGCTTTCGAAAAATAATTTTTTTGTTTTTTTTTTAAATTTAAAACTTATTTTTTATTGTTTTTGAAAAGGGTATTTTTTTTTTGCTCAAAAGAAATCTTAGGGGTTTTCCTTTAAGTTAGTTATGGTCGCTATTTGGGATGCGAGTGGGTTATGTATAAAAAAAGATAATTTCTACGTCAAGACGAGGATTTTTCAATTTTTAGCATATGCACTATTTTTAATTTTTTCCTGTTTGTGTGTAAGTGTTTCTAAAATTTCAAATATAAAACTTATACAGAGAAACTAGACAAATTAACCTTTCCGACTGTATATAACATACCTAACTACCATTTCATACCCTCGATACTGTAATACCCACAATATGTTAATCCCAGGAATAAAATCCCTTTTTTTCTATAGAGATGTTGACAAATTAAATTTTTTTATTATTTGTAATAATAATTAAATTAATATAAAATAATACTAATAATAACAAAAAGATAAATAATCTAAAAAATTTAATCTTAATCCTTTAATAAATTTTTTTTGTTTTTTTTTTTTAATTTTTAAAAAATTTTTTTTTTTTAAATTTAAAACTATTATTGTATTTTTTTTTTTTGAAAAGGGTATTTTTTTTTTTTTTGCTCAAAAGAACGCTTAGGTCTTTTCCTTTAAGTAAGTTATACTCGCCAGGTTTATTTTCAGAGGGGTAACAATACACTTTTTACAGCTTCATGCAAGGTGAGTCGGTCTAATATATATATGTATATATAAATATATATTTTTTTTGTTTTTTTTTGTTAATTACCAAATGAATATTTAAAATATAAATGTATGGCAAAAATGAATTTTAATGTACATATGTATGTACGCAGTACCGTCTTTACCATAGGGGCACATGGGGACCATGTCCTGGGCCCCTGATATAATGGGTGCCCCTACTAAGAAAAAAAATCGATATCATAATTGATAATTTTTTATATATGCCGATTTCCTCCAATTTTTTGTGAATTATTTCTTTTATTTCTAAAAAAAATACTTGAAGGTTCTCACCAATTAAATTTAAGATTTAAAAAAACAAATTGAATTTAATAAATTTAATTCAGAATTTCACAAATAAAGTTCAGTATATTTTAAAACAAATTCCGCATTTTAAAAATAAAAATAAGGGCCCATATTACGGTATGCGATATGAATTGAAATTGTTATTAAAATTTAAAACTGTCTATTAAAATTTTTAACTTTTTATTTTGGTTCGTATCGAAAGCCGTAATTTGCCCACAGTCTTTTTCAAACGAATTTTATTAAAAAAAAAAATAAATTTGATAACTATAACACCGAAGTTTGATAAATGATTAACTTAATTTGGAAAATTTCGAATTTGAAAATAAAAAAAAAAACCATAACTTATTCAAAAGAAAACATAATTATTTGAGATTTTTAGCAAAGTTTTTCAATGGTTAGTGATGATCTTAATCTACATCTGTGTATATATACATATACATATACATATGTATATTAGTGTAAACAAGTATTAAAAAATGCAGGAAAATTAAGTAATATCTTTTCACCAAAAGGATTTTTCGCTCTTCGCGCAACTGTCAAGCTCCATCAAAATGTTGTTACTATTTTTTTAAATAAGGAGTTTAACATAAAAAAATCCAATAATAAATGCATTTTTAATTTTATTTGCTAAGCATAGAAAATGTATCTCCTGATCCTGATACGTACTGTGACCAAGTTTTAACGGAAGAGTTACGCGATATCTGGATTCGAAAAGGGCCAGAGTTTTTCCAAAATAAAAATTGTGATTTCTCCGAAACTTTTGCGATTTTTCCCGATTCAAGTGGTACAGCAAAAACTAGATACTTGACTAGAAATAGTTTTAGCCGTAAATTGACGAATGGTGAGAATTTAGAAAGAAAATGGCTCCTTTATTCTCCGTCAAAAAAATGCGTGTACTGTTTTTGCTGTCCTTTACTTAATACTGCTATTGGTACTGGTCATAATTTGAGTTTTTCAAGCGGATATAAAGAATGGAAGCATATAAGTAATTTACTAATGGAGCATGAAAATAGTTTACAGCACAGGCAATGAATTACGCCTCAAGGAGCAGAACTTCTGGACGAATTGACAGTGAGTTGATATCGTAACATAATACAGAAGTCAATTATTGGAAGAACGTACTTAAAAGAATCGTTGCAGTAGTAAAATTTTTGGCTTCCAGAGGTCTTGCTTTTCGCGGTGATAATGAAATATTGGGGTCTCAAAATAACGGTAACTATTTGGGATGCTTGGAACTAATTGGTGAGTTTGATCCCTTTCTTGCTAATCATATAAGCAATTGGGGAAATCGTGGAAAAGGGAATACATCATATTTGTCTGCAAATATTTGTAAGGAATTTGTTAATATAATGGGACAGCAGGTATTAAAAACAATTGTTAAGGAGCTAAAAGCATCAAAATACTATTCTATTAGTGTGGATTCTACACCAGATCTCTCCCATGTTGACCAACTGACATTTATCATTAGGTACGTAAAAGACGGAAAGCCTATTGAGAGATTTTAAACATTTTTTCCTATGGAAACACATAATGCTCAATACATATCAGATACCAAATTAAACTTTCTTCAAAGCCTTGATATTCCTATAAAAGAGTGTCGCGGGCAAAGTTACGATAATGCAGCAAATATAGCTGGAAAATATTCTGGTGTTCAAAAAAGAATAAAAGAAAAATGTGAATTTGCAATTTTTGTCCCATGTGCGGCACATTCCCTAAATTTAGTAGGTGCTCAGGCTGTTCAATGTGTTTCAGAAGCAGTAACATACTTTCAACTCGTGCAAAAACTTTTTAATTTTTTTCGACTTCGACCAAAAGATGGGGAATTATGACAGGGTATTTAGGCGCAAATAAAGTTCTGAAATCTCTCACGGATACAAGATGGTCTGCACGTGCAAATGCTATTCATTCTCTGAAAAATGGTTATAACCATATTTATGAAGCTTTGACATCAAATTCAAATGACACTAATCAGCCCGGAGAAACAAGAAACGAAGCCCAAAGCCTAGCCAAAAAAATGGAAAAATGAGAGACTAGTCTTTAAACAGAGATATGGGATGATCTTTTGTGTGCTATGAATAAAACAAGCATAAGTTTACAGAATAATAATATTACCATGGACGTTGCAACTTAACTTTATGCTTCTGTGGTAGATTATGTTAGTAACGCACGCAATCATTTTGATCAGTATGAAGCGACCGCTAAACAAAAAAATCCAAATGCTAATTATAAGGATAAGTCTGAAAGAACAAGAATTCGCAGCACACGTATCACTTTTTTTGAAGGACCGTCAGAAAATGTGAAGTTGAATGGCAAAGAAAAATTCCGTGAAGATACGTTTATTCCTATAATCAATACATTATATGCTCATTTAAAAAACCGTGCAAATGCATACCAAGAAATTGAAAAAAAATTTAGTTTCCTTTCTCAATTAGCAACAATTGATTCTGACCAGTTAACACGAAAATGCAAAGATTTTGCAGAATTGTATATTGTTTTGCAGAATTGTCATTTAAGGCAGTACCTAAAGACCGTAGCAAAGGAATCAGAAGATTTTAGTATCTCACCCTTGCATAATCTAATAAAGTCCCATAAGCTGGAGGAAACTTTTCCAAATGTTAAAGTTGCTACAAGTATATTTCTTTGCTTAATGATACCAAATTGTAGTGGTGAACGTTCATTTTCACAACTTAAAAGAATAAAAAATGAATTACGAACAACTATGTCGCAAGAACAACTTTGTAATTTTTCAATTATGTGCATAGCGAGTGACGTCCTTCAAAAAAATAGACTTTAGGATATAATAGAAGATTTTGCTGAACAAAAGTCGCGAAAGAAACCTTTATGCTAACCAAGGCAAGCCAGCATCATTTTATTTTGCAGCTTAATATTCTAGTTTATTTTTCTTAAGGCAGTTAATTTTAAAATAAAATTATTTTATTTGTTCAACATTTTTTATTTTTTTGATTTTATTCTATGAGTTAAATTTCAGTTATAAGGTCATTTCTAAAAAAAATTTAAGGAAAAGACCTATTACATAAATCTTTATAAAATACATAACTGAAATTTAACTCATAGAATAAATTCGAAAAAATAAAAAATGTTGAATATAATAAAGTTGCTTATAAAAAAGAAATAATTCCCAATATCTATTATTTTATTTGTATCAATTAGCCACTATGAATACAAATGTATAAACCGCAACAGAAAAATGTTTCTTCTCGTCAATCATTTTTTAAAATTTGCAGTGGAGCCCCGAATTCTAGAGTGCCAGAGGGCCCCAGTGTACCCAAAGACGCCCTTGTATGTACGAGCATGTTTTGTTAATCGAAAAATAAAACTAGTAACAAATGTATTTTTAGTCTTAAAAGTACAATTTTGAAAATGTCATTTATCATCCCTTAATTTGCTACTAAGATTATGCATTTCATTTCATTGCCACATCCATAGTTTCACCAACAATCAGAAACAGTTTTGTGTTTTTGAAAAATATATTAGATTTACACTTGTCTTTTTTGCGACTAGTGTTCTAAATATGTGGAAATAAATATAGTACCTTTTCTCAAACCGACTATAATTAGGTTTGACCTACCATCCGACCAAAGGAAAAATATCCGACCAAATTCGGAAAAGACCAAGTTTTTTTTTGTTTTTGCTTGGAGCTGCGTTGGTTTATATATTAATGAAGTACTTCTTTTATGTTCCAAAATTTTAATAATTTCGAAGTAATCTTTATTTTATTTGTTATATGAAAATCTGTGCACATAGCAATGAATTATATACTAATAATATGTACTTAGGATATGTAAACTAATATTTAAATATAATAATAAAGTATTTAAACATTTTGATTTTTTTCATTAGGCATTCTACTAGAGAATTGTACATAAACAGAACATAAACAATTAATGAAAAATCAAAATTATTTTCGTTTAAAACACTAGAAATAAATAAAACTGAATAATTACTGGCTTTTAAATCATGTAAATATTTAATATTTTATTTTTATAGCCTTTTTACACTTGAGCACATCTTAAGGAATGCGTGGAAGATGTTGAAAATGAAAAAACTTGTTTACATTTGCAAAATGAGCGAATAAAAACAAAAACATTACAGTGCTGTCCTGCTCTTTTGTATTTTTTTTCCTAGTGATGGCATATACTTTTTAACAAATTATTTGTTTTTTTTTGTGATAACACAAAAATAATCGAAAGAAATTAATGAAACAACTTGATGTAGGATGTTGAAATATGAAAAAGATGTTGACCGAGATATGAAGCGTCTCTTTGAGAATACCCATCTTAAAACAACTGCATACCATCCCGCCGCTTATGGTTTAATCGACGATACCATAGAGTTATTAAGTCCGCAATAAAGTGCTATCAATTTAAAAATTGGCGGAAGTGTTGCCAATCATATGACTAGGCCTACGAATATGCTAAAGAACGACATTAAAGCTTGTCCAGCAGAACTGGTATACGGGTACACACTTCGAGTTCCTGGTGTGGTTTTAGAGGATACCAAATTTAGAAAGAGTGACTTTGTCAACGATTTACGTTGAAAAGTGCATAGTATTATACCGCAACAAACATCCAACCATGCTGAAAGGACAACTTTCGTCGAGAACGACTTGACCACATCACCAGCTGCATTCGTTCGGCCTTATGAAGACCAGTTTTTTGTAATCAAGCGCTGTGACAAATTTTGTAACGTGGTTTACTTCTTCGGCTGAGGTAGTTCAGACGAGTCCAGAGGTTACTTACGGATCCACCAACCTTCAGCAAGAAGACGACATGTTTACCCTTTTTGGGGGTTTAACTTATCTTTTCTTTATTGAGTATTTCTTAGACAATTCAAATACATCAAAACAATTTCTACGAATTGAATCCGAAACCATTGAATTTTAAAGATCGCTTTCATTTGGTCAATAATCCCTCTTTGAAGGAACTTTTTTTTTTTTTTTTTTAATTATTTATTTATTGAATCTTCATATATTAAATATGAACTAACAATAATTAATCAAATCTTATACTAATACTTTATTTTTGTCCTGCCAATGCTAGACGAAAATTTTTCTCTTTACGGTTTCTGTTCACATATGTAGATTTTTAGCGGTCTTCTCGTCGGATGAGTCCTGCAGTATATCTTCTCCTTAAAATAGAGTGGCCGCTGTCATTTAAAATATTTCGAGGTAGTGGATTTGGGTGCGACTCAAGCCTTTTTAAATATTTTACTGCGTAATTCGTAATAATAGTTTTTACTAATGGCACATTGAGATCCTTGTGAATATTTGAGTTTTTAACATACCAGGGAGCGACTGTGATTATTCGAAGAAGTTTATTTTGGCGCCTTTGAATTTTTTCGATATTTGAGGCCGAGGCAGTGCCCCATAGCTGAATACCGTAGCACCAGATTGGCTTTAATATAGAGTTGTAGAGTAGAAGTTTGCAATCGAGGCTAAGAACAGAATTTCTTCCAATAAGCCAATTAATTTGAAATGCTTTTAGTTTCATTTGTGTTAGTTTTGCTTCTATATGGCATTTCCATGTTAAGCGCCGATCTAGATGAATACCAAGATATTTTACATGCGATTGTTGGGGCACTAATTGATTATTGATTTTAATAGGGGGGCATGACTCTCGACGCAAGGTGAATGTTATATGTACGCATTTTTGCTCATTGACCTTTATCCTCCATTGTTGTAACCACTTTTCCAATTCAAATATATGATTCTGCAAGTAGCGAGATGCTTTATGACAGTTTTCGTGTACGTTTAAAAAAGCTGTATCATCAGCAAATGTTGAAGTTAGGGTGTGGATATTTGTTGGCATGTCTGAGGTATATATTAAGTATAACAGTGGGCCCATGATGCTTCCCTGAGGGACTCCAGCGTCAGTTGGCTGAGGAGAACTTATAAAATCACCTTCTTTAATAATAAACCTTCGACCGACTAAGTAGTTTTCTAACAGCTTGTGTGTGTTTACTGGTAAGTTTAACTTCAATTTATGTAATAACCCTTCATGCCAGACTTTATCAAAAGCTTGAGAAACATCGATGAAGAGGGCGGAACAATATTTTTTTTCTTCAAAGGTTTTTCTTATGGCGTTTACTATACGATGGGTTTGTTCAATTGTGCTATGTTCTCTTCTAAAGCCGAATTGATGGTTAGGAATACATCTATTTACATTTAAAATTGGGGCTAATTTTGACACTAACAGCTTCTCAAACAGCTTTGATATATTAGACAATAAGCTAATAGGTCGATATGACTCAACTTTTGTAGGATCCTTTCCTGGTTTAGGTATCATGGTAACTAAGGATATTTTCCATTCTTTTGGGTAGTATTCAAGGCGTAAAATAGCATTAAAAATCAAGAGAATAATTTTCTTTGCTATGCTGGGAAGATCCAAAAGCATTTTGTTACTGATCTTATCAAAACCAGGGGCTTTCTTGGGGTTTAAATCAAGAATAGCCTTTTCGATTTCTCTTATCTCAAATCTTAGTGGAACAGCTGCTCTAACAGCAACAGGTGGTAACTCCTCCGCAATATCGAGAGATGTATGAGGGGTAAATACGGGTTTCAAATGATTAACAAAAAGATTTCCTCTTTCTATATCATTTCGTGCCCAACTTCCATTTGAGTTTCTTAATGGTGGTTTAGTGATAACTGGTCTTTTAAGATTTCTAACTGCACGCCATAATGAGTAGTCTGATTGAGAAGTTGCATCGAGTTCCGTAAGATATTTTTCAAAGGATGATGTTTTTTGGGACTGCAGTAACTTTCTTAGCCTTTTTGTGCACTCTTTTAATAAATTAAGTTGAGGGGATCTATGCAATTGCCACTCTCTTCGAGCTCTCCTTTTTTCAGTCAAGAGACGCTCGACATCTGCAGAATATATTTTACTATTTTTGGTTTTTTTGAGGGTTATACTAGAATGTCGAACAGCTAGTTTCAGATAACTGTCAAAATTTACAATAGAAATATCCATATTCTTCGGTGTACTAAGCGGAATATTTTCAGTGCAGTGGATACTGAGATATTTTTTATATTTTAACCAATTTATTTGAGTGGCTGACGTCACTAAGTTATCAGACAAAGATACAATTCTATTAGGATTTGTTATAGTAAGAATTGTAGGTGTGTGATCAGAAGATAATTCTAAGGAAGCTTCAACATAAATCGCTTCTGCGGGGATGTTTTTAACCACTCCAAAATCGATGACATCTGGAACTTTTTGCTGATCAGTAGGCCAATATGTTGGTTGTCCGCTCGCGACCACATTTAGATCCATTTTACAAATTGTGTTAAACAAAATACGGCCCTTAGGTGTAATAAGTCGGGACCCCCAGAAAGTGTGTTTAGCGTTATAATCGCCAACAGCCAGGAAGCAGGGTCCTAATGATTTGAAATATTTATTATATTGGCTTTCTGATATAGAAAATCTAGGTGGGGAGTATAATGATGAAATTACTATGTTTCGATTTAATTCCTCAACGCAAATGTTTGTTGCTTGGAGATAATCTTCACGATGATCACTCATTAAGTAGAATTTTACTCTGTTCTTTATCAAAATGGCAGAACAAGCTCTGACTCGAGGGTCCTTGGTATCATATAATATATAACCATTGATTTTAAACGTATTTCTTGAGGTCAGATGAGTTTCAGAAACCATCATAACATCAATTTGTTTATTTTTAAGGAAGTATTCTAGTTCATTTTTGTGTTGGCGGATGCCGTTTGCGTTCCAAAAGCAAATTTTTAAACAGTTCATGGCTTGTTTAGTACAGCTTGCAATAACATCGATTGCATTCTTAACATTTCTTGCATCATGTTACCCATTGTGTTAGTAAAATTGTTAACTGTTTGCACTAATGTTTCCATAGTTTTTTCTAGCCGAGTTAAATTAGAAATGGGAATTTCGTCGTTATTTGGTACATCACCTTGCAGTTGCATAGGATTAGATTTTAATACATTAGCGTACGAGGTTCTGTTATTATTTGGCTGAGGCATCTGGACGCCATACGTGTTTCCTTGATTAGTTGCCTGCGTTTGAGGGGGATTAAGTTTCTGTCCAACAGAACGCTTTACAATCGAATATACCGGGCATCCTCTATAGTTGGCAGTGTGGTTACCACCACAGTTGCTACATTTTTTTACATTAGGGTAATTTTTGGACTTATCGCACCGGACGGTACCATGTAATTCTCCACATACGACGCAAACCGGGGGTAAATGGCAGTATGCCCTAGTATGACCAAATTCTTGGCAGTTTAAACACTGAACGGGCCCATTTCTTTTGTGCGGCTCCTCTATCGTGATTTTTCTGTACAGAATGTATTTTAAATTGTAAATGGGATGCGTTTAATTTTTTTTAGCTTAACATCGCCGGGCTCTAACTCCACCCGAAATAGTGGTTGGGGATTTTTTTCCCTATTTTTAATATTTGTAACATTTTTTATTTTGAAGCCCTTTTCTTCTAAAAATGTTTTTATTTCGTCTGGGTCCACGCATGAGTCAATGCCCTTTATCACAACCTGAAGACCTTTGCTGCTTTTCAATTAGTATGTATAGAAGCTTTTTTTAAGTGCTTCAAACTTATTAATTATTTTACGAAAATCATTCTCGTGATTAACCTGTATTTTTGTTTCGTTTATATTACCACGCTTGATTGCAGCTACGTAAAACGAATTTTCACCTATCACCGAGATTAAACTTTTTATTAGCTCACTTGAGTTTTGCTCTCTAAGATATATCGGGGGTGGCTTTGACGTTTTTATGACGTTAGGTGCTTCAGAAGATTCATCCTCCAGAATTGCAAAACGATTTTGTGAATTTATTCTATCAAAAGATGGAACTTTCAAGGCCGAGGCTACAGCTGAAGAGCAGGGCTGCGACCACTTTTAAGCACTGTTACATACCTGTCCATACCAACTTGAACTTGTAGTTTTTGACAAATTTGTTCTTGTTTGTTTTCCATTGCGTCTATGTTCGAGCTTATGATGTCAATGGTAACGCTTGTATTGTTTTCTGTTGTTGTATTTATTTCCACATTGCTTTCTTTAGCATGAGTATCATTTATTTTTGTTGTTGTTTCATTGTTATTACTCATATAGAGTTGTTTTTGTTTTTTTTCACCGTTTTTTTTTTTTTTTTATTTTTTTTTTGACTGTGCTCTTTTTATTATGTATAATGTTGTTACACCGAGATAATAAAAGAAAAAAGAATAAATATTTTTTTGCACAGATTATTTGCAAGTATGTATGTGCGTACATACATACATATGTAGGTATATTTTTTTTACTTGTATTTTTTATAGTTATTCTATTGTTCACTTTTATATTGAGCGTCCAAATTCGCTTGTTAAACTGATATTATTAACTAATTTATGTTAAAAAAAAGAACCGTATGCGGAGTTAAAAGAAACACGCCTTTTCTCATCGAGCACGACCGACTGAATCATTTGAAGGAACTGAAGCAAAATCTGTTTCAATTAGAATACCAAGAAAAAAAACTCTTATATCATTCATCGGGTTTTTTGGGTTCTCTTGTCCACTATAAACTGTTTTACTGTTTCTTTCTTTACATAGCATTTCTGCCAAGGCACCTTCAAAAACTTCTCAAAATGCACGTAGGTTGGCAAGTCAGTGCAATCAGAAAAGTCGGGCTCAGTGAATATCCGTTGACACCATACATCACCATCTTTCGTACACTGAATCAATTCTCTTTTAATGTTTTCAAGACCATATAAAGGTAAAAAATCAAAGTATGCCTTTGATTGTATTTGCATTAGGTCTAAGGCAGTAAATATTTTAACTATCCGACGAGTTATTATAACATCCTGCAATGTCTGTTCTATCACTAAATTTTCTGTCTTCCCGATTATTATCGACACTTGACGACGGAGGAATACCGTGTGCCCACTACCATCTTCATATCCAGAGTCTTTATCAGATGACAAGTAGTAAGCTCTGGGTTGTTCTATGATAAGTACAGTTAAAACTTCAAGGCTGCTAAGACTCTCATTTACGGTAAATGACATTTTTGCATTAATAATGTATCAAGGTAATCACATTTAATATAAAAAAATGCCAACAAATGGTCATAAAAAATATTACAAAAATGAAACTAAGAAATGGCTGTGAAGAAAAAAATGGCTAGATCTTCCGGCTAGAAAAAATCTAGCCATTTTTTATGGCTAAATGAAAAAAATCGCCAGATCTAGCCGGAAAATGGCTAAATTGGCAACCTTGGTGATGTTGTGGTATGGTTATGCTCGGGGTTATGGAACGCTCGGCTACTGAGTCTTTCGGCTACAACCAGTGCTGCCACAAGTAATTTTTACAACCAACATTTTTTAAAAAGTTACCAAATGTGAAAAAATATAACCAAATTAGAAATGCCTTTTGTTAATTAAGAAAAGCATTAAAATTTACTTTAGGTTGCATTGTAAGACAAATGTTACTTGGACATAGGAATATATTAATAACAATTTAAGAAATTGTACGTATTAAAAAAATTACGAGAAACTTCAATTAAAAGTTTTCATTTATTTGAGACTTTTTTCATTAAAAATATTTTTATTTTATAAGAATTAGGCCCAGAATTTATTGTCTTGAAACCACTATCAATCGTTTTCCACACACTCTGCAGCCTTAATTGTACCAGAAAGTAATAAAATTATCACAACCATTTCTGGTTTCTTTGAGAAGAGATGAAACGCAAACACGAGTTTCGTACACGCCGGTTTCATTGCCACTGATTTCTAATGCGTTTCAACCTGGTTTCAAAATGGTCGCTCAAAGAGTCTATTGCATAAACTCGAAAATAACTACAAGTTGCAGTTGTGTTTCACCGTCTGTTCTGGACCATAAACCCGTAAAATTTCCATACAAAATTCAGTATATTAAAAGTTTATAAAGTTATTATTTTTGTTAATTTGTCTCTTGCAATAAACAAAATTTGTACTTCACAGTTATAAACAACAGAAAAGAAAAAATTAAATTGTTTCCGCTTTTTAACTGTCAGTGGCAGGGCTATAAAATGTGGCGATTTTTTTAACCCTTTTGGCGATGGAAATTAACGTATGGAAATTTTGCGATTCTTAAATTCACGCCATTTTCTTACATAAAATTCTATAAATTCTACAATTGTAGATTATATATCAGTTAATTTTCTATTCAACATTTTTTATTTTTCGAATTTATTCTATGAGTTAAATTTCAGTTATGTATTTTATAAAGCTTTTTTTGTAATAGTTCTATTCCCTTAATCTTGTATCTTCTTGTTACATTTTACCTTAGCTTTCCGTTGGAAATAGAATAAATTCGAAAAATAAAAAATGTTGAATATAAATAAGTTGCTTATCAAAAGAAATAATTCCCAATATCTATTTGTTAAAATAGTTGAGTTAAATACATTCAATTTATAAAGTATCACTATCCAGTGCGACACAAACAATGCTGACGAAGGCCGTACCGGGCCACAAAATGCATTACATTCTGTTGGTGTCTAATAATTGTAAATTTTCTGTACATACAATATACTTCATTGCTATCCAACGGAAAGCTAAGGTAAAATGTAACAAGAAGATACAAGATAATAGTCTGGTAGTGTATAAAGTCATTCCTAAAAATTTAAGGAATAGAACTATTACAAAAAAGCTTTATAAAATACATAACTGAAATTCAACTCATAGAATAAATTCGAAAAATAAAAAATGTTGAATATAAATAAGTTGCTTATAAAAAGAAATAATTCCCAATATCTATCAATTAATTTTCCAAAAATCTTTAAAATTCCTATGTGTATTTCAATATATTAAATAAACTAATGGAAATAATGTAAATTTAGAACATTCATGTTTTTAAAAACTATAAAACTGCTTTTGTGAACTTTCTCAATCAAGTTCTGAAATCGATTTCGAGTGGTTTTATGCACTTTAAGTACTGCTATTAAAATGAGGAAAAACTTCGCTTATTTAAAAAAAAATGAATTCAAAATCTCCATTGATTCGTTTTCAACTTCAGAACATGGCCGTTTCTAATATGAAAACCACATTTAGCAATTTTTTCTCAACAAAAATATCTGGTAGCTGTATTAATTCCGTTCATTTGAAACAAATTATTCGAAGTCGTAAATAATTTCCTTCGAATTGAAATACGCTATAACCCCGCATAAAAATAAAAGCTTTTATCTCTTTCAAAACGTAAATTGCAAGGGTATTAAGGAAAACATATTCATACGTATTTTATATTTTATAAAAAAAAAAAAAAATAACCAAAATGAAAAAAATATTCACATCTCCACATTGAGGAAAAAATGACAAATTTTGGTTAGAAATAACCAAAAATGGCAGCTCTGGCTACAACAAACTCAGCTTCGGGTCTCTGATCAGGCGTGCGCGACTGTTTGGTAATCGGCTACAACTGACCGGTTTCAGGCTTACAATAAGGTACGGCTTCTGGACGCCCTTCTATTGGCTTATTCATAAAATCAGGATCGGCGTTTATGATAAGCTTGACTACATCAACATACTTCAATATTTGTCGTTCTCCTCGGCTGCTTCTTCCGATCACACGAGAACAGGCGACACGAAGCCACTTAGTTTTCATAAAGTGACCAGTCCTACGCATATAGTCTTAAGCCTCTAGTACACGGAATGTAAAAAGCCACATGCGCATGTGGTTCTGACGTAATTTTGACGTCAATGCAAAGCCACAATAAGTATTGCGTGTTGTGTGATGACGTCGAAATTACGTAAGAACCACATGCGCATGTGGCTTTTTACATGCCGTGTACTAGAGGCTTTAGTCTGCTCGTTATTTATAACGAATTAGAGTTGTGTCGTTCATGAACAACTCGTCAATTGAACGACTCACACAACTGAACGAAGTGAGCCGGTCATTTTACTGAGCGCATTTGGCTCAGTGATGCAGTCGTTCGCTCAATTTTGTATATTGATGATTAAATATATTTTTCCACTCATGTGTCTTTTTATGTTATGCTCTTTTGTTTCAGTTGTATTAACAATTAGTCAATTCACAAGGTATCCTAACATGTCATATTGTCAAAATGTCCTAATATTTCACAATGGTTTAAAATTATTGTTGTTGGTTTGTTAACAAAAAGTGTCTTAAATAAATAGAACGTTGCTTGCTGTGTTAATTGTGCTGTCGTAATTAATCAGAAAAGTCCAGCGCTGAGCGGCTGAGCCGTACAACAATATTTTTAAACCATTGTGAAATATTAGGACATTTTGACAATATGACATGTTAGGATACCTTGTGAATTGACTAAATGATTTTTAATTTTTGTACTACAACTGAAACTGGGGTTTTTTTTAGTTTAATTACAAAACTTTTTATTTTATACCCCAGAAAAAATGTTTCATTACGTAGGTATGTACAAAGTTTTTTGCTAAATTTGGTTTGTTCTGTAGCCCGTTTCTGTATTTCGCACATCGTAAAATTTCCCGCAAGAAACAAGTGAATTATGACAAAAACAGTGCAATTTGAAACAAAAAATGGTTTTTCTCACATAAGTGTTTCTGTATATTTACTTTGGGAGAATTATTTGTCATTTAAATAATTTTTCAACATTTTTTGGAAGGGTGTGAGAAAAAGTGTTTCTGTATCAATATTTTGGTAAAAGTTTCTCACAAGAACTGTCAAAATAAGTTACATTTAAAATTCATGCGAGAAAAATAAAATTTCAAAAAATGGAGCACAAATTATGTATGTATGTATGTACACAAGAATGTGTATTATTTTTTTTTTTTTTTATTTGAAGAGAAAGAATTTAAATGATGAAAATAATTAAAACACAATTGTTATTAATTAATTCATTTATTAATGATGTGCTAATAATCCCAATTTATGATAAAAAACACTGAAATTTATTGTTGTGGGAAAGCTAGTTTCTATGCGCATTTCGCTGGTTGCTTAGGCCAGCTCGTCAGGAAACTTTTTCCAAATACTTTAGAAAAGCTAAAAATATTATACAAGTAAGACCATAAAGTGAATAAGAATTTTAAACACTCAGCTCTTACTTGTAACAATATCAAAGCTTCAACAAAAATTGTTATATTTTTTATATTTTTTAAGCCCTTTATTGTTTTCGTTATATGCAGGGCTGCCAGATACATTTTTGAAAAAATCGTTAATTTCCTAAGAAAAAAAACGGCTAATTTGTTTTTAAAGATATCGTTTTTCTGTGATGCCGAATATATAAACATATTAAACTAATTAAAATTATTTTATTTCGAAGACTGAATAATATCGTCACCAGAAAAATCAGCAAATTGGCACTTTGCCAATTTTGGAACAAAAATCGTCAAAATGACGATAAAGCATCAAATCTGGCAGCCCTATTTTTGTTATATCTATTTCTTTCGCTTGCATTTGACACTTAATTACTGGAAGTATTCCAGTTAAAACAGAATCTGTGTTGTCTGTTTTTGCATTCAAATACAGAAACACTTTTCTCACAAATCGATAAACGATGGACTTTTTTGTTTCACATTTAATGTGAGAAATTTTGCGATGCGAGAAATACAGAAACGAGCTACTGTTCATACAAAGTTTCGCTACATAAGCAACAGTTTCGCAGTTATAAATAAATGTTTGAAGAAAAAAAATATTTTTTGTCAAAAAAATTGAAATTTTTTCCACTTAATTGATAAGAAATTTAAAACGGTAAAAAAGTGTCAAGTCTATTACCTTCACGCAAAGTCGCATAACCTATGAACAAACTGAGACATACAGGTATGTCATGAATTCCGTTCGGAATGGAAATGATTCCGTAGTTACCATTTCAATCGGAATGGTTTTAGCTTCTATAGATTCCGTTCGGATTCATTAAACCTCAAAGAAATATGAAACCACTTTTTGTGTATTAAATATGGCAAGAAAGAATTAAAGTATGGCAACATTAAATAGACAAATTCCGTTTATTTTTCTTTTTTTTTTTGGAAAGCATTTAGAAAAATTAAATTTTTTTTATTTAATTCACATAAAATTATATTTATTCTAGATAAGGAAGCAAAAAGACAGCGTGCTTTACTGATAACAATGTATTTTGAATAGTTTGTACACCTGAAAAATGCTTAAAATATGAATTCCACTTTGAAAAATGACAGTGGTATCATTCCGAAAAAAATTTTCGTTTACATTTTCCATAGAAGCAAAATACGGAATCAATTCCACTTCCGAACGAATTAAGCTCTGTGACATGGCTGATAAATCATGAAAATCGATGAACGCGTTTCGCTTTTATTCACAATTAAGTAAAGGTATGAATTTCAACAATTTGCTCGAGATATCCACAAAATTCTTTGGAAAAAACATTGATGACTTTTTTTATGATTCTCAGAATTAAAAGAAAAGGAATAAACAAAAGGTTATTTGATTTTTATGATTGCGGTAGCAAAGTAATAAGCGTTAATAAATGTGAGTGGACAATGAAAAGGAAAAAAGGAAAAAGGTTTTTCCGTTAGTTACCTGCATGATTTTTTTACAGAAATGGCACCCACATTTATGAGTGCTCATGTTTTGGAACGTTTCGAAAACATATTTCAGAAGTACCTAGCAGTAAAATATTGAAATATCTGTAGGTGCTCTATGATCAATTTTTGTCATTTAATTCTTAATTCTTCATTTAATTTTTAATATTTGTTACGTTTGTGGTCATATCGTCCCAAAAAGAGGCCAACTGGATCGAAAAAAATTGATTACTGAGAAATTCAAAACAGCGTATTGTCATTATTTTGATAAAGCAGATTTAAGTGGTGCAAACTTTACGCCGAACACAGTGTGCAAAAATTGTTATAATGTGGATACATGGAAAAGGTGGACAGTTTTCTTTTATGAAGCCAGTAATTTGGGTGGAAGACCAAACTCTACATGATGAATCCAGGTGATACGCATGCATAAATTCAATGGTCTGTGCCATATTAAATGCAGTGGTCTTTCCGGTCTTGTTGCTGGATCATTGTCAAAAGATATGGACTTGCTTGGCGATGCAATGATTGCAAGAAAATAAGCATTACTTTCTATAGTTTTTCAGAAATTCAAGAGGAAGCAAATAAACTTTGTGATAAAATTTCACAGTATGCTAAAATGTTTGAAGATTTTACTTCTTTAGAGTCTGTAAAATCTCCGGTCTCTCAAATATCACCTAAAAGAAAATCTGCAAGATTAAACAACAAAGTAAAATTGACTGAACCTTCTGTTTCGCCATCTTTGCCTCCGAATCCCGAATCCGCTACTTCATCTTCATCTGTTAATGATCGTGGTCCAACTCTTGTAAGCAAAAAATCTGATTCAAGTAATGCCTTCCCGATTATTCATTGTAATGCAACCAATTCTATGGATTTAATAAATAGTGGAAACAACTGTGCTGCTACTGGAGATCTGAGAGTGATTCCTCCAATAAAACAAATCTTCATATCTCGTTTTGCATTTGATACATCTGTTGACGAAATTGATGCTTATATTAAATCTAAGATCGGCAAAAGTGTTGATTTGAATGTTCTTAAGTTTAGTTACTCACAAATGCGGACTATAACATCATTTAAACTTACTGTTCCATTTGACATTTTTAACGTCATTATTGACCCATCGGCCTGAACATGTTTTGGTTAGAGAATATGAGCAAAATGTAAACCGACGTCCAGTTAATGTTGCTTATTTGCCTAAACAACAATTAACACAATCAAAAAACTAACTGAGGCTCCTGATGATCAACTCCTTGTTATGAATCAAAACGTTCGTGGTCTTAATACTAAGCTTTCCAATCTGTTCATCGAAAGCTTCGATTTTGACCATCATATTATAGTCTTCACTGAAACCTGGTTAAACAAAAAAAACTTTTAATATCGAAATTTTTTGTAATAGATACAACGTATACCGACTCGATAGATTAACTACTACAATTGGTAGTGGCGTTTTAATAGCTGTTTCTTGTCTTTTTTCGTCAGAGGAAATTATGCCTAATACTTCTCACAATATAGAATTTGTTGCTGTTCGTTTAAAACTAAATACAAACATATGTACATAACCTGTTCATATATTCAACCGAATTCTGATGGTCCAATTTACAATCAACATTATGAGAACATTAAATCAGTCATATCGTCTGCCCATCCAGATGATCTAATTTTCGTTTTTGGTGACTTTAACTTGCCCACAGTTTCTTGGAAACTTTTACCAGATTCTTTTTATTATACTCCTACAAATTCCTATGATTGGATCGATTTTTTTTTTTAATAATCTATATGACTTGTGCCTTTTCCAATTTAATGGTGTGTACAATGAATACGGAAAACTGTTAGATTTGGTGTTTGTGAATGAACCTGCTGACTGTTCATTAACTCTAGCTGTTCCAATATCAAGACCTAAAGATCGCTTTCATCCTACCATTGAAGTTTCTTGTAATATTCCATTTGTTGAACGTAAAATAATGATGAACAATGAAAAAGTCAACTGCTTCAAAAGAACAAGTTATAACGATTTAAATAATTTTCTAAACAGTACAAATTGGCTTGCCAAGTTATCGATTCCAAATGGTACACCCCCATCCATCGATACTATGATTGATACTTTCTATAAAACTATTTTTGAATATTTATATGAATGTGTTCCAAAAATTACTGTATTTAAACAGTCAGGTCCTCCATGGAGCTCAAGACAGCTGTCCAGACTAAAAAATATAAAAAACAAACGTTTCAAAAAATATAAAGATTCCGGATCATCTTGTGATTATGGTAAATATTCTGTATCCTGTTCTGAATATAATTTACTAAACATGAAACTGTAGAAAAATTACTTAAATGAAATGAAAGTTAAATTTAAACATGATCCTAAAGGTGTTATGATACTTGCTATTTTTTGTATTTTTTCTATATTGGAGAACTGTGCAAATATATTTGCATAGGAAAACTGACTAAGTGTAAAGAGTTTTATTATACCATAAAAAATCTTGAAATGTCAAAAAAATATACGTTTGTTATCGATAAATAATCTTAGACTGTCAAAAAAAATATAAAAATTTGTAACTTAAAATTGACATTTCCAGATTAAATGTTAGCACTGCTGCTAACTTTTTTAGTTTTTGATCGAAAGTAGCGGGTTTTAACATTTTTTTTTTTGGGATTTATAGCTTTTTGTGGGAACAAAACGTGGGCTATTGTTTGTTTTATTTACATTTTATATTGTATTGTATTTCTTTTTCTTTCTCGCATTTGTTGTTTCATTCAGTCAATCCTAAAAAAATCCAATACAAAAAATAGCAAGTATCATAACACCTTAAGTCATCTTACAAATTCGTAAATTCTAAACGGAAATCTACGGGATTTCCATCTATAATGAAGTTTTTAAATCATTAATCCAGTAATGATTTAATAATAAAAAACCTGTTTGCCGACTTTTTTGGAACTACATATTCTGATGCCCAATACAACAACTATAACAATTACCCTTACGTGATTGATGAACACCAAGCAATATCATTTTCTCCCATTACAACCTCCCAAATAGTTGCCAGTTTGAAAAGCGTAAGATCATCCTTTTACAGTGGACCTGATGGTGTTCCAAGCTGTATTCTAACTAACTGCGCTAATGCTTTTGCCACACCTTCATCAATAATATTTAACTTATCAATTATATATGGCTACTTTCCAACATTTTGGAAAGAATCTTATATAATTCCGCTATTTAAGGCTGGAAATAAATCAAATATAGCAAATTAAATAGGTATAGCTAAACTAAGTGCTATTCCTAAACTCTTTGAAAAGTGCATGACTGATAGCCTCTTTCATCAAGCATCGTCATTACTATCTCCTTTCCAACATGGCTTTAGAAAAGGACGCTCAGCAATGACTAATCTCAACAACTCACCACTACTGTTAATAATGGGCAACTAACGGACGTTATATACACAGACTTGAGTAAAGCTTTTGATAAAGTCAACCATAGTCTTCTTCTTAGTAAACTTTCCTTAATGGGCTTCACTAATAACAGTCTTCGGTGGCTTGAGTCATATCTTATTTCTAGGAAACAAAGTGTTCGCTTTAATAATACAACATCAAAGAGCATCATCGTCAATTCTGGAGTACCGCAAGGTAGCCACCTTGGTCCAATCTTATTCTCACTTTTTATAAATGATCTGCCGAGTGCAATAAACAATTGTGATGTATTAATGTATGCCGACGATGTAAAAATCTTTTTAAGCTACAAAAAACTTTTGAAATGCTCAACCTTCAACATGATTTGGATAATTTTTATAAGTGGTGTAACATCAACCTCATGAATCTTAATTTAACAAAATGCAAGCATATGCGTTTTTGTAGAAAATGGAATTCTTTGGGTAACTATACTTTGGGTGACAGCCAACTTGAATTAGTTAAAGATATTTTGGATCTTGGTGTTTTACTTGGCTCAAAATTAGACTTTATAAAACACATTACGACAATGATAAACAGAGCTCGTGGAGTACTTGCTTTTATAAAGCGTTGGGCTAAGGAGTTCACTGATCCCAAAATTACAAAGCAGTTTTACATATCTTTGGTAAGACCAATCATCGAATATGGTTCTATTATCTGGGATCCTGATTATAATGTTCACATAAATCGAATAGAATCTGTACAAAAACAATTTTTATTGTTCTGCTTAGGAAATTCAACTTGGAACCCATCTGAAGTTCTTCCATCCTATTTCGAAAGACTTGAACAAGTTAAACTACCTTCACTGGTAAATCGAAGAAAAATGCTTAACATTACGTTCTTAGTTAATTTGCTTAATGGTAATGTTTGTTCTGAATTCCTAGTTAATAATGTTAATGTCAACGTTCCTCAACGATCAACTCGCAATTTCATACCATTGTATTTTCAGACTTTCCGCACAAACTACGCTAATTCTGATCCTTTTCTGAGAATATGCAAGGATTTTAATGATATGTATAATTTTATTGACTTTTCTTTGAATGTTAATGTCATTAAACGTAGTATTATCTTGTTTTTGAATACTTTACCTAATAGATAATATTATTTGTAATTAAATTCTAGTCTGTAAGGATTTACATATATCCATAAACTTAAATAAAAAAAAAAAAAAAAAAAAATAATGTTGACATTATTTTTGAAAAGCAGAAAACTGACACAGCAAAATGTCAGCGCTTCAACGAGGATGGGTAGTGACCATAATTGAAAATGTTCTAAATTTTGTTTCCATGCATAAAAATCGCATATTTTCTGTGTAAGAATAGCTGTAATATGAATCGTAATGTTTATTTTCATGCAAAATAGAGAATCAATAAAAAAGGTATCAATGTTTTTTCCAAAGGATTTTTTAGGAATTAAAAATAAAAAAATTTCAATTTTTTGGGCAACAAATATTTTTTTCTTCATACATTTATTTATAAATGCGAAACTGTTGCTTATGTAGCGAAACGTTGTATGAACATTAGCTCGTTTATGTATTTCCCGCATCGCAAAATTTCTCACATTAAGTGTGAAACAAAAAAACGTTGTATGAACAGATTAAAGGAATTGTAATTCTTAATTTTTTTAGATTTGTTTCAGCTTATTCGGACTAGTGGTTCTCGAGTTATGACAAAGAAAAGAGCCTTAAACGTGACAAATTCCCTTATACGATACTTACTAACTTCAAATAAATTTTTAAATTATTATTTGATGTACCTTGACCAAACTAATGATGCAGAAGTTCTTCTTTTTGGGTCTACTTTCATAAACAAATATCAGAATTGAGTCCCGAAATCATGTGTTGTACTGTGTTATTGTTAATTTTAGATATTCTCATTATCTACTTTATGGCCGTTTTATTTTGTCCAAATGCATTTCTTTGGTGTTTCCTAATAAACAAGACGGTCATAAAATAAACAATGAGAATATCTCAAATTATTTTATAATTAATTAGGGTTTAATTTTGTAAATAATTAAATTTGCAAACAAAAGTTTTTAACTTATGGGGTATTATACTGCAATAGTGTTAAGTACCGGGAATCTAGGTAGCCATTATACTCACAGTACTAAAAACAACACCTCATCGGTTAAAAGCAAAAATATTTTTTTAACAAGTGCGTTATTTTATTTAGCAATACAAATATCGAAATATCTGTCCTAAGTTAAACTAAAGTATGATTTCTTATCGCATAAATATTCTTTATAATTTTAAAAATCAACATTAGCTAATAAATTTTGCAAAATATCCTTATATAAAACTTCGTTTGGAAAAGTTTGTATTGTAAACAAAAACATGAAACAGCTGTTTCAAAATTCTTGCAAGTAAAAATTTTACCAGTAAAAATTTGCAAAATTTTTTTGTCTCTCGTTTTTTTCTCTCTTTTTACGTAAATTTTTTGGGTTAATGAAAACTTTCCAGTAACAATTGTTACAAATTCGTAACAATTTTTTGTAAATGAACACTGCTTATATTTTGTAATTTTGTTGTTGCTTTCTACAGAAATTCATGTACCGTTTTTAAATTTTTAACGCCCTAAGCTATGCAGTGTTTGAAATTTTAAAACGCAATGTGAATTTCTGTAGAAAGCAACACCAAAATAACAAAATATTTATGACTTTGTTTTTTCTTTCAATATAATTGTTTGGCGTCGCGTTGCGTTTTACATGATAAGGACCTTAGTTTCTTTTGATTGAATTGAATGGAAAGAAAAGATTAATACCCATATTTATATATGTACTTTATGTATGCATTTTCAATGTTTTAAACTTGTCAACGTTGTTTACCGAACTAGTGAAATCTTTTTGTTTAAATGTTTGTAAACCTGTACTGTTAACATGCCCTGTTACGAGGAAAACATCCAGCCGGGGTGTTGCATATTCAAGCTAGGTAACACAGATTACACACAGATATGTAAAAAGTGACGTGTGATAAAGGCCCAAATAAGTTGCGAGGGCAACTTTCGAAGAAAGAGACAAAAAGTGTTTTTTGGTAGTGAAGTGGCAATGTGTAAAAACAGGCCTCTACAATCAACACAAATTGCGCGATCAAAACAAAAATACCAAAACACAAACCACGTTTAACAAAAGCATTAGTTCAACAAACGTTTTATTTTGTGCAAAAAAAAATGTATTTATGTAGTACTTTTGTTTTGTTTTATAATGTTATTTACTTACTTAAATATTATTTACTAGTGTTGCGATAAACCTAAAAGTTAATTTTTACAACAGTTTTGCAAATAAATCTCGAAATAAATGTGTGTTCATTGTATTGCGGCATAAAAGATGGTTCAAAAAGAAAAAAGGGCAGCTTTCTAAGAAAGAGACAAAATATCTTCCGTCTCGTGACATATCTGTGTCTAATCTGTGCTAGGTAACAAACCCGAGTAAACATAATATTTTATTCGGTCAGTCGGTAGGCCTAATAGCGATTTTACACCATAATTATGGTGAATGATTAACTTTGCAAAAAATGTGATGAAATTCATCGAACTTAATTAATATGTAGACAATGTCGACTATTTCCTTTTTCTATCGGCCTTTAAGAGGAATAGGCAAATTTAATAACTAAACAAGACAGAAATTAAATTTAAAAAAATTATATTTTTACCATTAAATTTTGTTTTTATTTCGGATTGTTGTCGTGGCTACGGTAAAATAAGAATTTAAGAACCTTTTGGGCAAATTCTGACAAGATTTCAATAAGTTTGGTGGGGTGGTCTTTAGGAAAAATCGAGTTAAACTTAGTCTGCGGAGGATTTTAGGATAACTACCAATTCGCTTTCTTTGCATTACAAGTTTAAGTTGTGGAACACTGTGGTGAGTATATGTATATCGTTACTCTACGTTATATAACGTTACCCTCTACGAAATAAGTTCTAATAATTTCTAAAAACTATATAGAATTTTCGGGCTATCAGGCTCACCTAAAATTAACGTGTTCTTTGTGAATTTATATACCCAACGCAAGGGAAGTTCCCTTAATTCCGTTCTGCACCCAATAAGCGAGCTTACAGAATCTCTAAAAGCCGCATTCTACTTCTTTTCCAGCATAAAAAAGCCAATAATAAGAGATTTAGCTTATTCGGTACCTAAATATTTTGTTTTGCACGGTGTATCTAGCAGGGAATCCAGAATAGCTGTTTATTTTTACACATGACCAGGGTTGTCCGATTAATTTTGAAATTTTTCGCCAAATTCAATGTCAAAAATCGCCAAAGCATTATTTTATTGGATTATGATTATAAAATAAACATTTGTTTATATTATTAAAAATATTATTTACAAATCCTAAATAAATAAAATTGTTCCAAAGGTACAATTTCTACTAAAAAATAGTTTATAGTAGTATACTTAAAGCAGCGAAACAATTTTTCTGATTAGTTTGAAACAAATATTGGATATCGTTAGCTAAAATGCAAAAAGGCGGTGCGGCCCATTGTGCAATGGGAGGAAATACACCAGAAAATGCATTTAGCATTAAAAACACTTGTATTTACGTCCCTTTGTTTTTTGTTAATAAGAGCGTAAATTTTTATCGCAAAAATTTAAAATTTTGTCAATGCATGTAGTTTAATGGTATTTATAATAATAAATTAAGAACTAGATTTTGAATTTTTTGTTAGTTGCATTTTAACTAACGATATACCTTTGTATGGTGTCGCAGTTCTATTAACATTGTATAGGAATTAGGTTTATTCAACGTATCCTGCGAAAGTACAAAAGAAGTGCAACATGTGCTGCTTACATCCATTTAATTTATAAATCGTAATAACGCTTCAAGTAGCTCGTATTGAGTTCTATTTGGAGAAGTATATTATTGAAACTACTCTTGAAACATAGGCATTACAATTTGGAATTACCAGCATATAAAGTACAGCCAAAGATAATTCTTCACAATGCTAATGCTTATAGCTACTTACTTTTGGCCAAAACTTATTTAAGTTTTATCAGTGAAGTAAGCTTTTCTATTAACAAACGGTAATTTCATCAATTGGTATCTCAGGACTCATAAAAATCTATAAAATATCCTTAAGAACAAGTTTTGTTTGTGCTAATAAACTGCCACATTGATAATGTTTTCAGAAATTCTATGTACCTATTAATTCTTTTAAGAGCATCTTTAAATATTTTCAATATCTTTATTAGCCAGTTCAACATTACTTAAATCAGTTTCATATACTGACCATACATATAAATGCCTGAAGTTTCATACATAAAAATACCAAAATAGAAAATATATCGCAATTGTTCAACAATACTGTATTGACTCAAAATTTAAAAATCAGTAGAAGCAAAGCAATTTTTAATTTTACATTAAAGGCTAATACCGTCTCATTACCAAAAAGTAGACCGATATTTTTACAGCGAATAGATAGATATAAATATTGCGTGTCGTTTTTTTTCCAAAATGCGAAAAAAATAAAAAATTCGAGTTAATACACTATTGTTGAACAAGTGCGATATTATTTTTTTCGTACTGACTAGAGTTGTGTAGTTCATGAACGACCTAGTTTAATTGAACTATTCAGACAAATGAACGATGACCGGTCTTTTTGTATCACCGTAAGTTTTAGTTCACTAGTTCATTTTGGGTCAGTAAATATTTTTTTGTTTTGTCAGTTCTTTTTTGGTCTTTTTTGTCAGTTCACTTTTGGTCTTTTTTTTGTTACTTACTATATTTATTCATGTGCGCTGTTTCTGTTACTCCCCTGCAGTTCATGTGGCTGTCTCCAAACTGGTTATAAACTAGCCTCTTTATGACACAACCAGTCCGAATGCTAGCCATATGACGGGCCGCTTTAACAAGGGGATGTCCTACGAGGGGGTAAATTGTCACCAACAGACATTGAGATTGTGACCAAAAGACAGTTCATAAGCCGGTTCTTCTTGGCTTACCCTTAACTGTCTCCTTATACCAACCATAAATCTGTCCCAAGAAGGTTAGGTCATTAGCTGTGTTTACCAAACCATTCCCTTACTCTATAGTTCATGTGGCTGTCTCCGAGGTGGTTATAATACCAGTCCGAATGCTAGCCATATGACTGGCCACTCTAACATGGGGTTGTCCTACAAGGGCGTTGTTTTATGAGGTGGTAAATTGCCACCAAGAGGCCACAAAAAGACAGTTCATAAGCCGGTTCTTCTTGGCTTAACCTTAACTGTCTCCTTATACCAGCCAAAACACTCCCTTAAAAAAACACCAAATCATTCCCTATTTTTTATGAAATATAAGTCATTTTATAAAATTTTATAATTTATTTAACTTAACAAAAAAAAATATTTCGTTAAAAAAAAAACATAACAAATTCATTTATTAATTAAAAAAAAAGAAACAAAATTAAATATTGTTCAAAAATTATTTTCGGGAATGAAATATTTTATTAATTAATTCATTTATTAATGATGTGCTAATAATCCCAATTTTTGAATTAAAACACTGAAATTTATTGTTGTGGGAAAGCTCGTTTCTATGCGCATTTCGCTGGTTGCTTAGGCCAGCTCGTCAGGAAACGCTTTTCCAAATACTTTAGAAAAGCTAAAAATATTATACAAGTAAGACCATAAAGTGAATAAGAATTATAAAACACTCAGGTCTTACATGTAACAATATCAAAGCTTCAACAAAGACACAACAATAAATCGTAAATTTTTCTTTTTTACATTCCCCTACAATTGGCTGGTTTTTTTCCAACACGAATTGTAGTTGTAAGAGGATAGAAAGAAGAAAAAAAAAACAAAATTAAAAAATAAACAAAATTAAAAAAAACAAGTTGCTTAAATAAAGCAACTTGCCATTTTAGTTTTTTATATTGCTTTCATTTCTTTTTAAATAGCGCTTTTTCTGAAGTCGTATTGCTTCACGCAGTTGATTGTCTGGGCCACCGTTGCAAGCGTTTGGAATTATTGCTTCTGAAATTAAAATTTACCTATCTGGACAAGGTATAAAATGTTTTATTAACCTATGAAGACATCAAAAATGCTTTTTCATTTTTCTTAGCGACTCTTTACCGTGAATTCCGTCAATATTTATTAAATTTGTTTATTCAGGTGAAAGGACAAATTTCAAGTTTTTTTAACACCTTGTGGTGTAATCAATGATGTTATTGTATTTACCTAGATAAAAAGTAGTTTAAAATATAATACATTTAGGGGCATTATCTCAATCTCCGATTAAAGTTCTTTTTAAGTAACATGCACTTTTATTATTATTTCTTTTACTTATAATTCCTGTTTCAGTTTTATTTTCTTTAACAAATATTTCACCAGTTTTGTTTACTCAGTTTTATTTACTTTAACAAGTATTGTTGTTTTTTAGTTTTATTTACATTAACAAACATTTCACTTTTGAATTTTCTATCAACTTGTTTGATCAGTACTTAAAACCCAACTGAAGCGCAGTCAACTGTTTCAAAAAAACTCCCTTCTTGTTTTTGTTCTTTTAGAAAACGGTATTTTCCTCGCGTTTTTTTCTTAGATGTCTTCTTTGGACACATTCTTTTTCAATTTTCAGTTTTCGCTTAAAGGCTGAGTTAGGCGAACGTTGCTGTCCCCGTGACTTACTGCAACGGACTGCTTGCACGTTGGTGCACTTATAGAACATCTAAAAATGTGTCATATGTTTTTCACATACATAAACAAAAAAGCAATAGAATACATAAAACAACACACACAGTGATGGGATATCAAAAGTTTTAAATGTTGACCGCATTGCCGAAAAAGTACCAAGTGATTAAAAGGGTATTAAAACAGTATTTAGTGTAATTAAAAAAACATTAATAATTTAATATCTGATATTTATATTATAGATTTACAATAAACAAATATGTATTTTAACATATCCATACATATTAACATGTATTAATTTGTAAATGTGCATAGACAAAACAATATTTTGTAACCATTTAAAGCCTTTTCTATTGTGTGTGCATATGCATTTGTTTATTTTGTACATCTAAGCACATTTATATTTATATATATGGAAATATGTTGTATAGTAAGTCGTTTTGTCGAAAGTCCATAGATATACTGGAAAAAAGTACCAAAAAAAAGAGCGAAAATACCCGCATTCAATTTAATATGCAAGCAGGCCATCACTGCTATACAACTGTCAAGTAACGACGGCATGAAATTCTAATTTATACAGATTGAGACGTTCCGTTACGTGACATTTAAATTCGGTAAGCATTTACATTGTAAGCAAATAACAAAACGGACCAGACGTTTCGTTAGGGGACGTGGACGTTCGGCTAACTCTACCTTAAGATTAGAAATATATGCATTCAACTATTGTACTCTTGTTGTTGCTTTTCTGATTGTGTTGTCATACGTTCTGTTTCTCTCTCTCTATCTCATAAAATGAACGAAATGCTCAATGACCAGGGCTGCCAGATTTGACGATTTTTGGTTCCGAAATTAGCAAAGTGCCGATGTGCTGATTTTTTTCTAAAAAGTGACGTTTTATTCAGTCTTCAAAATTAGACAATTTTAAATCTTTTGATGTTTGTTATTAGGCAGCACAGAAAAAAAAACCTTTTTTTTAACAAGAAAGCTTAAATTTTTATATTCATTCCTATTGTAAATAAAATTATACTAGAAATTTTTGCTCTTATCCATAAAAAATTTTATGAGCAAAAGCTAAATATTGAGTCAAGTCCATTTAAGTAAAAATTCGTACCAAAACCTTGAGAGTTCACTCGTGTGGGGAGCAGGTGAAGTGATGGACTGATTTGGCTCATTTTTAAGATTTAATACTCGATATATATGAAAAAATTTTAAGCCAAATTTTATCCTCCTTTGCCATGGTGCCAAAACTATAATTTCGTGATGAAATGTTATTTCAGGTAAAAAAGAAAAAATAATAACAAATTATAAGAAGATTTAAAGAAGTTTACAGGTCAAAATTAGAGCTTTGGATTTAGAGATGTGTAGAAATTACAGACAGTCGTGGTTTTTTGTTCATATCTAAGGCATTTGTTGACCGATCTGGCTGAAATATAATAGCACACTATTCCGTACTATATATAATATAAATGAATAGCAATCTTTATATACGAGTCTTCGGAAATCCCGGAAATTTCAACAAACACGTGGTTAGATTGACATCGTTTAACCAACTTTTCTATTCATAAAGACTCAGAATATACATATACCCCCCTATTCATAAAAAATATTTTTGATTAATAAAAGGTTTATTAAACAAATTTTCATACAAAATTCTGCTTTAAGCCTCAAATATTTTTTATGAATATGGGGGATATACTTTATAGGGCCTAATATTAATATTGTAGCAATTACAAAAGGAATGACAAACTTATAAAAAACCAACTGGTATAAATACCCTCTGTGGTGAACGGTATACAAATTTTAAATTTTTTAATGAATTTTGAATTTTTTAATTAATTGAAAGTATCTTTTATTCTTAAGACTTTGAAAAAAAAACCTTAGATTATTATAATATAGCAATAAAAGCTTTACAAAACAAATTTTAAATAAAAATCGAACAAACTTCGTTTAAAATCAAAATTTAAATTGTCCGATTCTTATTGACGATTTTTTAAACAGATAAAATACGAATTTATATTTTTTCTCAGGAAATTGACGATTTTTTCACAATTTTATCTGGCAGCCCTGTCAATGACATACATTTTTTACTATCCACCATCTGCGAAACAAAAAGAGAGCTAAGTGCCAGCACAAAGTGAGAGTAAAATTTTCCACAGTTTTAGAACCAGTGTTCCTAGTATTGGATCAATGTGGATAATTTAAAACCAGTCTACAGTGTATAGTACTGCCACTTTTGGGTAAATTGACACGAAAAAACTACAGGGTCATTGACACATTGCTTTACACATTTTCATAATACAATATAGTATATACACTATAGTATATACACACCGGGCACCTGGCGTTTTAACATAATTCGGGTACGCTGAATCCAGTGGTGCCCGCGGTTTTTTAAGATTGGCTCTGGTTTTCGAGATATACCGTTATTTCGAAAATGGAGGAGGTTGTACAACATATATTCGCGTAACTCAAAAACGCTTTAGCTTATTCAAAAAACTTAAAAAACCGAAATTTAATATTATCCTAAGTCGTTTTAGAAACATAATTTTTTTTTTGATAAAAAAAAAATAATTTTTTTAACAAACTTTCGAAATTTTTGTTTTTTAAAAATTCATAAAAAATTGGAAAATGCAGCTATGCTTCTAATTTTTTGCAGACGTATAAACCCGAAATTCCAAACAAAACAAGCCATAAATGATTAAAATCTGTTTGCAACTTTTGATTTTATTCACAAAAGTCGACAAATTTTAATTAATTTAAAGGGAAAGTATAATTTGAGAAAATGTTAAGAGCAAAAAACTGATGGAGGTCAGTCATACATTTTATCCCCCTAGGGGCGACTCCTGGGCATTTATTTAGAAGCATAGCTGGATTTTCCAATTTTTTATGAATTTTTCAAAAAAAAAAATTCGAAATTTTGTTAAAAAAATTATTTTTTTTTCCAAAAAAAAATTATGTTTCTAAAACGACTAAGGATATTAGAAAGAAGTTTTACTTTTCTTAAAGGAAATTTTATTGCAAAATTTCGATTTTTTGAATAAGCTAAAGCGTTTTTTAGGTACGCTAACATATGTTGTGCAACCTCCTACATTTTCGAAATAACGGTATATCTCGTAAACCAGAGCCAATCTTAAAAACCGCGGGCAGCACTGGATTCAGCGTACCCGAATTATGTTAAAACGCCAGGTGCCCAGCTTGTCACAAAAAAAAAGTGTCAATTTCTTGCACAGTGTTATCAAAACAAAATCATGACAACAAAATCGCCAACTATTTACAAATCGACATGCCGCCAAATCGCCACATCTGTCAAGACTGCACATGACCCCTTCTGTACTATAAAACATTTTTTGTCCTTTTCTTTCTTCATGTGAATGGTGTAAAAAGAACAATTGACCGAACGGGTTCACTTTTAATGTTTGGCCGAAAATGACCGGTCACTGAAATGAACGATGTTGCACACGACTATAACGAATATCGCTTCCGAGCTTGTGGGCGGTTTTCTTGTATTGTGAGAATCGACTGTAACAAAACCTTTTCTACTTATGTCAAGACACCGATGAACCAAATGAAAATTATTAGGCTAGCTATGTAACAAACAACACTGGCAAAACAAATGAAGCGCCAATGCAGCGATGTGTGTTTGTGTGTATGTAATTATTATGCTAAACGCATGAACCGCCAATACGATGTGTTTTTATGTGTAATTGGATGTTACAGTAGCGGCATTCAGCACGACAAAACACTCCCTTAATAAAATAATATATAAACATTATCCCCCATATTCATTAAAAATATTTTTGATTAATAAAAGGTATATTTAACAAATTTTCATAAACAAATCGTTCCATAAACCTGCAATAAACTTAAAATATTTTTTATGAATATGGGGATGTGTGTATAAATATACATATGTATACTTACATAAAAAATAAGCTATGGTTAAATAAACTAGGGCTATACAAGATATGTACCTGGGGATAGAAATTATATTTCCACGTTACAATTTTAAAAAATTAATATGAATGGCAAGCATGTTAACCTAAGCATCGACCGTTTCAAAACAGCATATATGTAGAGAGCAACCACAACCAGCCACAACTACAACCTGTGAAGAACCAGCCACAACCGATGAAAGACCTGCAGCCTACACGACAGCCTCTGGATGAAGAGCTCGTTTCCGTGTTCCTTGGGAAGGGGAGTAATGTGGCATCACCATCCCACATACGTTATGATACAACTTTCTATTACTTTTGTGTGCATAAGAATCTCATTACTATTTTTAAATTAACGATATTTTATATTACCTAAAAGTGCAACCCTGAGTTGTATGATGCACAAGTTTTGTCTTGTTTCTAAAAGTGCAACCCTGAGTTGCATGATGCACAAGTTTTGTCTTGTTTATGAAGTAAGTTCTATTAAAACCATGTAACAGCATACTCCATAGATTTAACTTTAAAATTGGAGTTTTTGAATGGGTATGGGAAATTTTTATGATTTTACAAAATATAAAAAATTACATTCAGTTTGAATTGGCTTATTCTCTTTCAAATTGTACAAATATATCTTAATTACTAATATATACTCTTAAATGATTTTGAAATTTTAAATAATCTTATTCACAATATATTTCGGAGTGGTATTACCGCTTATTTTTTCTTTTCATACCAATATAAATATTGTATACGCATTTGAATTATAAATAAATTCAACTTACATTGAAAAATTATGTGATTGTTATTTGAATTAAATATTGTCTTTTACTCTTTACGATAATTTTATATATTTCGTAAAAAATAAGAGTTCACAAGATCAGTTGTTTTTCTTTTATAGACTCCAAAACATAAGGGGTTTTCATTTACTCTACTTGCAGAAACTTGAAAAGAGAGAGTAAGTAGGAATTTAAAGAAATTGCTCTCAAAAATACTAAAAAGTAAATGAACACTTTGCCAGCCAAAATTTGCAATTTGAAGTAGTGAAGAATATACAGGAATATTTGAGTACCCATTAAGAATATTTGAGTACCCATTAACTATTCTAAGACTTGGAAAAATTTTATACATTACGGTAAAAATAATGTGATTTTAATTTATATTTGCTTATGTTGAATAAAATGAATCATGAATTGGATTTTTTTTTTATTTAGGAGGTGAAAGAAGAATTCAATAATAAAAGATAAAAAAACCCTTTGCTACCAACAAAAGTATTTATAAGGCAAAACAAAACTATTTAATTTAACAATCTATGTATAACCTATGTATAAAGGTATATAAAATTTCAACGTAACGAACTGACTGACAGATTCATCTTCGTACAGCCTTAACGCCGTGAGCTAAAAAGTTGAAATTTTAACCGGAGAAATTGGCTAATAGTACGAAAATTGTGTTTGTGTGTGTGTGTTAGTGAACAAATTTAGTGCATTGCGACTCGCAAGAAACTACCTTCATGTGTAAATGCTAGGTAAGATGGAATTTTTGAAAATTCGAATGTTTAGGGGATAAATAGCGTAAATACGAGTTAATTCGCTAACCTCATAACTCCTAAACTAACCGTGGATTCATCCATGCGTTCCGAACAATATTTTTGTCTGAAGAATAATTTTTTTCTGAGAGTGTTCTTCAGAACGATTCACATATTTCGGAAAATTTTCCCGGAAAAACAAAGCAACCATATTGTTTACAGATGTAAACAATTTTACAAACTGGCAGCACAACTAGCAAACTACTTACATATATGAAATATTCTACAAAATTGTTGGTCATACAATTTTACTATATAAATTTGAACACACCAAAGCCCAAAACTTAACACAAATACTAAAAATCAGTCAAATTCAAGACTGCCCATTAAGGGTTAATTTTGTTATTTAGAGTTAGTACAAGAAAGTCGTTCAAACATTGATATTTAAGGAATTCAAGTTTTCGTTTTTTTAATAGTAAAGTGGAGGATGTATATATATAAACTTTATTTTGAGCTGGAAGTTTTTCCAGAGGAGCCATGGGTGCAAAAACATATCCTCCGAATTTGCTATAACAGTTTGATGCTGTTATCTAAAGGTAATACAAGTTTCGATCGATATTCTTGGCCCGACAATAATTTTGTGAAATTATTGGTTTAGGTGAACGAAACTTAATAAATTTTGACATTCCGATGCGTTGGCTAGAGCCAGGTGAGCACGACTATACTACATGCAATGTTTCCCAAAATGGTGGCATAATGAAATTAAATAGGCGTAATCAAAAGTGCTTTTTGCATAAAGCCGTGCAATAAGCTTTGCTTACAGTGTTACATTATGATCTGCTTGCGGTACCTGCACTACCTGCTTGCAGTCCAACCCTTCTTTGGGAATCTGGTAGAAGAGCGGAAACCAAAACCATCGTCTCTAATTTTGTAGAATTCGAAGCAACATTTAGCACAAAATTAATGTCACAAGAGAATTAAAATGCGTTGGTGAGAAAATTGGGACTATCAAAAATTAATACAGAAATATTAGCAGCCGACTTGGAAAGCCTGCATTTGCTCAATCTTGGAGTGCTATTATCTAGTTTTAGAATGTGCCAGCATACATTTCATCTATTACTTACAGTACAACCTATCCGATTGGCGTGCGTATTTTTATTGACTCTTCGCATAAAAGTCTTAAAGCTATAGCATTTTATTTCATTTTACGACAACTCAAAAAACACAGCTCCAAATGGTGTTAAAATGAAATAGTCTTATGATTCTATAATATATAAATATATTGGCCGAAGGTAAATACGAGGAGCAAAATCGGCGTGTTTATTGTGATTTAAAAGTAGTTGCCTTTCTCTGTGGAATGCAGTCTGGATATGTCAAGTATCTCTGCTTTTTATACAAATGGGATAACCGATGGCGTGGCATCAAGTATGTCAAAAAGCGTTGGGAGTCCACGGGAATTTAGGCAAACACAACATCATTTAGCCACCCCTAGTACCAACAGAACAAATAGTTCTGCCACCACTACATATAAAAGTAGGTGTGGCGAAGAACTTTGTAAAAGCTTTTGTCAAGGATGGGCCAGGTTTAGAGTTTTTAAAGTCACTTTCTCCGAAGCTTAGAGAAGCAAAGATTAAAGAAAGTAAGTAAGTTAACACAAAATACATTTAAACACATAGAAAAAAACATTCTGACAATATTTCCCATAAGGTAACTTGAAACTCCTCAAGTTACAAAAATACATTGGAAACCAAAGTAAACTATTTTGCAACATTTCTCATGTCGATATTAAGCACCTGCAACTTTGCATTTGGAATCGCTCCCATGGGAATATGCTGAGTCAACAAACTGAGGTGTAGTTGTAGAATAAGTTAGATTAAGACTTCACTTTTGCCTTTAATAAATAAAAAACATAGTGCGGTCAAAAACGCGCTTAATAAAATATATATTTTTTTAAAAATTAAAACTTTAAAAAAGTTAATTTGTATAATACAGCTTATACTCGTAAAAATAAAAATATTTTGGTTACATTTTGCAAATGCGTTTGTTTTCTCTTCAATCCAGCAGTGTTTTTGTTGGGCCTGATATACGGTGTTCTTGGCAAATGTCGAATTCCTTCTGCTCAAACACAACGAACACCATGCTAGAAGAGTTAGAAAACTTAAAAGAATGGTGAACGCCAGGTATATCTTAGAAGAACGATATAAAGGCAAGAGCATGTGGTCTCTTACAACAGATTTGGGTTGGATAAGTTCGTAAATGGTTTCGAACTGCCAAGAGCAAAAAAGAAAGTGATTTGAAAACGAATGAATATTATATATTTCCTAAGTATTTCTTTATACATATATATGTATACGTAATTAAAAGCGTTTTTTGTTTGAAGATCTAAAGTGAAATTTGATATATATATCAATGTTTGAAAGACTTTCTTGTACTAAGCAATAACTAAATTAACCCTTAATGGGCAATCTTGAATTTGACTGGTTTTTGGCCAATAAGCCAAAACTGCCGTTATAAGGGGGAGTTAGAGGGTTAATATGTTTCACACAAATATTTCCCATAACATTTTCTTTAAAGTTGCTGAACATACCCAAGACCTCAAATGTAAGGAAAACATAGTTTTATATACCGATATGCAGCAGGTACATGCCAAAGCTAGGAAACCTTATCCGGCTTTAAAACAATATTCCGATGTGATCTATCAAAACGCTGACACACGTATATTTTTTTTTTTGTTCTCCTCTATCGGAATCCGTTGTCAGATTTTGAAAAAGTTTGAAATTTTTGTACAATGTAATTAGTAAATTTGACTTATTTGTTACACAAATAATGAATGGTTAAAAGCAAAATCGAAGAAATCGCTGCTTCATAACTATTTACGACATTCTTTAGTGGCAGAATAACTAACATTTGGTAACTTTTTCACCCCATTTTGCAGGAATTAGGTAAACTTTTGGTTCAATGCAAGAAATACCTGAAGTGATCTTAATTTGGGGAAAGAATTACATTTCGTGTATGCTCAAAAAAACAATGTGTTTATATTGCTACTGCTTTCAGATAGATGTTTGAAATCTTGATAATAAATAAATATACGTTTTCAACTTCACTGGTGATTTTTTACAAGAAAAAAAATTTTAAATAATAATTTCCAACAGCTGTTGTCTAAATAGTAGTTAATAGCTGCGTTCGAGAACACAAAAGTTTTTACTAATTTTTACTGAACTTTACTGCATTTTACTAAATTGCGTTCGCGTACACAAACTACAGTAAATGAGAACTCAAATTGAGAGCGTAAAGTGACAGTTTTTGACTGAGTACTTACAAATTTTTACTGCAGAAATTTTTGCAGTAAAATTTAGTAAAACAAAAAAACATATGTTTCAAAAGGTAAACAAACAAAAGTAGCAAACAAAAGGCATACAAAATGTGAAAAAATTGTTTAAAAAAAGAAAAGTTGAAATAAAACTAATATAAAAACAAAAAATTAATAAATATTAATTAATTAAACTTGTTTGTGAAGAATTTATATGGCTAAATAACCACTTTTGAAACTTTGTTTTGTTATGTTAATTTTTTGGAGTTGTAAAAGTGTCAAGTACTCGGGTACTCAGAACAGCCCTTGTTTTTAAAGTTATCAATAGTAAAAAAAAGTATTCGTGTACTATTGATCAAATGTAGCTGGACACAAATTAGCAAATTCAAATAAAATAAAAAACAAACAAATATGAAAGATTACATAAAATAATTTGTTTGTATTTTCCAAAAATATTCGTGTTATAAAAAGTATTTAATCGAGTACCGATAAGAAAACGAGTTAAGTAGTCAAAAGTGTAAAAACGTTTCAACACTTCAATTATTTGCCATCAGCTGTTGCCTTTATTTTACGAATTTTTACAAATATTGCATTCGCGTACTTTTTTGGACAACAGCTTTTTGTGAGAGCAAATTTTTAAGTTTACTCATTTACTGCATTTTACTGTAAAAGTACTCAAACGCACCTAATAAATAACGAGATTTAGCTATTGGTTAACAAAAAGCTACAAAAATTATATTTTATTAGCTAATTAATGACCTTAAATTTGGGCGTTAGCAGTCTTAAGTTATAAGTTAAGTTAAATATGTACGTATTCCTTGTTAAATTCAAATAATGAAATAAGAAATATGTAGGATATAATAAAAAAGATAGTTTAAAAAATAATACATACTAAAACGATTGCGTTGTGCAAAAGCCATAAAGTTATATTTACTTTGCCACCAGCATTGCGTTGATACTCAAATCACGTTGCAAAATCCTATAAAATGTTCGTAATACATTGAAAAGCGTTAGATTGTTAAAAAAAGAAACAACAAAAAGTCCTTCCATATATACAATACTCTGACAAAAGTAACGAACGGGGACTCATATTGTATCAATGATCAAAATGAAAAATAAAGAAAAACAAAATTGACGCAATAACATTAAAAAATTCACAATTTGGAGACTTTTGAGCACACAGACACTCTTTGGCAAATACTTAAAAAACCTTGTTTGCTTTAGTGTGTGTTGGATAAATGTTGAATTCGATTTTTTTTAATGGATTTAGAAACCCGTAGTGTTGTTCACACATCATTAGGGCATCAACACCTTTTTCTGTCCATGCCCAGAGTACAAAAAAATTTTTGTTATTACTGCAGGCATTACAAACATTTAGAAACACATAAACAGACACTTACTTATTAATGCTATTATGTGTGAGTAAAGGCACCAGTGCTGCCAGTGAAATTTCGAGAACGATAAATTTTAGTTTCCAAAATGATACACTTTTTTCCAAAAAGATACATTTGGAAAAAATATTTGAAAATCCATGTTTTACGTTTAACATTTATTAACATAACATTTTTATTTCATATTTAATGAATATTGTAAAGAAAATTATATCATATAAATTAATTTTTATATTTATTTTAGTCATAAATATTAGGTATGTAATTTTTAAAAATACTTTAAGCAAACTTTAAAATTAATTATATGTAACTATCCTTGGATGTTATAAAAACAAATTCATTTTTGTAAAAATTAATAGACGAGTTAAGGCGTTTATACTAAGAAAAAAATTCACATAAATTTTTCTTCTAAAATTTCATCTTATCACACATACACAAGAATATACAGACGACAGAAAAACTTAAAAAACCTAACAATAAAATACGCGTTATTTAGTTGTCATTGTTTTTTTTTTATTTAGAATTCATAACAAAATGATAAGTTTAAAAAACTTAGTCAGAGGCGGAAAGTTTAATATTTTATTTTTGTACATTTTGCGAACAGATTCAAAAGATACGAAAAATGTCAGGATTATACCTAAAATCATCCAAAAGATACGAAAAATGTATATTTCGTATCCTAATGGCATCACTGAAAGGCACAACCATCATTGCAGACTTACAAGCAACAACTTTGACCAAAAAAGTTTCCTAAAAATTATTTGGGTAAGTCCCTGCAGAAAATGTACATAGCGAAACAGTACTGATATTATTGACTTTGCCACCAATACTACAAAATAACTGTGGACCAGGCATTTAGGTTGTGATTGTCATTGAAAATGAATAAAAAACGAAATTCCGCAATAAAATAATCTTTAATTAAGGCCAAAACTTGTTTCACTCTGCCCAGTCGCTTTAGAAATATAAATTTTTTTGATAAAATAATAATTTTTTAGCAAAATTTCAAATTTTTTGTTAAAAACAATTATTTTTGCTGTTAATTAAAGTTTAACCCTCATATTCATTAAAAATATTTTTGATTAATAAAAGGTTTATAAAACAAATTTTCATAGAAAGTTCGTTTCATAAACCTGCTATAAACCTAAAATATTGTTTATGAATATGGGGGTTAGTTTTTTTTAAGCAATTTATTCTCCTTTTGCAGATTCTAACAACCTTATAAGCAGTTAAAATTAAATTTCAGGAGCTTAAAATTTAATTGGAAGTAAATTTGAGTTCAAACGTACATATTTTTAAATGATTTTCAAGTTTAAAAATATTTTAGAATTAAAAAAGGATGCACATCCTAAAATACCTTCAAAATTTATTTATGTTGTCTAAGAATTATTTAAATAATTAGTATTGTGGTTAATTTATTGAACTGGTTATAGTTTTTAATCCAAACTTTCATATTTTAATCAGGCTAAAGTTCTTTAAATTTAGTTTTCATTAAATTATTTTTATGAAGGAAGGAATTTTACAACATGGAATTTATTAAAATGTATTGATAATTTTTCATTCTTGACTGACCGAGGAATTGAACTCACGTTCACGGACTATCACACTATTTCCCCAGAAATCGTTTCCGTTTAATCCTCACCGCCATTGAAGGCAATTTGCACGCTGATGTTATAAATATTTTAGAGCTTTCAGCAAAAAAAGGTACATAACAATTAGTATTAGGGTTTTTTTTTCACAATGTGCACAGAAAGAAAAACTCGTACTGAATTTATGTTTATTCTACTTGTTTTTAGTACAATTCGTTCTGAAAAACTTAAGTACGAATGACACTAAGGGCCATTATTACAACCTAATGATAAAGTTGCTGATAGTTAACGTGAACAATAGCTATCTTGAACGATAAAGTGACCAATAAGTTTTTTCCATTATTATAACTGTCCGATAAAATAAAAAATGTAATTTATATACTGTGGCAACATTGCAGTATATACCGACTACTTTTGGTTGTTAAAATACGTAGTGGCAACGACTTGCTTTTGTTTCTTTCTTTAATTAAAAAAAGAATTCAATTTTTGTGCTTTATTTTTGTTCTTAATGGTAAATTGTTTTGTTTTTTGTGTTAAATTGTGTTTTTTTTTAAGTTTGCATAATTTAATTTGACTTAAAACTGTCACTGATGCTACCATATCTTCAGCAGAAAATATGGCATCTCCAAGTTCTTAAAGTTCACTTGTAAAGGTACCATGAGCACAAACCTGATGTTGGCTTATCAGTCACTTTTTAGGTTAATGTTAACTTGTAATAACCAAAAACTATTTATCTGTCAGATAGCATCCTAAAAATAACTATTTGTAAGTTGTAATAATGACCCTAAAAAGTTCTTAAATCAATCCAAAATGGGATAACTTTCGTTTGTAAAAGTTTGTTGTAGAAACAACAACAATTTTGCAAAATAAGGCAAAATCGATTTGCTTGTTTTGTGTAGAAACAACAACAACACTACAAGAAGAAAAATATAGATTCACTTCATATTTAAAAAGTAAAATAAGAAATAATTATTCCCATATTCTTTTTGTTAAAATAATTTAGTTAAATACATACAATTTTCAAAGTAGAATGATTACGAAAACCATAGCGGGAATGGTGCTGGTATTTTACAAAAACAAAGGGCGGAATACAACCAAAGTGAAATAAACATGTCAAATTTGTAAGTAAATAATAATATTTTCTATACCTCTGGTTCTCTGGAGCAAGTGTTTATTTTAGAACTAATCTAATCCCCCTTTCGGACTATTTCAAGTGATATCAAGCACAGTTTGATATTAATTTGTAGCTATTTTTTAATTAAGTCAATCCCGTTTTCGGATTTATTATTTCAATAATCCGTAGTTAAATCAAGCATTTTGTACTTGGTTTAAGCAAATCCATACTTACCATACTATTGACACCGCTTCGGCTTGACTTAAGTAGGGACGGATTGATTTCATTTCACACAAATATCTTATTTCAGATATTATGGAGCTCAAAGAAACAATAGACTTATGCAGGGAATATTAGAGGAAATTAAATTGGAACAAGCCAATCAACCACAAATTTCATCAAATGAAACAAGAATTGTTCCCAAAACCACCTTTCAAGCAAAGGATTTTTTTTTTAAAATTTGTGAATGAAAAATCTTTTATTTCTATGTTTTAGGTAAAAGAACATAAAGAGTAAGCGGAACTTCGCGAATTAACTTACAAATTGTTGTGGCTTGTTTAAAAAGCTAAAGTCCTTAAGCATTGTGCTGCTGGCAGGTTCTAAGGAAAAACTGAAATAAAAGTTTTTTCCAATAATGTCAGCCATTAAATGAAAATTGTAAAGTATTTTTACTTTATTTTTACTTAAAAATTCACTTTCATATCTATATCTTAAAATTATTTAGTGCATATATTTAAAAGTTTGCTGTTACAGTGAAACCAAATTGAAAACCCATTGCATTAACTGTCAGGCGGCAAAACACGTTTCTTCAAAAAAAGTAAACCAAAAAGTAATTTTTTTTTGTAACAATAGTTAATGTCCATAGTTTTTTTATTTTCACCGCTTAAATTTTATTATTCTTAAAAAAATTTATTAGATATAAATTCTTTTTGGAAAAATAACATTATAAATAATTTACTGGAAAAAGAAAACTTGAATTGCGGCTTAATTTCTACTTGAAAAACATTGTATTTTTAAGCTTGAATCCAAACAAAATTCAACTATAATTTAATTGTAATTCAAGCTTTAGTTCAACTGTAACTTAAGACTTGAATTTAGCTGCAAGTCAATGCTTGAATTAAGCTACAATTCATGGATTGAACTGAACTGTATTTTAAGCCTTGAATCAGACTACGATTATATTAAAACTGTAGTATTCCACTTGCATTCAAGTTTCCATTTTAATGGAAAATGCTATTGAAATAAAATATAACAGAGTATATATCAACCCTTGAAGCTTGAAATTCGAACTTAAATACCTATTGCTTTGAACTTGATTTCAAGGAAAGTTGTTTATTGGGAACTGTCCCCTAAAAGTGAATAAAGTACTTTGCCACTATACCAGACTCGGCTAGGGTTGCTCGATGTACTGTATTTATCAGTACATGTACTGCTTTTTGTTTAAAATACTGATTTATACATAACAAGCAAATTATTACGCAAATATACTGACTTTTTCATATATGTGCTGTTTTTGTACTGCTACTATACATTTATTTTGTTCAGAACATAAAATAGTTTCTCTAATTGAAAAATTTTTTGCTATAAGGTAATTTTTCAGTTTTACAATTTCTTAAAGACTAAATACGAGAAAGAAATTAAGGACAATGTAAAGAAAGGCGATCAATATTTTTAACTTGTATATACAGTTGCTCAAAAGTATAATTGGACACTAGGTATGAGATTAATGTAATGCCGATTTTTTCGCTTTAATGAAAATAAATCTACAAAACTTTGATACAGAGTTGTAGACTATTAAAAAAACCTTTAAAAGGATGCACAATACTTAGCATGCTTTATTCAAAACCAAATTTTAGTGTTTAGGTGTACTAAACTGCTTTCCCGGAGAAGGGCTTATATGGGGCCTATGGTCAATTATGGAATGATCTTCACGAAATTTGGCAGTGTCATTTTTCGTCCTATAAAATTAAAATTTCATTATGATAGCATTATTTATTACGGTTTTCCGGGTGTAGGGTTTATATGGGGCCTAGTGTAAATTATGGACCGATCTTCAAAAAATTATACAGTGTGATTTCAGATCCTATAAAACTGTGACGTATAAAATTTTAGTTATTGCGGTTTTAGGCGTACTAAACTGTTTTCCGCGAGTAGGGCTTATATGGGGCCTATGGTCAATTATGGACCGATCTTCACGAAATTGAACAATATGATTTGCAGTTTTATAAAGCAAATTCGCGCAAAATTTTTTTTCATTCCGTTCATCATTCCACCATTTATTTATGTTAGTTTTTGTATCAAAATTATCAATATTTTTAGGGTGTTGGTTCCACATTTTGATTCATAGTTCTGATCCTACTAAATCGATGTTACTGGCTTTCAATCCCAAACTGCTTAGGATAACTACAAGCAATTTGAGACTTGAGAGACTTTGAGAGTTTGTGCTTTTCTTTTGCGTTTTTCGAAAGTGAGCGTGTTTTCAACAGACGGACAGACAGACTTACATGTCTAAATCGACTTAGAATTACTCAAGGAGCCAGAATATATATATACTTTATGGGGTCCATTCACCACTAGTGGTGGTTGAGGGTATAATAAAAACAATAAAAAATATGTAAAACTTTTTTATTTACAATATTGTAAAGTAATTAAACAACTAAACTTCTAAAAAATTTTTAAATAAATAGTTTGTGCAGCTATTTTTATGAAGCACCTAAAATCCAATTTTTTACACATTATTTTTATACCATTCACCACCACTAGTAGTAAATTAGGGAACACTAAGGGTGTGTGTAAAACGGTAGCAAAGTTCTATGGTGAATTAAAATTTTCCAGAATTTCTACGCTAATGTCAAAATTGAATTCAAATGTGGGACCACCACCTTAAAAATTTTATAATTTTGTTACAAAAACAAACATAACGGATGGTTTAATGCACTTATCGATATAAGATTTTGCATAAATTTATGACTATAAATCAGATTGTTGAATTTCGTGAAGATCGCTCCATAATTTACCATAGGCCCCATATAAAACCTGATCTCGGAAAACAGTTAAGTATGCCTAAAACCGTAAGAAATATTGCTACTATAATAAAATTTGATACGTTACAGTCTTATAGGACAAACTTCGTGAAGATCGGTCCCTAACTTACCATAAAGGTCCTGTATAAAGCCTACTATTGGAAAACAGCTTAGTACGCCTGAAACAGTAATAAATAATGATTCTGTAATTAAATTTGGTTCTTCAGTCTTATAGGCTTAGAAGTTACACTGAAAAATTTCGTGAAGATCGGTCCTTAATTTAGCATAGGTTCCATATAAAGCCCACTTCTGAAGTATTCTAACTGTCGGTGAAGCACAGCAGCATATAGAACTATTAAGGCCTCATTAGTTGTTACTTTCCGTTACCGTTCTGTTTCGTTCCATTCTGTAGAAAATATTTTGTAATTACTTTTTCTGTGAAAGGAATCATCTGCTTTTAAAAAGAAAAGCATTGAAATTGTAAAAAAAAAACTTTTCGTAAAAAATAAAAAACTATTATTTTGTGTCAAAAATACGTCAATTTTTAAAAAATCATTAATTAAAACCAATTTTTCTAGCTTTAAACAAAAAATTACAGATTTTTCATATCACAACAAACTAAAGGCCGTGTCAGATACAACTTTGTCGCTTTGCGTGACGTTTCTACCTTCGGCAGAAAAACGCAAAGCAAAAGGTGTATGCCACAATGAAAACTTTGACAACACTCACGCATTGTTTGTTTACTTATAAAGGCGGTTGGTAATTTGTACATTTAATTATTTGTTACAAAAATTAAAGTTAAAAATTTAATTGGACGGTTGTTTGGAATTAAATTTGGCAAAAAAAATTTAAAAAAAAAGAAAATTATACTAGCCAATTGTCAAAGCGCGCAAAAAGATGAGAGTTGGCTAACTTTTTGCTTCGCTCCGCTTTGAAAGTACTTTATGTGACCTGTTTCGTATAAGTACGTATATTTTATCTTAGATGTCAAAGCGAATCGGTAACGCATCGCGAAGCAAAAGTTTTATCTGACATGGCCTTAATACATACACACTTTGGCCGTAACTTAACGTTGAATTCAATTTTCAACAGATTTGCCCGCAACAGGACAGAACAAAAAAGTAAAAACAAACTACACATACAGACTTTCAATTCAACAGAATCAAAACTGCTGATTCGTAACAGAACAGAACGTACAAACCAAGGCGAATTCATGTATACGGTGGTGTCGATACTACAACAAGTAACAACACCAAAAACACACCAATGTATTTTTTTGTTGCTTTCGTTGATCGATATGTCAAAAACACAAGCAACTTTTGACATTTCTTTCTCTAAGTAAGAAAAAAAAGTAGCACGGCTGTGCTTTCAACGCCACCTGATAAATGAATTCGCCTTGGTACAAACTTATTCTGCCTTTAGTTGTTTATTATAAGTAACCTAGCATTTACACATGCCACTGCCAGTTCGAAAAACTCAATACACTCACGATTTTTTACTAATACACTCACATTTTTCGCAATGGCAGCTCCAGTGGCAGCAAAAATTGCATGCGAGTGGAATTTTGGCACTTGCATGCCACTAAATGTCAAAACGATTAGCAATGTTACCCTGTTCAATATTTAATGCAAATCGACTGGATTATTGTCGAACTGTAATTAAAGTTTTAACTGTTAAATGCATTTTTAGGATTAATTTGTAGTAACGGGCGTTAAAATAAGTAAGTTTCCTAATTATAGAGCATTAATTTTGCTAAAATAATGCTAATATAAATAAATGTAAACTATTTCCCCAAAACTAAAACTATGTGATGAAGTCGGCAACTCTTTTTTGTTTTCTGGTACTTTTTTTTTAATTTGAGATGTAAACAAATTATCTCAAGTTGACGCTTCGACGACATTTTGAAAATGAACTGGCAGTGGCATGTGTAAACAGAAACGCAAATGGCATGAGATTCGACTATTTCTAACATTTTTTCGTTTAAAATATGTATAGAACAGTGGCATGCCACTACTTGCATGTGTAAAGGCAACGTAAGACCCCTTTCAGACAAGCAAAGTTTACTTTGCAAAGTCTTGAGTTTATGGAAGAGAAGGAAAAAGAGCATAGCGGGGGAGTACATACTTTGCTGTACTCACAAATTCGTTTTGTTTTTCGTTCGTAGATTACACTTGAAGTTGGCTGCAACTTTATATTTATATACAGCGTTACCAGAATCTTTGGAATAAAAATTGTCATATGGCGAAAGAAATCATATTTTGAAGAGGAATATCTTAAATTTTTTTTCATAATTTAAATTTTTTAAAACAAGGGCAAAATAGTAAGAATTAATAATTTTTTATTAAAACATACTTCTTATTATTTAAACTGAAATACATAGAAAAAATAATTCGTCAGTATATGAAACTTTATAAAAATACAGTTTTTCTTTTCACAAATATTTTTTTTATCAATATTCTAACTGCCTATTTCCGATGTGCGAAAGAATTATTTACTTCTTAAGGTACGTTTGGACTAATGAAATATTTAACGAAAATATTTGTTCTGATATTTGCATCAAACTGTATGAAAAAAAAATATTTGGTTTAATGTTCAAACTAAGCTCAAATATTTGACAATGTTTGTTTGTTCAAACAGTTGGCAAATAGTTTCAAATAAAATAAATTAAATTTTGTTTGCCATGCGTTCAGACTAAAATAAATATTTGCATAAAATAATTATTTAATGAAAACGTTAAAAAATAATAATATATTTCACAAATAGTAAAAATGATCGCAAAAGCTAATTTATTTTTTTTATTCTGTGGAGCAGCATCTTTTATAGTGTTAGAACAGGAGAATGTTAAAGATAAAAAAACTGGAAGACAATGGGTAACGGGAACATGGCTAAAATTTGCGAATAATAACAAACTTGGAAACAAACCCTTAAATATATTTGAAGTCGCTAAATCAGTTAAAAAACAAAATGTCGGGAAAAATTTTTTTGCAAAAATAGCGAAAATTCGCGAAAAATTTAGATATTTCAAACAAGCCATAAAATTTATTTAAAGTGCCTAAAACTATAAGGAATGGCAAAAATTCGATAAAAATTCCTAAATTAGCGGAAATTCGCTAATAGCGGTATGATAGCAAAGCCTAATAATTATTAAAAATCGTTAAAGCTCTAAAGATTCACAGTGAAAAATCGCTCCTTCGCGAGCATGGCTAAAATTCGCGAAAAATTGACTACTAAAATATATTTGAAATTGCTAAATCGGTTAAAAAACAAAATGTAGGGGAAAAACAAAAAAAAAAATGTTGCAAAAATAGCGAAAATTCGCGAACCATTTTAATATTTCAAACAAGCCATAATATTTTGTAAAAGTGCCTAAAACTATAAGGAATAAATTAGCGGTAATTCGCAAAAATTTGCTAATAGCGGCACGATAGCAAAGTCTAATAATTATAAAAAATCTTTAAAATTGTAAAGAATCCGAAAACTTACAGGAAAAATTGCTTCTATCCGGAACATGACTAAAATTATTTGTCGTTGTTTGCTCTTACAATTTTTTTGTAATATCAAATAAATGTTTTCTCAAAAATTACTAAAATATTTGATTTTTTGTGTTCACATTGGACAAATATTTGTTTGCCGGTAAATACTTTTATTTGGTCATAATCAGCTGTTATTTTATTTGATACTCAAAAATATTTTGTGTTCAGACTACGTTAATGAAATATTTGATGTTTGCCTTCAAATATTTCATCAGTCTGAACGTACCTTTACAAACACATTTAAAACAAAGTTTTTAGAATTTGTTTTTGTTTTAAATGTAGTTGTTCGAAAGAAGGAATTCTTTCGCACATTGGAAATAGGTTATAATATGCCTTTTTTAATATTTTTATGTCCAGAAATAATGATGCAATTTTGTGTATTATAGATACTGGGTACAAAAGTGTGCAGCACCAACACACATCAAGCTGATGCAAAACTTCAGTGTTTTAAAAATTGACTGTTTAAATAATCGTGTATTTTCTATAAGCAAAATTAAAGAAAACATCAGAATTTCTTAAAATAAAAAATCATCATTTGAGATAAAAATCTTTAATCATATTTTTGTTAAAAAAAATAATCCAAAATATGATAAAATCATCATTTTGGCAACGCTGTTTATATATTATATTCAAACAAGAGAAAACAAAAATTTGTCAAATTAAACTTTGTGTGTCTGAACACCAAACAAAGTTTAAAAGAGAATTCAACAGACTTTGTCAAAGTAAACTTTGCCTGTCTGAAAGGGGTCTTAGTTGAGTTTAGCGTCCTCTTGCGACAATATAGAGAATCAACCGAAAAAATTATTCATTATTAGGTGTGTTCATTTAGAGAAAATTATTGGTTATTTTCAATAATTGTTACCAGTCAGTGTTCACGTACTCGAAAAACTTGCAGCGGGAGAGTGAAAAAGAGCATGCAAATTTGAGAGTCAAAAAATTTGTTAAAAATTTCTTTACTAGTCTTTGCTTACAAAACAAAAATAATTTTCATAATTTTAAATTTAAAAGTTTTTGAATAAAATAAAATTTTTATTTTTCTAAATGTTAGAACATTATTCTTGCGCAAATAGTTAAAAGAAATGAATTAATTAAGAAATAACCCTGTATCTCACAGCTGAAAAGTTTCGATGTCAAAAGTTGTTTACATTCTGCTTATACATGTATATTTTTGTTGACGTTTTTTATTTTTGCCACACATATGTACATGCATACAAAGCACGTTTTTCCTTTTGTTTTCCCTATGTAGTAGTAAGATTGTGAGGAATTTTACATAAGCAAAATGCCTGTTGTTTTTTGTTTTGTTGTATTGTTGTAGCGGTAAGCAGACCTTGGATATGCCTAACTTGCTGGTTTTTGCTGGTAATGCGTTCATTTACTATTTTATTTTTTTGAGTAATTGCGAGAACAGTTTTGTAAATTTTAAATTTATTCTCTCGTTGCAAGTTTCTGCTAGTAAATGAACATACCTTATATTCGGCAGATGATTAGCCTGTAAAATAGCTTTCAAAAATATATATGTATGTACATATTTTATAAAAATGAGTGATGAGAGATTTTTTGATATTTTACTAAAATGTGTATGAACCGCTCAATCTATAAATTCTGCTTAGTTTTTAAAATTTTTTATAACTATTATTGTACTTAATGAACTACAGAATGATTTTTTTTTTGTTTGACGTGATAAAGATAATACATTTATGTCGTTTAAAAACTGCGTACTCAATTTTTTTTATTTTCTGATCTGTTGCCGACAGTGTGGCCATTTTGGCATTTTTGCAGCTAAATTTAGCATTAACAATTTTTATTTAGCTGCAAAATTTTCATTTAGCACTTGGCATTTTATTTAGCATTTTTAGAAAATGTTTTTAGCTTTTTTTGGCATTATTAATTCTACAAATTAAATTTCGTAGGGAAATGGATAATTCTTTTGTTAAGAAAGGAAATATTAGAAATTCGCTCATTCTGTTGATTGTAAAAATGATTTGCCCTTTGATATTACGATATTAAAGTATAAGGAGATTTCACTTTGTATTTAGATAAAAATTCTATAGTGTAAATGTTCATGTACTAGGGGCTTGCGGATGCGTTACCAAAACCTACCCACCTGTTAAGATATAACCATTTATTTCCATTTCGTTAAAAAATAAGTCACTAAATGTATTTAGTTTAGAATAAAATCTCATACTGGTAATACATTTTTAACAAAACGAATGTTAGCATTATTTTTAGCATTTTTTAAATCACTTTTAGCATTTTTTGGCCGTGTCTATCTGGCATTAGACATTAGCTGTAAAAAATTTTAAGATCACACTGGTTGCCGATGTAAACGGACTTATTAGTAAAAATCAGTCTTTCTGGGAGCCGGGTAGGGAGAATGAAATTGCAAAAAGTGCAACATTTTTCAAACGTTAGAAAAAAGCTTTTAAGTACATACATACATCTACTTATGTATATGCAATAGTAAAAATATAATGGAGAAATTTCAACAAACAATAGTTTTAGGTAAGTATATTATCCGTGTCATACTGTATACAGTTTATGAACAAATACGGATATGTATAACCACACACACAAATACCATGTATTTTAAGCAAATTCAAAGAGAGCTAGACAGACATACAACCATTTTGTTTGGTTGGCTGGTTCGTTCGTTCAATTGTTTGCAGATGAAGTTAATAAGTTGTCCTTTCCATATAAATGGATGTTTTTGTTTGTCCTTTGTACACAAATGCTGAATACTGTTATGTAAATGTCGTAAAAGTTTGTTTTTAGAAAAACATGTAAACGATCTGTTTAACTTTTATTTTTATTAAGATTGTTTTACATTTTGCCCAGCTCAAAATATTTAAGTACCTCTATAACAGTGTTGCCCGCAGTTGCTTTTTTTTTTAAATAACTACCCATTCATATTTTCTTACATAATTGGCTGGTTAACATGGTATCTCACAGGCTGTAAGATATCAAGTAGACTATCGGAGGTGACTCCGTTCTGAAAGGAATACTTGACGAAGGCGGGATGTGAAGTCAGTGCGTAAAGTACTGGACCCAGTCCATTACCATAAATTGGCTGAGGCACTGGACAGTAATAAGTCGCCCAGGAACCTTTGTCTCCTAAACATTATTGTCAGATATTTACAGAGGAAGTGATACACCAGTGATACACTCTGAGGGTTGTCACAACTGCGACTTGGGGCATTATATTGTAAACATAGTTTATTTTTATGAATTTTTGTCAGCCAACGGCTCGTTTAAACTGCCAGCAACTTGGAAATATTCCTTCGACTAATCCTTATCAGTCTCCGTTAATTTTGTGATCCTGCAGGTTTTGTAGTTCTGCCAGTGCTCAAAAATTCCGCTCTTAATTGTTCGAGTTCTAGTTCTAGTTTGTCTGCCCTTACCATTACCATAGTGGTTTCTGTGCACAGCAACCCAGACTATAGTGATGGTTATCAAACGACTTTATTGCCAGTAATTCGAACATTAGGTGGGTTCCACAAGATCTCGGGCAAGTTCGGACTAATGAGAGTAAAATGGAAATTACTCTCTAAATTTGCCAAAACAACCCAAAATTGCTGGAACGCAAAAAACCGTTTTTGCCCTTCTTAAAATACTAATGCTGCATGCTTTTCAAATGAAGATCTATTTAAGTGATTTTAGACGCTTTAAAGCCATAACATTATAAATCCAAACATTTGCATCATTGTCATTTTTTATATTTTGTTATATTACATATGAAGGGAAATATGTATGCAATAATGTATTTACCACTTTAATTTTTCCATTAAAACCCTACATTTTGCTTTTATATATATTTTTTAATAAAAACTAAACTTTTTCTTTTTCTTGCTAGTTTTCTGATTAATTTATCAGTTTCATATATAAACAAAAACAGCTGATTGTTTATTTTTGTCCGAACTTACTCAAAGAAAAAGTTCGGGCAAATTTGTAGAAGTAATGAAAAAAATTACTCTCTCAATTACTCTGTTAATTGCACAAAAATTGTTATGAGGAACGCCTCGGACTGTTTCGTTATGTATGTGGAACAGAGCTATTATTAGAAAATATAATAAATGAAAAATATAATATTTAAATGAAATAAAAATAATGAAAGCTTTGGTTTATCTTAAATTCTTCAAATATTTTAAAAACAATCGGCTTCAATCGTATCGAAAAAACGTTTTACTCAGCTACTTTTTCAGAATGCATGAAATTGTGGAAGACACGGTTACCTAGGGTTGCCAGTCGGGCTTGTTTTGGCTGGATTGTCCAGCTTTTTAGTGGCCTGTCCAGTTTCAAGCTAAAAAGAAATTTGTCCAGCTAAAAAAATTTTCCACAAAATGCTCTTAATATTTATTGCTTTAAAATAATTTTTATAAATTTCCTTATTGAAACATAATGCATCTGCAATAGCGCCATCATTTCTATTTTCGATTTAATTCGTATGTACAGTACTACTTCCATATCGTCTGTTACTTCTTAGCTACATATATGGTAAAAGCCTCATCTCTCATGTTTTCCCTATCCTACCATCACTATCTAACATTACCCAGCACTTGAACAGCTGATCTCATTCTAATTTGGCTGACAAAAATTGACGTCCGCCAAGATAGCAACGAAAGTTAGCAACCGCGGAAATAAAAAATCTGGGGACTTAGTGGCAACATCGGAATTGAAAATGAATGTATTTTCTGGATTTAATGTTTTAGAAATTTAGTGGAAAAGGATTAAAAAACATCAACTTTCCAACCTTCCGTTCCATAGAAAAGTGGGTTCATCCAAAATGGTCAGTAAAATCGTTGCTGATTTATGCCAGCCAAACTAGGAAGTGTCAGGGCATAAACTCAACGGATTATGGTAGAATACCACCTAAAGATTAAATGACATCAATTTTGGAAAACTTTCCCGAGCCGTTCCAGAGAAAAGTGGGTTCATCCAAAATGGTCAGTAAAAATCGTTGCTGATTTATGCCAGCCAAACTAGGAAGTGTCAGGGCATAAACTCAACGGATTATGGTAGAATACCACCTAAAGATTAAAAGACATCAATTTTGGAAAACTTTCCCGAGCCGTTCCAAAATGGTCAGTAAAAATCGTTGCTGATTTATGCCAGCCAAACTAGGAAGTGTCAGGGCATAAACTCAACGGATTATGGTAGTATACCACCTAAAGATTAAATGACATCAATTTTGGAAAACTTTCCCGAGCCGTTCCAGAGAAAAGTGGGTTCATCCAAAATGGTCAGTAAAAATCGTTGCTGATTTATGCCAGCCAAACTAGGAAGTGTCAGGGCATAAACTCAACGGATTATGGTAGAATACCACCTAAAGATTAAATGACATCAATTTTGGAAAACTTTCCCGAGCCGTTCCAGAGAAAAGTGGGTTCATCCAAAATGGTCAGTAAAAATCGTTGCTGATTTATGCCAGCCAAACTAGGAAGTGTCAGGGCATAAACTCAACGGATTATGGTAGAATACCACCTAAAGATTAAATGACATCAATTTTGGAAAACTTTCCCGAGCCGTTCCAGAGAAAAGTGGGTTCATCCAAAATGGTCAGTAAAAATCGTTGCTGATTTATGCCAGCCAAACTAGGAAGTGTCAGGGCATAAACTCAACGGATTATGGTAGAATACCACCTAAAGATTAAATGACATCAATTTTGGAAAACTTTCCCGAGCCGTTCCAGAGAAAAGTGGGTTCATCCAAAATGGTCAGTAAAAATCGTTGCTGATTTATGCCAGCCAAACTAGGAAGTGTCAGGGCATAAACTCAACGGATTATGGTAGAATACCACCTAAAGATTAAATGACATCAATTTTGGAAAACTTTCCCGAGCCGTTCCAGAGAAAAGTGGGTTCATCCAAAATGGTCAGTAAAAATCGTTGCTGATTTATGCCAGCCAAACTAGGAAGTGTCAGGGCATAAACTCAACGGATTATGGTAGAATACCACCTAAAGATTAAATGACATCAATTTTGGAAAACTTTCCCGAGCCGTTCCAGAGAAAAGTGGGTTCATCCAAAATGGTCAGTAAAAATCGTTGCTGATTTATGCCAGCCAAACTAGGAAGTGTCAGGGCATAAACTCAACGGATTATGGTAGAATACCACCTAAAGATTAAATGACATCAATTTTGGAAAACTTTCCCGAGCCGTTCCAGAGAAAAGTGGGTTCATCCAAAATGGTCAGTAAAAATCGTTGCTGATTTATGCCAGCCAAACTAGGAAGTGTCAGGGCATAAACTCAACGGATTATGGTAGAATACCACCTAAAGATTAAATGACATCAATTTTGGAAAACTTTCCCGAGCCGTTCCAGAGAAAGGTGGGTTCATCCAAAATGGTCAATAAAAATTGTCTGTAAAAATGATCAGTAAAAAAGCGCTAAATTTGTAGTACTTTTTATCGCTGACACATTATTTGGCGTCATTGTCATAAATGGCGCCTATTAGTTTTCAGCAAATCTGGAAAAGAGCGCAATGTATTTGCTGGTTTTAAAGTGGCCATACTATTTTTTTAATTGTGTGTGTTTTTTTGTATGTTGCTGTCGGGGATACAAACTTTCTGCCTACTAATAAAATTTGTTTTTTCTTAATAAATATATATAAATTATTTTTGTAAAATTAATAAGTAATTTGGGTGTAAAAAATATTTTCATGCATTTTATTGCATGTTGTTTACCCCTGACCACACGGATAATTTTAGATTTCTTAACAAATATTATAACGCCGGAAGATTAAATGTTGTAGGTTGCAAATGTGTAATATATCTGGAAATGGAGAACACGTGCATATCTTAGAACATAATTGAAAAATATGTCAGAGATATTTTTTGTGTTATTATATTCCCAAAAAAAAGTTTTAATGTGATTTTAACGAAATATTTAGTTAATTTTACGAACATAGAACATGCCGATGCAACATAAGTTGAAACATGTATTTATCTTTACCATACACTATGAAACTAAAATTGTACTTTTTATATTTTACATGAATTTGCCTTTAATTTAAGCCTCAATAATGCTCTCCTGTATGAGTGAAGAAAAATACCATACATTTCTTGCAGTTATGAAACTAATTTGTTTTAAAACATAGTTTTGGAACAGTTTTGAATAAAAGAAATAAAAATGAATAACTATAATGACGAGGTTGCATATCTAAATTCGTCGAAACTGGACGGATTTTGTTTTCTTTACTTCATGCAAATGCCGATGTCCAGAGAATTTTTTTAATAATAACCGATGCTCGCGCCAAAAAGCGAAACAAATTGAGCCACACAATTTTAAGTTCAAGACAAGAAATAAAATTTCGTAGATAGGTTTATAATCTAACTATATAAAATTGTAACGTTACTGATTGACTGATTCATCATCGCACAGCCTAATTCAGTTCTTTTACCGAGTAAACATGTAAAACCTGTATTTTTGTACTTTGTTGTCACACCATCTTTCTTTTGAATCCATAAACATAGAAATAATGGTTATATCACATTTGAAACTTATCTAAAAAATCCAAATACGAATTTGTTACTTTTTCGAAATTCTGACGTTTAAAGGGTGAAAACCGTAACTATTTTTGGTGCTTTTTTTACAAAACATTTTTCTTTATTCATTGACATATGTAAACGTATTAAATTATGGTTTTACATGTTTACTCGGTAAAAGAACTGAATTAGGCTGTGCGATGATGAATCAGTCAATCAGTAACGTTACAATTTTATATCTACGAAATTTTATTTCTTGTCTTGAACTTAAAATTGTGTGGCTCAATTTGTTTCGCTTTTTGGCGCGAGCATCGGTTATTATTAAAAAAATTCTCTGGACATCGGCATTTGCATGAAGTAAAGAAAACAAAATCCGTCCAGTTTCGACGAATTTAGATATGCAACCTCGTCATTATAGTTATTCATTTTTATTTCTTTTATTCAAAACTGTTCCAAAACTATGTTTTAAAACAAATTAGTTTCATAACTGCAAGAAATGTATGGTATTTTTCTTCACTCATACAGGAGAGCATTATTGAGGCTTAAATTAAAGGGAAATTCATGTAAAATATAAAAAACACAATTTTAGTTTCATAGTGTATGGTAAAGATAAATACATGTTTCAACTTATGTTGCATCGGCATGTTCTATGTTCGTAAAATTAACTAAATATTTCGTTAAAATCACATTAAAACTTTTTTTTGGGAATATAATAACACAAAAAATATCTCTGACATATTTTTCAATTATGTTCTAAGATATGCACGTGTTCTCCATTTCCAGATATATTACACATTTGCAACCTACAACAGTTAATCTTCCGGCGTTATAATATTTGTTAAGAAATCTAAAATTATCCGTGTGGTCAGGGGTAAACAACATGCAATAAAATGCATGAAAATATTTTTTACACCCAAATTACTTATTAATTTTACAAAAATAATTTATATATATTTATTAAGAAAAAACAAATTTTATTAGTAGGCAGAAAGTTTGTATCCCCGACAGCAACATACAAAAAAACACACACAATTAAAAAAATAGTATGGCCACTTTAAAACCAGCAAATACATTGCGCTCTTTTCCAGATTTGCTGAAAACTAATAGGCGCCATTTATGACAATGACGCCAAATAATGTGTCAGCGATAAAAAGTACTACAAATTAAGCGCTTTTTTACTGATCATTTTTACAGACAATTTTTATTGACCATTTTGGATGAACCCACCTTTCTCTGGAACGGCTCGGGAAAGTTTTCCAAAATTGATGTCATTTAATCTTTAGGTGGTATTCTACCATAATCCGTTGAGTTTATGCCCTGACACTTCCTAGTTTGGCTGGCATAAATCAGCAACGATTTTTACTGACCATTTTGGATGAACCCACTTTTCTCTGGAACGGCTCGGGAAAGTTTTCCAAAATTGATGTCATTTAATCTTTAGGTGGTATTCTACCATAATCCGTTGAGTTTATGCCCTGACACTTCCTAGTTTGGCTGGCATAAATCAGCAACGATTTTTACTGACCATTTTGGATGAACCCACTTTTCTCTGGAACGGCTCGGGAAAGTTTTCCAAAATTGATGTCATTTAATCTTTAGGTGGTATTCTACCATAATCCGTTGAGTTTATGCCCTGACACTTCCTAGTTTGGCTGGCATAAATCAGCAACGATTTTTACTGACCATTTTGGATGAACCCACTTTTCTCTGGAACGGCTCGGGAAAGTTTTCCAAAATTGATGTCATTTAATCTTTAGGTGGTATTCTACCATAATCCGTTGAGTTTATGCCCTGACACTTCCTAGTTTGGCTGGCATAAATCAGCAACGATTTTTACTGACCATTTTGGATGAACCCACTTTTCTCTGGAACGGCTCGGGAAAGTTTTCCAAAATTGATGTCATTTAATCTTTAGGTGGTATTCTACCATAATCCGTTGAGTTTATGCCCTGACACTTCCTAGTTTGGCTGGCATAAATCAGCAACGATTTTTACTGACCATTTTGGATGAACCCACTTTTCTCTGGAACGGCTCGGGAAAGTTTTCCAAAATTGATGTCATTTAATCTTTAGGTGGTATTCTACCATAATCCGTTGAGTTTATGCCCTGACACTTCCTAGTTTGGCTGGCATAAATCAGCAACGATTTTTACTGACCATTTTGGATGAACCCACTTTTCTCTGGACCGGCTCGGGAAAGTTTTCCAAAATTGATGTCATTTAATCTTTAGGTGGTATTCTACCATAATCCGTTGAGTTTATGCCCTGACACTTCCTAGTTTGGCTGGCATAAATCAGCAACGATTTTTACTGACCATTTTGGATGAACCCACTTTTCTCTGGAACGGCTCGGGAAAGTTTTCCAAAATTGATGTCATTTAATCTTTAGGTGGTATTCTACCATAATCCGTTGAGTTTATGCCCTGACACTTCCTAGTTTGGCTGGCATAAATCAGCAACGATTTTTACTGACCATTTTGGATGAACCCACTTTTCTCTGGAACGGCTCGGGAAAGTTTTCCAAAATTGATGTCATTTAATCTTTAGGTGGTATTTTACCATAATCCGTTGAGTTTATGCCCTGACACTTCCTAGTTTGGCTGGCATAAATCAGCAACGATTTTACTGATCATTTTGGATGAACCCACTTTTCTATGGAACGGAAGGTTGGAAAGTTGATGTTTTTTAATCCTTTTCCACTAAATTTCTAAAACATTAAATCCAGAAAATACATTCATTTTCAATTCCGATGTTGCCACTAAGTCCCCAGATTTTTTATTTCCGCCGTTGCTAACTTTCGTTGCTATCTTGGCGGACGTCAAAAATTGAGCTAGGTTTCTTTACAAAAAATAATATTTCTCTCAAGAGCTGAATATGCAAGATTTTTAAATCAATTTTTTACTTAATATAAATATAGGAGCGATAATTAATTCTACATTAAAATAAGAAACTAATTTTTTGAGTTATGACGTTGTTCCAGCAAATGAGAGGTATGTAGATATATAGTACATATGAATGAACTGAAAAAATTTAAGTTAAGTTATATTTTATTATGTTAGTATTGTAGTAAAGTATTATAAAAAAAAACAATGTAATAATATTAATGTCATACTCGTACATATGGGTATTTTTTAATAATATTGTTTGTACAATCAACTAGTAACTTTTCGTGAAAATTTTATTTCAAAATGTCCAGCTTTTTTTTAATATCCAGCTTTTTTAATTCACATGCCCAGCTTTTTGATAACCTGGATCTTGCAAGCCTACGGTTACCCCTACACTTAGTTAAAGTTCTGATAATTCTAAAAATTGGCTTTGGAATGTTTGTGAACAAACTGTAAGAAAATCAGAGAAAGATGAGCCTCTCTCCATCCTCAGTTGTGGTTCTGCTGAAGAGGAAGTCGAGATGTACGTTAGATCTCCTATTATTTCTCGTGACGCAGATCCTGTAATTTGTAAGTAAATTTATGTATCACATCAAGGGTAAAGTCCCCTAAGTTCGGCATGCACCAGTAGTCGGCCAATTTTTTATAAAAGTTAAATAAATAAGAATAGCGGCAAATATATAAATAAGTAACACGTTTTTTTAATAGAAAATATACTTAATTCTCTTTATGTAAAGTTTGTATTGGCTGGGATGAGTATTTCGATCGATTTGGCTTGTCGTTCAGTGACAACCTCTCAACACCCGCGGTAGTGCCAGATATTTAAGTAATTTTTTAGTGTCAAGGACAGTTGGAATAAGTAAGGAATCATATTAAATTAAGTTATTTTTTTACCATAATGCTTTTAGTAGGAAGATAGACGTTCATATAGTCTCCAATGAAAATAAATTTATAAAAAAAATTTATATTTCGCTTATTTTAAAGGCTGCCGACATTAGGGACAAAATTTTGACAGATTTCCAGTAGTCGGCATAGGGATGCCGACTTTAGAATAATTTATATTTTCTCTTATTAAGCTCAAATTCTACTCTTTTATATATTACTCGTCTCTCTTGATAATGAATGCAAAGAAAATGAGTTTTTTTTTACTTTACCCAATAGTCGGCATACATTTTATTCAGTATTTTATATGATGCCGAGTATAGGAGAAAATGTATTCTGATGTCGGCAGTGGTTATAAATGGTGGGATCTAGCCAAACAAAAATATATTTTGGTAGGCATTAAATTAGGATTCATTTCTTTGGCATTTCAGACCATTATAAAATTAAAATGGAACGACCCTTCCACCAATATTCTGAAGATTCCTTAAAAATGCGCTTTCCGAAATAAGAGAAGGTAGAAATTCTATACGTGTTGCAAGTAAAAAATATGTCGTTATGCGTTCCACCATACAGGACAAATTATATGGCCGAGCTCCTGAAGGTCCTAGGAGAATGGGTCCACAAACGGTACTGTCTAACGTCGAAGAAATGCGTTTGGTAAGGTGGTGCCAAGAAATGGCGAAATGCGGGTTTCCATTAAAAGCCGAGGATTTGTTGAACACTGTTCAGGCAATAGTTAAAGACCAGCGCACCACACCGTTTTTAAATGGTAGACCGCGAAAGAGCTGATTATTAAAGCATAATCCTTGCCTAGCAATTCCTGAAGCGGAAGGAATAAGCAAGGGGAGGGCTGTAATAACCGAAGAGGGCATCAGAAAATGGTTCGAAGGTCTAAAAAAGTTTCTGACTGAACAAAACTTTCTGATCCATCGCGAATATTTAATGGGGATGAAACTAGTTTTAGTTTGTGTCCTAAGGTTAGGTTAGGTTCCATGGGCAGCAATTGAGAGACAGCTCACTTGGGTCCTTCAGCGATCCCTTTGTGATACCCAGCGCCAATGCCCATCCCAAAGAGCAGTTACTCAGATGGCGTTACTGCAGATTTGAGCCAATCCGTTTTCCTAATGAAGAGAAGAAGCAATCTTAGTTCTATTTTAGATAGATCCTCCAAGCAGGAAAACATCGGCTCTCCCAGGTATTTTTCCCTGATGTCCCGTAGCCCAGGGCATTGATAGAGAAAGTGAAGCACAGTCTCCTCTTCCTTCTCATCATGACAACTTCTGCAGTAGTCATTGAATTCCACCCCCATTCTCCTAGCATCAGTCCCAACAGGCCATTATCCAGTCATAGCCGACACCACAGTCCTGATTTGGTTCCTTTTGAACCTAAGTAGAGATTTGGTTTTCCGTTCATCATAGCCAGGCCATAGTGCCCTGGATATGGAGCAGGTGGACTCACAGGTCCATCCCTCTTGCGCAATTCTATAATACTCGCGCCGACTGAGTGACTTACAGTGAGCCATTCCAACGAATTGATCAATGAATGTGTCATCCATGCGACCACCTTCCTTGGCCAGCTCATCTGCTATCTGGTTTCCCGGGCAGTCTGAGTGCCCAGGTATCCATATAAGCGTTAACCCTGAATGCTCAGCAATCTCATTTAAAGACATCCGGCATTCCACAGTTAACCAGTTTGTGTCCTTTAACAGGTAAAGTTATAGCACCCAAGGGCTATCGGAATGTGTATTCTTTCCAGAAAGGGAACGAAAAAGAAACCATTACGGTGCTGTTGGTCTTTTCAGCTAATAGCAAGATGTATGTTAATTTTAAATCTTACGTTTTAATAAAAAAATTCTTGAATTATTTAACGATATTATTCTTTTCTTACTTAAAAATCCTATGCCGACTATTGGGGCAAAAAGTGCCGAACTTAGATACGAGTGTGCCGACTATTGGGGAAAATGGTACATGTTGAAAAAAACGTAAATTACTCTATTTTTATAGCTAAGCTTCTGAAAACCGTTAATTGAGTCTAAAACTACACAAATTGTTCAAAAATAATAAATCGTTGACAACAAAATACTACTCTCACAATCTTGATAGCGTCTGTTGAGAATAAGAAAAAAGTTAAATGGCCGACTACTGGTGCTTTTACCCAATATATTAAATAAAGAGAACATCATGGCAATGTGGGCCCGGAATGTTCAAAAAAATAGAACTACAAGTGAAAACAATAAAATTAAAGAAGAATATCCAGCAGACGAAGCTAATAGAAATTTTGTAAAGATGGCAACAAATACAACAATTAGAAGCTTTGATGTTCATAAACCTCTTAAATTGGATGGTAATTTATCAGAAACTTGGAGTGTGTTGAAACGAAATTACGATATTTTTGCAAATTGCGACAGATTTGGAGCCAACAAAACATTGGAATATTTGTAATCATTTGTGGCGCTGAAATTATTAAAATTTTTAATTCCTTAGGATTATCGGAAAAACAGGAAAAAAGTGGTAATGGTCGAAGCAGTTAAAGAGTATTGTATGCCTTAAAAGAACGAAGTCTATGAGGGTTTTAAATATAATAGACGAAAACAAGAATTTTGATTCCTCTTTTGGATTTACGTAAACTCGTAAAAGCATACGAGTATAAAGATGAATACGCGAAAAGATTTTATTTGATATTCAGCCATGTCACAGAGTACAATTCCGATCGGAAACGGAGTTCATTCCGTATATTGGTGCTTCAGAAAATTACGAAAAAATAACATAATTTGATCCAGCAATACAAAAAATACTTTCTATCAAGATGTGTTTTCTTTGGTTCCGAGCGGAATTGTACTCTGCGACAAGCCAAATTGTTTGATTACACAGTACAACAGCCAATCTGGGGGGTGAGAAATTCCAAGTCAGGGTGATGATACTAGGTCAGTATAGTAAAACCCTCAAAGGGTTTGGCGTTCGTATGTGTCAGTTTTTTTTATGACATTTTAAATTTTTTCCTTATCTTGATGTTTTTTCGCTTAGTTGTAACATTTTGGCGAAAACGTAGTTTAACATAATTCGAGAACCACTTGTCCGATTTTGATGCAACAAACTCAAAAAAATTAAGAATTACAATTTCTTTAATCCGTTCATATAACGTTTTTCTTTATAATCAACAGTTTAGCCGGTAAAAATAAATTTGTGGAGAAAAAAAAATTTTTTTTTGCCTAAAAATTAAAATTTTTTTTTTAAATTCATAAAAAATCCAAAACGGAAAAAGGGATCAAGTGTTATTAATTTCATGTAAAGTCACATAACATATAAACAAAATGCGACATAGATCATAGAAATCGATTAACGCGTTCTGCTTTTATTTACAATTAAGTGAAGGTATCCCATTTTGACAAGAATATTGATATTTGTTTTTATTCAAAAAAGTGTCATTTATCGCCTTTTTTATAAATTTTCCCCAATAACTCCAGACTTCTGGCCATAAACTACTAAAAAAATTAAGTAAACATTTTTATAATTTTTTATTTTTATTTTATTTATTTTAATAAATATTGCCTAGACTTTTTCGATGGTGGTTGTTCGGGACTAGTGGCATCGCATTCATCGCTATCATCAGTTTCTGAACCAGACATGATGTTAATGTGTGACTCCACTGTTGGCCCTTCTGCATCTCCTGAAAATTCTTTATCATCAAGACCATCCTTGTCTTGCCACACAAGCTTACTCCTCCAGCAATTTCCGCAATTATTGCACTCGGCGACTTTTTGCCTCTATATCTGTAAGTTTTTGTTTTATTAAAATGAGTTTGAAAAAATAATAAATCAGTATTACCTAGGGAGATCGAACGGTTATTATTCGACCGGTTTTAACCGGTTAGTTTCGGTTTGCCCAAGTCGGTTATTTTAAAATGTCCATTTTTCGAATATCGAATAAACCGGTTATTTTGGTATAAGTAACCGGTTATTTTAGTAATGTGTAATTTATATACATTTTCCTTACTCTTGTTGTAGATGTACCCGTAATTTAAGTATTTTCTAATTGAATATTGGCTAAACTTAAACTTTTTATGAAGAATGTCAAAACAAAATGTAACAAAGGTCAAAAAATATTATGAACACTCGCTTATAAAAGCGTGTGTTTTTATAGAAAAAAAAAAAACCAAAAACTATTCAAAATACTACAAAAACGTGTTCAGCTAAAAAATAAATAGTAATTTGTGCAAGAGTATTCTAAATATTAAATATATTTTTATATAAATGATATCTCTAGATATTTGTCGAATGCGATTAAAAAGGCAAAGATAAGTGCTTGAAGTGCCCTAAAATGATAAGTTACAAAGGTTCTTCCATGTCACGACTTATTAATCACCTTTCATTAGTGTACATGCTTGACATTAATGTGATCCAAATGAAACTTAACTCCGTTCGAAGAAGTTCTAAAAAGACGACAAATAATACTTTACTTAAATACGCTGCAAAAAATTAATTATTGGGGGAAATATAAGCCAGTTGTGTTGCCGAGGACGAAATGCCCGATAATGCACTTAAAACTCTTAAGTACTTCTAGCATATCTTCATGCTGAAAACTACAACATTACGGCGGAATCAACGATATGGGAAAAAATTCTACCAGTTTTATTTATTAAAACACCAAGAACTAAAAAACAAAATTGAAGAAATCAAACAATGGCATGGAATGTTTTAAATTGTAGTCGACGAATTGACAAATATTTTACACAAAAAAAATGTTCTGTTCACTATTCATTTCTATAATGCTCAAACAAAATAATTTGAAATAGATAATAGATCCTGGCTAAGAGGTTTTGTTTGCAACTTTTAAAAAATTGGTTAATTAATATAGATAGCTTAACCACCAACAAATTAAAATTAATTTAAAATAAATTTGAGAGAATGTTTCAAAAAATAACTTTATTAAATTCCTATAATTTATTTGCTTTTGCAAAACGTTTGTCTAGATCAAATATCATTCAACCGTTTCGAAATTACATTATACAAATATCTTCTTACAATTTAAGATTTGTAAATAAATAACAAATATCGTAAAATATTTGTTAGGTCTGATCCAAGTCATATTTATGTATTTTGTGGGTCCTTACCTTTGCAAATTGTTTTGTTTTTATTCAAATTAACGTTTTATTTTAAAAACTTATTTGATTTTTATGTTTTAAAGTATTCAAATTAAAACCGGTTATTTAAAAATTGCTTAACCGAAAACCGGGTTTTTTAAAATAGCAACTATTCGTAATATTCGAAAACCGGTTATTGAAAAAAGTCGAATAATCGATCTCCCTAGTATTACCTCATTTCAAATGGCATAGCAACTTGATGATAGCGTTCACCTTGTTCATCAGATTCGGTAGCCAATCGTTTGCTGAAGTAGTCCAGATGATGATGTAAATAATGGATTTTCAAGGACATGTGGACACCAATTTCCGAGAATGCTCTTTACATCCTTGCGACAGAAACATCGTAGTTGTTAGAACGATGCTTTCCCAACAAGCCTTCTATTACTTCTTTGATTGCCTGCCATGCATTCAATTCAGCGTCAATCAAAATATTGTTGAATGCGTCACTTTTAATCAGCTTTCGTATATCTGGACCATTTAGTACGCCTGATTGGAAAAAATTAATTTGCTAAGATGGAAAATCATGGGAAATGAATGTGATATTATAACTTACCTTCTTTAATTTTACTTTCGCTGAGTCTCGGGTAAATTAGTTTCAAACACAAGAAAACTTCATCTCTTTTGGCGACAGTTTTGATAAAATTCTTAACAATTCCAAGTTTAATATGCAGTGGAGGCAGCAATATCTTCTCCTTCGGCACTAGAGGCTCACGAATAATATTGGCCGTTTGTAACCTGCTGTGCTCTCTGAGTTTCTATCCGTGGCATGCATATTGGTCACCGGAAAATCGTGTGTCCCAATCGCACAAAAAGCACATATATTTTATATAGCCGCTTTGAAGACCGCAAAGCATTGCTACAACTTTTAAATCGCAGCATATGCGCCACATATGTTTGGCGTAGTTAACCATTTTTAAAATATTTTCCAGTGCATCATATGTTTCTTTCGTTTCTGTACTATAGGCGATTGGAACTGAAGGTTTTTTATTGGTCTTATGCAGTAAAACCGCCTTCAAGCTGAGTTTTGAACTGTCAATAAATAATCTCCAGTCATCTGCTTCATATTTTATTTCCATTGCGTCCATCAATTTTCCTACATCCGGGCAATATGCAGAAGTTTTTTCATCATTCACAGGGAATAAACTTTGGAGTGTTGCCTGACGACTTCGATAAGCTGTAACTTTCACACCGGGTGCCAACAAATAGTTTGATTTCAAAATGGAAGCCAGCTCTTCCGATTTATGCTGTGTTAATTCCAACTTGGCAACAATTGAATCAAGCTTATTTTGATTTATTAAAATTGGCTCATTGGATACTGATGGCTCATATGGGGGATCATCACGTGCATATGTCGGAGCAGTCGTAGAAGAGAAAATATCTGGGCTAGAAGCTTTTGGCACAGGAATGTGGTCCAAATGAGGCAATGGTGTTGCGGCACTTGCAACACCAACGTAATTATACGATTTTCTTATCCTTTTTTCGGCTCCTTTATTCGCACATGCATAGCAATTCAATGGATTGTGACCTTCGCCAGGATTAGTCCAAGTCATTGGGATACCGAATGGCACACTTTCACGTCTTCTATTTTTCCAATCCATTAGACGGTTGTAGCAGCTTTTACACACTATATTTGGTACCCAATTTTCGTTCACTATAACATTTTGGTTGAAGTACATCTCGTATGTTTGAACAAAATCAGTACTGAAATTTCCCCTTTTTTTATGTGTTGAGACATATTGACCACAGCAGTAGCAAAAGCTATTTATATCTGGCTTGCACAGTTCCATATTCTGTTCTCTTATGTTCACTTTAAAAAAACTGGAGAAAATCACTTTTACTGTTCGCGTTCGTCGGCACTTGTTGAATGACAAAAATCACAGAACCAGTGTGAGAAAGAGAAGAAGTATAATGACAATGCATGTTTTATGTGAACATTACAGAACCAGTGTTGCCACATCAATATTTCTCTTTTAGTACAGTAGAAAAATATGAGAGAGTTCGGCTTGTGAGTGTCAATGTTTTCTCCAAATAATGTTGTGCATATCTGGAGCAAATTTTTGAAATTCATACATTTACCTAATTGCGAATAAATGAAAAACGCGTGCATCGATTTTCATGATCTATGCCTTTTTTTGCTCATGAGTTATGTGACTTTACGCGAAAGTAATTAGTTTTGGCACTTTTTTCCATTTTGGATTTTTTATGAATTTAAAAAAAAAAAATATTTAAATTTTTAGGCAAAAAATACTTTTTTCCCTTCATACATTAATTTTTAACTTCGAAAGTGTTGCACATATAGGAAAACGGTATAGAAATAGATTAGAGAAATGGTAATTCTTAATTTTTCTAAATTTGTTTCATCAAAATCGGACAAGTGGTTCTCGAGTTATGTTAAACTACGTTTTTGCCAAAATGTTACAACTAAGCGAAAAAACATCAAGATAAGGAACAAATTTAAAATGTCATAAAAAAAAATGGGTATAGCCAAAAAGTTTATTAAAAGCTCTTTAGAAAATAATCAAGATATTTGGCTTGCATTGTTAGAATATGGTAACACGCCACTAAAAGAGATCAATGCTTCACCAGTAGAGCTATTATCTACTGAGTCATAAAACCCGAACATATCCCAAAAAAATAAGCCAATTTCAGCCACATTGTATTACAAGCATTTGTAAGAATATCACAACTAAAAACGCGTATGCAAAAATGTTTTACGATCGAAACACAATAGATAAATTGCCGTTTAAAAAAGGGAAGAATGTTTGGTACCATCAGGGCTTAAGCAGATTGGTAAAAACAACTATCGAAAGTGTACACCCTTCGCCTCAATCTTATTGGATAAGGTTAGAAGATGGCACTGTTCTTCGTAGAAATTCCAAATGGCTTTCTGGAAACGCTGTGCGTAACCAAGTTGCAGTAATACCATTTATCTGGCACTTTATTTATTTAAAAAGAAAAAAATAAATAATAATATATGTATAGTAACTGCATTGAATTAACAATTTTATATATATGAACTATTTCCTATTAAACTTTAATATAAGCTTATAGAGGCAGAAGCGATAACCGCCTAAGTCGAATTAAGAAACAGTTTAGCTTATATTTGTTTTTATTGAATATTTCGGAAATAAATAAAACTTTCGTTCTTATTTTTTATCTTACCATTGTTGGAAAAATAATATTTATTCTGAATTACTTTTTTCCTAATGTAATTCATTTTTTCAGTAACGCAAGAATAAATATAAATAGCATTTTCTCAAAAACTATTTCGACTTAAGCCTAGTACCCTGTTCGAACTTGCGAACAATTTTGAGCAGCATTGATTATTTCACACGAAAATTTTGACATGTATCAATATTATCTATCTCGCGATTTTTCAAAACTTAACTATTTTATTAGCTGCAAGTATACAACATTGTTTTGCGAAGGTAAACAAAAATCATGTTTGTTTTTAATTGTCGTTAAAAAAAGTACAACAATATTATTTTTATAATTACCCAAATCAAAAAAAAAAAAAAATTTTATTTTATTATTAATTTTATCACTTTTCTACATTTTTCTTTGTGAAACGCTTGTTAGAAAAACCACTTTATAAAAACAAAATAAAAAATTACAATAAATGATAAGCTGTTGCTTAAAATTCCGTGCAAAATAATATAAGCTGTACTTGTTTCGTACGGGAAATAAAAATGTTGCCTGAAACACTTGGAATGTTTTTCTTAATATGAATAGGGTAGAACTCTATCAACAATTTTTTCGTTTGTATTTCACAGAAATTTTATTTATATTGAGTTTGAAAACATTACGCACGAATACTGAACAGAGAACCAGGCTTTAGGCGGTTATTGCTTGTGACCACAGCTATATGTACAATGTAAACAAATGTATGTATCACATCAATATATTGAATAAAGAGTCAGTGAATATCTGAATGACATTTAAGAAACATCACAGATCCAGTTAGAGCAGAAATACTTATGGCCTGTTCAACGATTTCGAAAGAATGACTTCGATCGCATTCTAAGCGATCGAAAACTGATTTGGGTTCAACTAACTCTATTCTATACGAACGACAACTCGCAAGAACACATAAGTACTTTCATACAAAAAGCGGCTTATCAATATCGAAGGTATTGTCAAGATTACGAACACAAATGTCACCACCACTCACTTGTTGTTTTGTTGTCGGGTCGTTGAATTAAAAAAAAACAAGAAATTTTTAAGAGTAACTTAAATAAATAATAAATAAAAATGGAGAACAAACAGTAAAGCTGGGATCACACGATTGCCGCAACGTACCAATTTTTACACTTTTTAATACTTCAATCGTGTGACTGCACAATCAAATGCCTTATGTACCAATCGAGGGCAATATTGTGCTTACTTTTACCAATAAAATGCAACCCTGGTGCGGCAATCGTGTGTATACTTTATATGAAAGCGCGCGTCAATAAAAATGACAAAAATTTACCAATATTTATTGGCTTCTTCTGCGGCAATTAAACAACACAATACGCGGCAGTATTTGCCTTTTTTAATAAATTTACTTTGTGTGTTTCCTTTAGTAGGAATAAATTAAAAATAAAAATTAAATTTATCAAAAATAAAAATTGGGAATTTAGCAACTCATTAATAAATAAATTAATACTAAATTTTGTATTCCCGAAAATAACTTTCGATATACAATTTTTTTTTTACTGCCTGGACATTTCTTTCTTATATTTATATTGAAAACAAAAACAAATTTAAATTTTTTATTATTGTTTTCAATATAAAAATGCGAAAGAAATGATCTTGTCGACATTGTGGGCCTGGAAGTTAATTAGTGCAATAGCTGTTCAGGACAATATAAAAGAATATATACAGGAAAACGGAGCAAAATGAACTGAAACCCTTTAAAGCGAATTTATTTTTGAATATAAATATTCTCTATTTCTTTATATATTTAAATTTTTGTAAATTTTATATATTTTACTTAAAAAATTTAAAATAAAACTATTCAACAAAAATTTCCTTTTTTTAAGAACAAGCCAACTAGATTTTTTAAACAAATAAAAAAACTACAACAACAGCTGTTTTTGCAGTTGACACAAGTAAGAACAATCGTGTGATTGTGATGCCGCAATTATTGTACACATTTCGCTTTGTACCAACTAGCGGCAATTAAATTTGTATAAAACCGTGTGATTTCATTGTGTGATTTCAGAAAAATCGTGTGATCTTGACATGCCCTTATTAATGGATAAGAGGAATGCGCGTTTAAGTTAAAATATTTTTGACTTAGTTTGTAAATAAATTCATATATTTTTTCAAATCCAGTTCTACTATGAAGAAGATCAGTGCGGAACCTCCATCGTAGGTTAAAAATAATTTTTAAGCACTTATTTTGAATTATTTGTAATTTTTGGCAGCTTTGAACCATATGGGACAAGCGTAAGTTAATGTTGGTTATTACAGTTTTAAAAATAAGAATTTTGTTTTTCATGTTAAGAGATGACCGATGGCCACTTAATGGCCAAAAGGACTTTAGTACATTTGAACTTTTTTTTGCAGTTTCGTCAATGTGTTTGCTGAATTTAAGTTTTTTATCTAGTAGAACCACAAGGTATTTAACAGTATTAATAATAGGAATTTCTTCTCCACCAAATCTTAAATTACGAGCTGGTAGTCGTTTCGGTGATTTGTTGAATGGGAAGATAATGGCTTTCGCCTTAACAAGGTTAATTTTAACTTTCCATTTTTTAAAATATTTGTCACAGCTTGATAATGCCTTTTCCATCTTTTTAAGAAGCGCTGAGATAACTTTTCCGGAACTGATTAAGGCTGTGTCGTCAGCGTAATATGCTGTGCCCACACAAGGAGGAGGTTTAAAGTCATATGTATATAACGAATAGAGAACTGGTGAACGCACTAAACCTTGCGGAAGGCCTGCAGCCATTGTTTTTGGAGATGAATATGATCCCTTAACACTTACAATGTATTCTCTTTCATCAATAAATTCTAATATAATTTTGCAAAGATATTTTGGAATATTTGATAAAAGTAACTTGTAGATAAGGCCTTTTCTATATCTTAAAGTATAAGCCCCGTAGAAAGTTTTTTGCGTTTATTTTCATTTACAATGTTGACAATTCTGTTGATTTGCTGAATGCAACTGTGCTCTTTTCTAAACCCAAATTGTTCTTCAGCAATTAAATTATTATCCACTGCAAACTGACTAAGTCTGGCATGGATTATTTTCTCGAATAATTTACCCAGGTTACTTAATAGACTAATTGGTCTATAGCTATTAGGATCCATTTTAGACTTATTTGGTTTTAGAATAGCAATAATTTTGGTAGATTTAAAGTGCTTTGGGAAATAATTCAATTGAAGACAACTGTTAAATATAAGAACTAATAGTTTTAATGCCTTTGTGGGCAGATTCTTAAGTAATAAATTAGAAATGTTGTCTAGTCCTGGGCACTTTGAAGTTTTTAAATTTTTTATTATTGTATACAACTCCTCAATCGAAGTAAAAATAGACCTGTCAGATCTAATGCTTTCCTTTTTGAATTGATTAACTTTTATATTAACTGTCTTGTCAATTGAGTGTTTGAAATTTGCTGTTATACTGTTTGCCGTTAGAAAAGAATCAGCTAGTAGTTGAGCTTTCTCATCATCAACAGAAATTTTTTGATTTCCTTCAGTAGAAACGGAATTGTTTTGTTACGTTTGCCTCTTAACACTCTACTTATTTTCCAATACGCCTTAGTTCCAGGTTTTAAGTTAGATAGCAATTTATTCCATTTTTCATTTCTATTATTGTTTATTTTGTTATCAATAATTATACTTATGAGTTTAATGGATTGTTTATATAAATTAGACTCGGATTGCGTAGAGGCCCTTTTCATTTTTCTGTAGAGAAAGCGCCTTGTTTTTATGAGCTTTATTATATCTTTTGGGAGAAGATTATTGTTACTTGTACTGACTTAAGGGGTAGATATATTTCGGGCTTCTAAGATAATTTGTATTAGTTTTTTGATGTCATAGTCAATCGAGTTCTTGTTGGTGTACAAAACATTATGCAAAAGTATTTTGTTTTCAACATAATGTTGGAAAAGTGACCAGTTAGTTGATTTATAGTTGAAGTGACTTGTGTCTAAGAAGTTTGAAATTGATTTATGTAATATACAAATCAATGGACGGTGGTCAGAGGGAACTTCGTAGCCAAGAACATTTAAGGAAATGCTTAGTGTAGAGTTGCTAAGAATAAGGTCGATAACTGATGGATTTTGATTTTGTTGATACGGGTAATACGTAGGGTCAGAAGTATGGTATATGAAGATATTTTGTTGTTGTTGTACATTAAAAAGGACGTTACCAGCTACATTGTTTGATGTACAATTCCATGATGAATGTTTTGCGTTTAAATCTCCAAGAACGAAGAAAGTTTTATTGTGAGAAGTAAGTTTTACAATGTCATTACGAAAGTTCGAACAGTACTTTGGTGAATATGCAGTAGTGATGATAACTGGCAGGTTGTTTATTGTTATTTCTATTGACAAATTTTTAATTGACAGCGTATTTATGGTGTTAAGAAGTTTGTGTTTTATATTTTTCCGCACAATTAGAGCTACCCCGCCTCCTCTTGCATTTTCTCTATCATTTCTATAAATAAAGTAATTACGAAAATATATTCTATGATTTTCGTTTAAGTGAGTTTCGTTTAGGGATGCTACATGTATCCCATAGGACTCTAGTAGAAGTTCAAATTGTTTAAGATGTGAAAAATTTGAAATGCCGTGAGCATTCCAGTGAAGTAATTTAAAATCATTTAAGTTACGGGAGTCCATAAGCGTATTTGACCATTCCCATAACAACCTGTATTTGCTGTATTTTATTAGTACATTTTTGTAAGCATTTATGTCTTTGAAAGAGTTGATCAATGCTGAAGAGATCGTTGCTTTCTCTTAAGCACGATGCATAAGAGTTACCATTTACACAGCTTTGTATATTCTCATTATTACGTTGTAAATTAAGAGGCGTTGCAAAATTTATTTGTCTTGCTGATTTACGGTTACCGGTTCTAGGAGAGTTATTTGAAGTTGCTCTTTGCCTGTTCTCCAAGTAAGTTGCTCTGAACGGGCAGTTAACGTCATTTGCCGAGTGATCAGCTCTTTCTTTTCCTTCTTTCTTACAGTTAAAGCAAGTGAAAACGGCTGGTTTACGCTCTTTTTTGTTTAAAGGGCAAATGCTAGTGTGGTGATTACCTGCACAAATCATACATGCAGGTTGACGATGACAGTGTTCTCCACCTTGGCCATACATAAGACAATTCCAGCATTGAGTTGGATTTGCATTCTTTCTTTTATTATATTTTCGCCAAGAAATAATTACATTACATATAGTTTTTTCATTTTGTAGTGACTTTGGATTAAATGATTTTCGTACAAATTGGACTTTAAATACCGCATTATCTGGTGAACTGTACTGAGCTTCAATTTCTGATACAGAGGAGGGACTTAAGTTATAACCCTTTAATTCGGATATAATTTGTGTTAAGCTTTGGCAGGCCGTACAGAAATATGGTAAATAAGCGATTTTCTTTAGAATTATAAGAATGAAAAGGTATGTTTTTTTCTATTAACAGTTTCTTACAATATTCATGTTTATCAATCGATTGTGCAAAAGTTTTAGTACCCACGGAAGTACTTTTGTAAATATAGTATTTTCCAAATACTTTTTGTAGTTCGGAAAGTGTAGTTTTAGAGTCTACTACCACAGGAGGGGGTTTGACTACTTTGGTTTCCACAATATTGGATTCAGCTTCTAAATCCATTTCAGAGTTATCAAACAATGCACTAAATCGGTTTCCCGAAGTTGAAGGCACGTTAGCGAAGAAATTCATCGCAATAGGTTGTGACCTTTTTTGCTTTTTCAGAGTAGCTGACTTTTTAGAAGTCGTTAAAGGAGTTTTTGCCCCGGGGGCATCGCGAATTATTGTTTTTATAAGTTTGTTTGTTAATTGTTATTTATAACGGAGTTCAGTAAGAACAATAAAATAACAGCAACCAACAGATTTTGTAATTATGTATTTACAGAAAAACAAAGTTTTTGTATATTTGAAGAGCGCAACAATAGACAACCGTTCTCAAAGAGAAATAGTATAGAACATAGTATGCAACTAGTATGCCGACTCTTTGACAGGTACATAACTCAACTGTCAGTGGTACATATTTTATGTTTGTATTAGTAAGATTTTTTTCAAATGTATTGGTGTATAAAACTATTTCCACCACTAAACATAGTTGCATAAAATCGTATTTATTTATTTATTTATTTATTTAATAAAGTAATACAAAGCCTTCCAGGCCAAAATATAAATATGTATTACATAGTTATAACAAAGCCTAATATATAAAAGCCCAATGATAAAACTTAAACCTAAATCAATGTAAAAAAAATCCAAAAGAAAAACAACATTTTGGCTCCCCAACCACAAAAACGTTCTGAAGTTTAATTCAAATGTAAAATAAAAAAAGAAATAACTATAGTCCCATCATACAGCGATGCTATACTCCCCTTGTAAAAAACTCAATAATTTTCCGGCGAAAAACATTATTTGAGTGAGAAAAAATACGTAATTCATGAGGTAAACAATTCCAGCACCGAGCAATTCTTACCATAAATGACCTCTCAAAAAGTTGTTTATAAATTCTTGGAATAAAAATCTGAGGATGTCTTGAAGATCTCAAAAATAAGAAAGTATTACATAAAGGAGATGGTATACCACTTTTTATAACCTTGTGAAATGTAACCAAATTACGACATTTAACAAAAGTATCAAAGGAACATCCAAGGAATCGGTAAACATACCCCGAAACATGATCCCAACGACGAACGTTATAAACAAACCTTACAATCATATTAACAACACGTCTCAATCTAGCAAAGTTAACACCAGCACAACCTGAGACTATTTCAATACCATATAAAACTTGAGACATAAGAAGCGAATGAGCCAGTCTTTGTCTAATATACAAGGGAAGATATATATTTGTAGAAAAAATCCTACGTAGAACAACCCAAACTCTACCAGATAAAATGTCTATATGACGTTCAAAAGAAAGATTACTATCAAGTATTACACCTAAACATTTATGATGACTAACTACCTCAACCTCATCATTACCCAAAAATAAGCAAAAATCTCGAATTCTAGTACCCAACGATCCAAACAAGACGGCTTTTGTCTTCGATGTATTTAAAACCAACGAGTTTCTAGTAGTCCATTCCATCATACTTACTAGACTATTATTTATGTTACTTTCAAATATTTCTGGACAAGTCGAGCTTCCATTAAACAATAAAAAGACGTCATCCGCAAATAAAAAAGTCTTACAAAACCTGGTATTCAAAGACAAGTGGACATCATTAATATAAAGTACAAACAGCAGTGGTCCTAAAACCGAGCCTTGTGGAACACCAGAATAAAGAGCTAGTAAATTGGAGTTAATTCCATTTAAATCAACAAATTGAGATCTACCACCCAGAAACGACATAACGAGTCTACACGCAGATTTAGAAAATCTAAACTCATTCCAGAGTTTATCAATCATTTTATTGTGGCAAATAGAGTTAAATGCTTTAGATAAATCAAGAGACACTAAAGCACAAAGCTTCTTCATATTTGCATTTTCTCTAATCAAATCAGTCAATCCTAGCAACAATGATGTAGCACTATAACCCTGACGAAAAGCATATTGAGATTCATAAATATTCACTGTCCTATATTGAAGTATTTGGTCCCTAATCAGGTGCTCAACAACTTTAGACATTACCGGTAAAATAGAAATAGGGCGGAGATCATCAGCATCGTGAATAGCCTTAGATTTCGGAATCGGAACAACACGGGCAGTTTTCCAGGAAGTTGGAAAAACTGATGACATTAGTATAGAATTTACAAGATCTAAAAATGGACAAGAAATGTACGGATATACAAGTTTAAAAAATTTAATGGAAACGCCATCAATACCCACAGCTGTAGATTTCACCTTATTAAGAGCAACCATTACCTCAGCTTCACTCACACATCGAAAGCTAAAACTATCTACATGATCTACTAAAGCATTGAGATCAAACATCGATTCATTAATTCCATCATGAGACCCAACAAAAGATTCATTCAAAACATCAACATTACCATCCCAACCTACATTATAACCACAATTAACACACCCAGAATTTCTAAGCACCTTCCATACTCCACTTGAATCCAAGCCCAAAAAGAGTCTAGTATAATAAGCTCTCCTTTCACGACGAATAATACTCTTCACTTTATTCCTAAGCCTACAGTAAATTCCCCAATTAGTAGATGTACGATCAGATCTAAATGTAGTATATGCAAGATCTCTTAAAGATCGAGCCAACTTAATGTCACTAGAATTCATCCAGTCATTATTACTATAGCAAATTCGCCTTTTAACAACTGGAACAAAAGAGTAAAGTTTTAATACAAGAGACGAAATAATAGTACATTTAAGATCCACATCAGTCGAATTAAAAAACGATGAGAAATCAAAGTCACGGAGGCATGAAAAAATACTATTCCAATCGATGTTACGAAAATCTTTATATTCAAAAAACTCTTGAAGAACTTCAAAATTAAATGAAAATGAACCAAAAATTAGAGCATGATCAGAGACTGATGGACACTGTACTTGGCCAGAAAAACGAATCATAGAGATATCACTTACTAGGAAAAAGTCAATAAGAGAAGTAGAGTCACTAGCCAAGTCATAATGGGTAGGTTTAGAATTATGTACAATTGATAAATTAGCCCTCATACAAAGCGATCGCATTAAGTTAGATCTAGACGTTTTAAATAAGTTACAATTAAAATCCCCAAAAACAATTATGTTACTATATCTTGAAAGAATATCATGATGTTGACTCTCAAAAACAGACAAATTACCACTAGGTAAGTAAACAACTCCAACTAAGATTTTTACGCTCTCAAAGAAAACCTCAATAAATAGTGATTCACAGAGCTGAGGTAAGACCTAAAAACAGTTTTGAATTTCATACCCTTAGAAACAAAGATGCCTACACCACCTCCCCTAGTAAGCCGATCATTTCGGCAAAAAAAATACCCAGGAATGTTCACAGCACTATTTGAAACAGTCTCATTCAGCCATGTTTCTGACACTGTAAAAATATTAAAAACTCTATTCGTCACGATAGTCCTAATCTCATCCAATTTGACAGAGTTAGAAGATGGCCTCAGACTTCGACAATTTAAATGACCAATCTTTAATCTATTAGCATCATCTTTGAACACCGACTGTAAAAAAGAGTCACCACTGATAACAGGACCCAAGTTCTCATTAAAAGACACTAAAGGAAAAACAGAACGCTAGAGCGGGGAACCAAAACAGATATAAAAGTACAAACATATTCAAATTTAAAAAATTACCAAAATTTAGAAAATTATTCATATCAAAACATTATTCTTAATATTAGCCGCTAAAAAGAAAAGAGATCAACAATTGCAAATACTATCAAAACCAACTAAATAATAATTATTATAGACCAGTACTACAACTTTCCCAAAGTTAATGCTAGTAGGAGTTAAGTAAAGTATATCATGACCAGTTATACTAACAAATGTATTTGTCAAAGTTACAAATAGTTAATCAAAGATAGTAAACAAAAGCAAAAATTATTTTGTCTATTTGTTTTAAAATAACCCAAATACAATCCATAACTAGCAGAAAGTTGTAATAATGGCTCAAAAAATTATAAATTTATGTATTTAAAATTATTTAACAAAGTATAAAATCCATAATTTATATATAATAAAGAAAACAAATGAGTGAAAAGAAAAAGAAATTATACTTATAATTACAAATGAACAGAATGATTAACAGCTCCAGTTCTCAGCAATTCAGCACATCCCTCAGCATCATATTCAACAATATTATTATTCAAGAGAGTAAGTTTGGCAACCGGTTTAGCAGCATTTATTAGTTTAAATTTCAATATCTTTTTATTTTGACGTAGTTTCATGCACAGCGAATTCAATTTCCCTGCCGCAGGAGTAAAATGATCATTCAAAAAGACTCGTTTTTCAAGCAATGCTTTTGGGATGTTTGGGTCTATTACAAAAGAAGAAGCTTTCAAAGGTTGAGTTTTCATTGTTTTAAAGTATTTCTCCATAACCTTGTCACGCACCAAAACATTATTAAATCTCACAAGTACCGCTTTTTTATTTCTAATATAACATACATGATTTATATCAGTGGAAGTAATAGATATTTCATAAAAAGACCCCAAATCAACAACAGTGTTTCTAATATCATGTAAACACTCAGGCAAACCACTAACCATAATGTCAGAACGATTTAATTTCAAATGAAGTAAATTATTTTCCACCCTCAATTCTGAAACCATATTAACTGCGTCAGATTTCACCTGTTTAATAGCATTGTTACACTCCACAATATCAGCTTTAACTGCTTCAAAACGAGTAGACATTTCATCTTTAAGGTCAGACACAGCATCCACAATCGCCATTCTTATCGAATCACGCTCATCATTTTGCTTGGTAAAAAATATATCCAATTTGGAGCACAAGTCATCAAATCTTTTATTTAAATTAGAGATCTCATCCCGATTATTCCCACAAGACACATTATCCTTGCAAGGCGCACAAATAAAACACATTGCATCTAATTCATCAAATTTAGGTATATCCTCTTCAGCTAACCCAGCACAGGAGGCATGTATTCAGACAGAACAAATGTCACATAATATATAGGAGCGATTACCAATATTATGTTTGCAAATCCCACATTTATCAGTTTTTTTTCCAGGAGCCATTTTAAACCTTTTAATTGTATTTTTCGTATCAGATATGTTTCTAAACTCCAAAAAAATGGCGTACTTGATAAAAACAGCAAAGAATGTATGTATATAAGTACAACAGCAACAATAAGATCAGTAAGATCAGTGCACAATCAACACAATAAAACCATCACCAGAAAAAAAGTCTTTCAAATTATTGAATATACAGATCCAAATCAGCACTGGCAAATAATTTAATTAATTATTGATAGTTAATAAATATTATTAAAAACAAAAAGCTAATGAAAAATTAAGCGGCCAACAAAACACGCGTCTATTACTTAGGCATAGCGTTGCCACACGTATCAATGTGGCAACAATTTTTTTCCAAAATAAAATTTTCTTAGTTCAATAAATTTTCAATTTATTGAATGCTGGCTGCATTTATAAACTTTTAAAAGCCATGTTTGCTAAATTTTTATTCTGCAATATCGGATAATATATAAATAATTAATGATTTTAAATATTATTTTTATACCACAAAATGCTACTCTGCTGGCTTTAATAATATTAACAACAGAAAAAAATTAATGTCAAATAAATTTATTTAACAATTTTGAGTTTGTGAAAAATAAAAACATTTTGCAAAAGCAAATTAGCAAAATGTATTGAAAAAAATTATTAATTATGTGTTTAAGTCATAAAATTAAACATGAAGTGTTGTATTGTGAAAAACTTTAAATTGAAAAATTTTAAATTTTGTTTTGTTTTTGTTGTTCTTATGTGTGTTGAATTCCCACAGAACCTATATGTGTGATGAGAGTTATAAAAAAAAGAGAACGTTCTCACCAGTCGGCATACTAGTTCTATACTATGGTATAGAACTGAAAAATGAAAATAATTTATTGATTGTTTAAACGTATAATTATATTTTAAACATGTAAGAATGTATAGTCGGACAAGCCCGACCATTTTGGAGAGTGCACCCTATTTGGGACCCATGGGCAATCATGGACAATCCTGAACAAAATTATGCTTTGAGGTAAGAATCATTTTAAAGTTCTTTGTGCCGAATATTATTTAAATATCTTCATCTAAATACATATGTAAGATTTTAAGATGGGGTTTATATGGGACCTATGGTTTATTTTGGACCTACCAGGACAACATTTTGTTATGACATATTAGCTATCGTAAAAGTCATTGTCGCCAATTTTAATGCAAATACTAATATTTGTAAGGAAGTTATGGCATTAAAAGCTATTTTCCGGAGTATTATTTGTATGGGAGCTATGGTCAAATATAGACCGATTACAATTAAATTTGCTAAGATGATTTTGATTGCAATAAAACCAACATAATAAGATCATTTATCGGAACAAAACCCCTATGCGGAAATAATCTTGTATTGGGGCTAAGTAAAATTACGGACCGATTCTCAAATTATCTCCAAAATTGCGATCTGTACTTTGCGCACAAGGATAGCCTGCATGGATAGCATGCCAGCTGGACGGACATCGTTTTATCGACTTAGAACAATTCTGAGTATACTTTAAAGTAAGTAAAGGACCCATATTTTAGGGTGTTACACACATCAGCACAAACGCATTATACCCTCTCCACTATTGTGGTGTGGGTATGAAAAGTCGACAATGCAGCAACTGCTAACATTAGTCGAATACCTGGACGAAAATCTTGAGTTGGCGAGAGTTGCACCAGTGCTTGGAGCAAATAAATTTTCTATGGACGAGCAATGGAAAAGTAGAAGCCAAAAACTAAACGCCATTAGGCCACTTACGCGTTCTATTGCAGAGTAGAAGATGAAAACCCACATTATATTTTAAGGCAGAAAAAACCAAAGGCTTAAATTTATTTTTAAATAATATTTATATTTACAGACATGGGTAGATTTAAAATGTTGGACAAAAACAAAAATTGCGGAAAACAACAAAAGCCTGCAAAAAACTGGTCGCGGTATTTACAAACGAAAATATTTAACTTTCCTAGTACTGAAAATAATCTTTTGTAATTGTTTAATTCGTTTATTTATTTGTTTGCATTATTTGTTTATTTTTTTTTGTTTATATACGAGTATTTTGATTTTATTTAAATTTAATCTTTGTTTACAATTTTTCTTATTTTAGGTATCAATAAACAATGTTTTTGTATTTTTGACATTTCTATACAGCTGGTAAAATTTCAAACACAGTTGTATTTGTTATCAAGCAAATTATTAAGTATTTTTTTTGATACTCTTGAACAAAATTGCAAAAAATTATTGTTAGCAGTGTGATTTCTTGTCCTATAAAACTGTGATATATTAATTTTTTTACAATTACATTAGTTATTACGGTTTTAGGAGTACTAAACTGTTTTCCGGGAGCAGGGTTTATATGGGTCCTACAGTAAATTATGGACGGTCTTCATGAAATTTGACAGTGTGATTTTTAGTCGTATAAAACTGTAAATTATTAAGTTTTATTATGATAGCATTATTTTTCAGGGTTTTAAGCGTAGCCCGAGAGTTGGCTTTATATTGGGCTTATGGTAATTTATGGACCGATTTTTACGAAATGTTACATTTTGATTATAAGTCCTTTTAAACTGTGACGTACCATATTTGTTACGTTTTTAGGCTTGTTTTTTGAGAGTATGCGTTATATGGGGTCTATGGTAAATAACGGACCGATCTTCATGAAATTTAACAAATACTTTCAAGTAATATAGAATTTGTGCTAAATCTTATATCATTTCTTACACCATTTATGTCAGTTTTGGAAACAAAATTATGGGACTAGTATTATTTATTACAGATTTAGGCGTACTTAACTCTTTTCCGAGAGAAAGCTTTATATCGCCGATATTTTTTTTATTTTGAGTATCGGTATCGTATCGGCAAAAAGGCGTATCGTTACATTACTAGTTAATTTATTAATATGCGGCTTTCAAAGTATCAAAAACTAATAATGGTAGACGACATAACTAAAAACAGTTTATAAATTCAGTTGCAAAGATGGAAAGCTATAAAAACTAAAAATGTCTAATCTGGTTAAAAGGTTTAACAATTATTTAAAGCATTTAAGTCCCAAGGGGTTGTTCAGTAATTTTTACCTTAAATTCCCTTACTAAACTTAATATTTGTTTACATATTGTTTTAGTATCATTTATATATTAGTCTACGGGACAAAGCACTATGTAACGCACTCGTTGGGTGTTACGCGTCTTACGTACATGGACTTACTCGATCAATCTCTTCATGACACGGACTGACTCGTGTAAAGTAGATTATGTAGATCAACCTTTATAAAGTTTGTTGTTGTTGTTAAATATATTTCCTTTATTAGAGCATGAATATTTTTCGTAGCCGGGGGCATTGGTTACATAGATATGACACTCGGTTGTCAAAAAAACTTAAGTGATGAGAATTAGTTAGTAAAAATTTAAGTTTTGGTCTATGATTAAAGAAAAATTAATGACAAATGCAGCTGTCATCTGCGAAAGAATGGATAGGATTGGAAGTTAGACCCAGGAGCCCGTTAAAAAAAAATATGAAAAAGTGTAGGAGAAAGAACAGAGCCTTGCGGTACCCCTGAATTTAAGTGAAACTCTTCCGAGGAGAACCCATCTATAACAACACGAATAGAGCGGTCCTTGAGAAATCTAGATATAAATCGAGGGAAATCACCAAACGCAATAAGCTTTGAAACGAATGCACCCAGTACAATGGAAAATTCGGTTCTCGCCTGTCTATGTAACGCGTTAGTATCTGGGAATTTGTCATCACGCCAATTACTGAACGTATCCTCTCTGGATCTGACTTCATTCTTGTACGTCAGATTAAACCAGCACTTATGTTTTGGTTTGGTCGAAATTTACTTGGATGGAATGAATAATTTCATTCCCAGCGTTATCACATTTACCATCACTTTAGCCGAAGCGTTTAAGCCGCAGCGTTCCAGATCAACGAGCTTTTTCATAGACAACAAAAAAACGTTTCGTCGCTAGTTTTTAAGTGCTACGATGGTCCGAAAATGAAGAGGATGAACAAATAAGGTTATGATCCGCGTTTCCAAGAGGCGCAAGTAGCTCAACTTCGTATTTGCCAGGATGCGAAATGAGAAAAAGCTCGAGGGTGGTACGAAACACTCCTTCAACATACGGAATGTGTGTTGGTTCATTAACAAGTTGCACAAGGTCATATAAGTGTGATCCTTCAACATAGTGTGAAAGATTTCTTGCAGAATGTTTAAGTTTGTAGTTGAGAGGGGAAGAGAACATGCTATAAAAAGTGAAAAAAGTCAGGGTTTAAAAAGCAAGTTTAACTGTGATGGATATTGAAAACCTTCAAAACCTAATGTTCGAAAAGCAAAGCTTGAATGCCAAAAGTTAATGAAAAAATAGAACTTAATATAAATTACACAGATTACACATGGAGCTAATTACACATGGGCTACACATGCAAGTAAGAATTACACACAATATGTGTAATTAACATGGATTAACAACACTGATAAGTACACCAAATAATGTTTTTCCACGAATTTTGCCCAATTTATTAAAAATTTAAATTAACATATTATAAATGAAAAAAAAATCCCTAAAAACATTATATAATAACACTGGTCGGCAAAAAAATAAGGCGGTTATGGTCCGAATTAAGGCGGTTATGCTAATAAATTTTATCGAAACTTGAGATCGATTTGTCCGATTTTGTCAAGACAATTACAGATGATTAGGAATGCAATTTCCTTTGAGTCATCTAAATGATTTTTTTTATATTATCAATTGTTTCGGAGTTGTTCAGCAATTAGTGGCGATAAATTTTTTGCAAAATTAGCACTTTTTATGTTTTCGAAAATTCACAAAAATGATTTATAAGAGCAAAAATTTAAAATTTTTATTATTTATCGGAAAGGGTTGGTTTACACTATGAAAGTTTTCTTTCAGAAAGTCTGTGTTAATTGGTGAAAGGGAGAGAAGAATATCATGTTCTCTTCCCATCTTACCAATAAACTTAGACTTTCTGAAAGAAAACTTTCTAAGTGTGCACCCAGACCAAGCTAGGTATGAAAATAATTAAATCAGCCATATACCTTATTGATTTTTGCTCATGAAAGCAGTTTTATGTGTAAATGCAGTGTTGTATAAAATTAAATTTTGCAATTTATTAATAACAAAAATCTTAAGAAAGTTAAATTCGGTATCGAAAAAGAGGCAAGAAATTCAAAAAGAGTCACATTTTGGGGCATTTTGTAAATGTAGCAAACGAGCATCCAAGCAGTCGAAAAAGTGGCTAATTGCCAAAATAAACTTCACAAGTGTGTTGGCGAACACACAATTTGGTTCGGTTTGCAAATAAACATCACAATCATATTTCGTACAAATATTAATGCTATGTTCATACGACGATATAGACCACTTGTTTCAATTTCTGAAACTTGATTGTCCAACATGCTGTTCATACGATTCATTCTTGTTTAATTTAGAAATTTTTTATGTTAAAAGTGTGATTATATTTAAATTAGATTCAAATGTAAGTTAAAATTAAACATTTACCCCCATATTCATAAAAATTATTTAGGTTTATAGGAGGTTTATCAAACGAATTTTCTATGAACATTTGTTTTATAAGCCTTTTATTAATGAAAAATATTTTTATTAATATGGGGGATATTATTTAATACTTTTATTAATATCTGTAATTCTTTGGTTTGGCTTTCACAAAGAATTCTAAACAATCGCCTCTGTTTGCTTCCAGAACTGAAGGGTACTAAAGATTTAGAGTAATCTTGTAGTTTCCTGAGGTGAATTCCAACGTAGGAATATTAGGGTAAGTACTTGATGGGTTGTAATTCCAAATAAAACCAGATGAGCCGGTATAGTTGTAGGTACAATATTTATTTTAGATTTTTGGTTTAATTTTAAGAAAGGTATTTTTAGATTTAATTTTAAGGAAATTAATGTTAGGGTTAACTTTAAGTAAATTATTTTAAGTAAATTATTTTAAGTTAGGTTAAAAAAAAAAAAAATTTAGATTTAAGCAGATCACGGTAAGGTTTAATTAAACTGAACACTTCTGTTGCTAAGGGCACAATGAACGAGCTCACTACAAAATCTTTTTTTCTAAAACCGTCTTCGTGGCGCAAAAGCCGAACCGGTTTTGGAAAAAATCCGTAAGTACTAAACGTTACCAATTCAATTGTATTATAACCTACTCATTAATGCCATCTATACTTCAAAATGGGCATAATATTATGCAAATTTACAGTGTAACTTAAAATATACTTTACAATACAATCTTAATTTTAGTGTTTTAAATTCATATCTTTTTTAATTCAAATTTAATTCATTAAATACATTTTAAAAGAAACAATTGGTATATAAAAAATATAATTGAACAAATTAATTAACGTGAGTTTAGACAATATCTATTATACCTTTCATTATTAATATAACTTTATTTTACTGAACATGAATATTTATTTAGTTTTTTCTTTGTTTTGATTTTTTTTAGATCTAGTTCAGATAAACTAACGACAATTGCGCGAAACAGGAATGGGAGAGCGAAACACGAATATTGCTGTCCGTGTGAACATGGTTTAAGCCCCAGTTAGCTGACAGTTACAGTAACGTTGCAAATCAGTTTCTTCATTTTGTAGTAAATAAAGCAATGAGTTAGCAGTAAGATTCAACTTAGCCGTAAGGTCTAAAAGTGTAGAAAATAAAATTTTTTCTTTTTATACCCACCGCTAGTGGTGAATGCGGGTATACTACGTTTGTCATTCCATGTGAAACTTTTTTATTATACAGCTAAGACCCCATAAAATATATATTGTTACGTTTTTACTTTATAAAACGCGTTAAGGTTTATTCCCTTTATAATAAACCTTTCAGTTCTTTTAATTGCAAATAAAAATAAATACACGCACGAATTCAACTTAACAAACTTTATTGAAATTCACAAAATTTAACCACTATTGTAAGTAACGATCTGAACGGTTTAATGTCTCCAAACAAACTAAACTAAACTTTCATGAGTAAGCCTGTATTTATAGTTCAAAACTATTCCTAGTTGATTCAAGAACCGTCTAGTATTTTCTAGAAAATTATGTTCGAATTATTTTAAATCTAAAATCTACAATTACAATTGCTAGAAAATTTAGTTACAGTTGCGTTCATAAGAATAGTAACTTATATGACATAAAACTATAAAAAACAAGATAACTTATAACTAAAACCATAAATAATTCTTAGACAAATCTAATTTTGTAACACTGCCCTCCACTTAAGCCAGGCTCAGATTCTCCCTTTCCATAATTTGCTAGTCGTTCTAAATGTACCACCTTCATTTTTGATCTTGGACTCTTATATTTCTGAATTCGATACACCACGTCATTCAGTTTCTTTATCACCTTATATGGTCCATCCCAATGAGTCTGCAGCTTGGGAGATAATCCTTTCTTGCGTTGTGGATTAAAAAGTAAAACCAACTGGCCTTCTGTAAAGCCTTCCGAATTTGCCGCTCGATCGTATCTGGCTTTCATCTTGTCACTGGACAGCTTAATCCGGCTTCGTACGAACTCATTTTTCTGCTCTTGGGAAGAGCTCTTACTATCTGCTGGTACGGATTGCTTACTAAAGTTGTACTGCTGTGGCGATGTTATACTCTCTCTAATTGGACGCCTGCCCGCAACACACTGTGGGCATTTTATTATGCAATCAATCACGGCTTGCTTGCAACCGACCCAGTAGTAGCTTTCTTTTAACTTCTTTATGGTTTTTGTTACGCTAAGATGTCCACCATTAGTACCGTTGTGGAATCTCTTCACGACTTCGCATACTTTAGAAGACGGTACTACAATAAGGTTTTGAGCCGATTTGCCATCAGTACTTTCCCATGTACGGTATAGGCAATTATTTGCTACCCTCAGACTATTCCACTGCGCCCAATATGCTTCCATCAGTGGACCCTCTAATGTGATTTCTTTATGAGTCGGTATTTCACCTCCTTTCTTAGCTTTCATAATACGCACCAATATGGGATCATTTTTCTGCGCCGTTGACCAGTCTTCGCTGTGCTCCACATATAATAGGCTAATTGCATTGGTGCAGTTCTTGTTTTCAGCCTCCATGCATTGCTTTCTCATATATTTACCACGTTTTTTATCGTCTTTCTGGGATGACAATTTCTTACGACTACAAGTGACTAATTGTCTTACAAGGGCATCACTTCCGTTTCCAACGTTAAGCGGTACTTCTAGACCATACCAATTCATTATTTGTCGACCCATATCTAGACTTATGTTTTGACGAATCATAAAATCTGCCCCGATTATGACCTCGTCCAGAATTACAGCAACAATAAATTCATCAAAAACTATCATATCGCCCATTCTTATTTCCACTCTTGCTTTGCCATATACAATGACAGGCTCTCCCGTAGCTGTTCTCAAGCTGACCCCGCTTAGTGGTTCGACATATCCCTTTATCAAATTAGCCCTTATAATGGAATGCCCTGCACCAGTGTCGATAGGCAAAATGCGGATTTCACCATTGATATACCCACAGGTCGTAATATTCTTGTTGCTCGTTTTCACTACTAAATTAATCGTATCACCTTCAGATGCTCCCTCCGCTATGCAAGCTCTTTGGTTATCTCTTTGCGGCGAAGCAGATCGGGATCGTTTTCTTGGTGACTTGCAGTTTCGTTGAATATGACCAGTCTTACCACAGTTATAGCATTTTACTTTGCTTTTGGTTCTATTTTGCTTGTCGCCCAAAGCTTGCAAAACTGCCTCCGTCATGTTTCTCACTTCCTTTAAAATATCTCCTTCGTCCTCAGCAGAGAAATCAAGCTTTCGTACCTTATGCGCCTGTGGCCTTGAAATTATCCTGGCGGTTTCTTGGGCTAAGGCAAATGATACCGTTTCTGCAAACGATGATTTCTGTGATGCACATACCGCGAGTTTTACATCAGCATCTCGTATACCATTTACAAATCCTTCGGTCTTAAAGTGATCTAACAATGGATGACTTTCACCTGGATAAGTAAGCTGCACCAAACGCTCGATCTCTAGTGCGAAGTCCTGTAGCGTTTCGTTTGCCTTTTGTACTCTGCCCCGTAATTCCATTCTGAATATTTCTTTTCTGTGTTCACCACCATACTTACGTTGCAGTGCTACCATAATGTCATCATAATTGTTTCTGCAACTTACTGGTACACTTTCTAGAATTTCAGCTGCAGCTCCTTTTAAAGCCAGAATCAACTCTATTGCTTTTTCTTCATTGTTCCATGCATTATTGTTGGCAACTGTGTCAAACTGGAACTTACACACATTCAATGGTGAGCTGCCGTCAAAACCTGGAGCTCTTATTCAAATCGAGACTTCTGGAAAAACTCTCACCGCTCCCTCTTGGCACTGAAGACTATTACCTTTTACTTCCAGATGAAGTAGTTTTTCATCAAAAACCATGACTTTTGTTTTAACATCAGACAGCTTTTGGTTAAATTCTATCTTCATATCGTCTACCCTTTCATTTATAACAGTAGACATTTCTTGAAGCTTCTCAAGTTTATCATTAGTAGCCTGCAGTTTCTCGTTCGTCACTCTCGAATTTTCTTGAATTTCGGCAAGAATGGTGCTTGAATTTTCCTTAACCATTTTCTCCATGCTTCTTGAATTCTCTTCCATTCTTCTAGAAGTTTCTGCTAGGATATCGTTTGAATTTTCTTTTACCATCTTCTCCACGCTTTTCCCCATGTTTTTAGAATTTTCTTCCATTTTTCTAGAAGTTTCAGCGGAATTTTCTTTTACCATTCTCTCCATGTTTTTATAATTTTCTTCCATTTTTCTAGAAGTTTCTGCAGACATTTTTTCCATCTTCTCCATCATAGCAGCAAACATTGTGCTAAGATCCATGTTGCTTGTTACTGCACGGGTAGCAACTTCTATTTCTTCTTTTTCATCAAATTCATAAGCTGCGATGTCAATATTGCGTCGCTTAAATATATCGATTAATCTTCTCTGCAGCTCAGCTTTATTTCCTGCAGTCGGCAGATCCAACTTGCCCAACTCCTTCTTAAGCTGCTCAACTTTAAGCTCATCGAATTTCATTGTTTATCAATTTTTTTTACTGCAATTTCACTTCTGACACCAATTGTTACTTTATAAAACGCGTTAAGGTTTATTCCCGTTATAATAAACCTTTGAGTTCTTTTAATTGCAAATAAAAATAAATACACGCACGAATTCAACTTAACAAACTTTATTGAAATTCACAAAATTTAACCACTATTGTAAGTAACGATCTGAACCGTTTAATGTCTCCAAACAAACTAAACTAAACTTTCATGAGTCAACCTGTATTTATAGTTCAAAACTATTCCTAGTTGATTCAAGAACCGTCTAGTATTTTCTAGAAAATTATGTTCGAATTATTTTAAATCTAAAGTCTACAATTACAATTGCTAGAAAATTTAGTTACAGTTGCGTTCATAAAAATAGTAACTTATATGACATAAAACTATAATTAACAAGATAACTTATAACTAAAACCATAAATAATTCTTAGACAAATCTAATTTCGTAACAATATATTTTGGCTCCTTGAGTAATTCTAAGTCGATTTAGCCATGTCAGTCTGTCTGTTGAAAACACGCTCACTTTCGAAAAACGCAAGAGAAAAGAACAAACTTGGGCTCAAATTGCTTGTAGTTATCCTAAGCAGTTTGGAATTGAAATCCAGCAACATCAATTTAGTAGGATCAGAACTATGAATCAAAACGGGAACCACCACCCTAAAAATATTAATAATTTTGATACAAAAACTAACATTATGCACGGAATGAATAAAACTATGCTCGAATTTGCTTTATATAGCTGCAAATCATATTGTCAAATTTCGTGAAGACCGGTCCATAATTGGCCAAAGGCCCCATATAAACACTATTCGCGCAAAACAGCTTAGTACGCCTAAAACCGTAATAAATAACGCTATTATACAAAAATTTGGTACGTCACAGTTTTATAGGACCAGAAATCACATTGCAAAAAATTTTTGGAAAATCGGTCCCTAATTTACACTAGGCCCCATATAAAAACTACTCCAGAAAAACATATCAGTGCGTCTAACACCGTAATAAATTATGCTATCATTATTAAATTCGGTACCGTTTAGTATTGTAGTACCAGAAATCACACTGCTAAATTTCGTGAAGATCGGTCCATAATTAACCCTAGACCCCATATAAACCCTTCTCCCAGAAAACAGTTTAGTACGCCTAAAACCGTAATTAATAATGATATCATAATAAAATTTGGTATAGCACAGTTTTAGAAGACTATTCTATTTAGAAGACTATTCTAAATTTATTTTTTGTTAATACCAGAAGTCAGTCTACAAAATTTTGGGATGATTAGTACATAATGTGCCATAGTTCCAATAGAAATTACACTCATAAAAATCATTTTAGTTCGGCTAAAAGTGTTACGAATCATGATATTTTACTCAAGTCAGTTCAAAGTTCTAACAAGAAACGCAAAAAACTTTCTTATTGTCCGTTAATAATTTAATATAGGTCTAAGCCGCAACCAGTTTTAATGCTGACGTTCGTTTTTGTGAATCTTAGTAATTAATATATATGTATTTGCAATATAGATCCCACTTCTATCGGTGGAGGGTATCAAAGATTAGGCTTAGTCGAATATATCACTCTAACTTGTTAACTGTGCGGTTACATTACTATTACTGTCAGTAACTGGGGCTTTAGTTGTTCCATAAAACAATAAGGAGGTGGCCTTTGTAGGCCAACTGTTCACAGGGTTTTTCGCCGTTGTTCTAATTGAAATGTCAAATTATGCATTTTTACATGTCCTACAATAGTAATTTTTTAAAACAATTTAATCTTTATCGAATATTTTTATTAAGTTTAAAGCAAAGCTACTTTATGTTTTCAAGAAGTTATTAATTTAAAATCATTACAGGCTTAAAGTTGCCAAAATATGTTCACGAATCCTGCAATTAACTCACATTAGCAGCGCATGATGTTAAAACTATACCTAATTTCAACCGCGTTGCGACAAAAACACAAAAGCTGAGCCTTAAAAAGAAGCCAAAACACGGACAAAAATTAGACAGAACAAAATAAAATTAAGGTTGTCATATAGCGAAACGTTAAGATTTTTAAATTGTACCAAGTAAACGGTAGTACCACGACATCAAAAATTTCAATCCATGCAACCAGCTCTAAATTTAAAGAGCTGGATTAGGAGGTCTTATTTCATTTGCGGAGAACAAATTCTAGGTGGGGAAGTTTTGGGGGCATGAATTTATATTAAGGCGGGTTTAGGGGGTTTGACTATTTGCTTGTCTTTACACAACAATAAATAAGTATGTAATGCAAAATATATTTTACAGCTTGCTTTTGGTTGAGCAAAAATAGTTTCTGAAAAAGAAAAGGTTTTTAAAGTGAAGTATTCTTTGAAAAATACATGTCACAACCTTAATCAAACACATGAAATGCTCAAAATACGATGTACAAAATTAAAGAAAATTATTTGGCAACACTCGATATTTTTGAAGAACCTTTATTCCAATATTTAGGTAAGGTCAATCTTGGTTAGAAAGGCTGGTGCGAAGTAAACTTCATACCTTTACCCAGAGAGCAATATGGTCCATTGTGACGCCTTAATTAGTGAAAGAATTCTAGTATGAAAGAATATGGGAAGTAAGGGGTAAAAGCACAGAAAAAGAAGGCAGTGGAAGATAAAAAAATCGGACAGCACAAGTAAAAACAACCATACAAACAGGAAAACTGCCCTACATGTGCCCAGTCTCCAGCCCCCTGCCGCGCAGTCAGGTCATTCCCATTACGAATCAGGTCAGAGTCTCAAGCCCGCAGCGCGAGACATCTCCCAATTCGTACAGGAATCTGCTACCCAGCCACCTCAGCCTGCTGTTCTGTAGCCTGGGACAGTGGCACAGAGAGTGTTCAACTGTCTCCAAATCCTCTGATTCATCACACAGCGTGCATATATCCGCCAAGTCAGATACTATTCTCACCGCCAACCTGCCCGTGGCCCGTGATAATACATATCATGGTTCTGACGCAGGCCCTACTCTTGTTCAGCAGCGCGCCCGAACTGGACCTACTAAGCATCGGCCACAGCGTGCGCGATACCCGGCAATCTGAACCCATTCCCCAATTCTTTTTAAGTAGAAGCCCATTGGAGGCCTGACCACCTGCAAACTGCCAGGATCCCCCATTTCTGAGCCCAGTCTTGCAAAATGATCATCTATCTCGTTGCCGGTGATGTTGCAGGGACCTGGTACCCAGCAGAGCCTCACAACATAATTCCATAAGATTTCTCTTAGAGCCCTTCTGTAACCGTCTACTAGCCTGGAGTTCACATAACAGCCCATCAAGACCCTAAGAGCCACCTGGCTGTCCACATATATAATGACTTACGAGCCCTTGGCAATATTGGCCTACCAATTTCACGGCCTAAACGGCAATATCACCTCTGGCAAACGCCCAAAATCGACCCTAGTGACCAAATAATCCGTAGAGCAGGACGAGTCGAGGTGAAATTCAGCAGTACTAATTTCACCCAAGATCCGCGAGTGTCCCTCCGTGAAATTACAGTCCTAACTCCCTTAGCCTAAGAATGCTCCTCGCTGTCATCCCATCATATACTGCTCTATAGACAGAAGATCCCTCCGACTAGCCAGCGTCAATGCATCTTACCTGGCAACATTGGTCACATACATTATTTGCATAACTTTTACCACTTTTAGTATTATTTGGTCATTATATCGCGAAGGTTCCTCAAAACGCTAAAATACTTTCTCGATCATTCATCTACACAAAAATCTATTTGAAGAAAGTTAAGTAGAGCAAATTATTGAACATATTAGCGTATTTTACTGTTATTGCAAAGATGTTAAAATTCTTGTGTTTATGGTTTAGTCCCTAAAACTTTTTCATCTATTGTTGTCCGCTTACGAGTATAACATAAGTTTTTTTCTACCACTTCTTGTCTTAGGGATATTGTGTATTAATTTAAAAATGCAATTTAAACTTTCACCTTATAAATCCATCCAAAACAATTTGGTTTTTATGTCTAATTTGTCATTTAATAATATAATGGTTACAGCTTTTGTGTTGTTTGTGGTAATTTTTACTCGAACATTTCGTTTAGTTTAGGTGGAAATATAATCTTGTTGTCCTAAGGACGCAATTTTGTATGCATTTATATTGACTCTATAAAATTTTACTTGTAAAATATTTTATTTTTATGTACTAATACGTACTACTTGGTACTATTGAAATCGTGTATGTAGATAACTAGATATACATAATGGAAAGTTGGAATGTCTAGTTTGTGCATTCATTAAAAATTGGGAGAGACAAGTTGGATATTTTCCAAGTTTTAAGGGATAACCTAATAAAACATACTTTGAACAATCCTTTAAATACAAGTTAGATATCTGATATACTTACCAATGCGACTCTTTTATAATTATGTAAATAAATTTTTGCATAGATTAATGATCCTGAAAATATATTAGTGTTTGTAGGTTTGCTCTTGAAATATTGGACGAATATTACAAAAAAAAAAAAACGGTGTAAATAATGCAATTATTTAATGCCAGTATAATTTTATTAAACTATAGCTACTTGAAAAAAACTAATGATGCCACATACTCAGTACTCCCACCCAATAACAATGGACAAAAGTTTGTAAAAAATTGGTGTGTTGCCCTGTTTTACAATTACTATTTCAATTTACACTTTACACTATGAGAGTAATCAGAAGTTAAATGGAAAAATATCAGTAATATTTAATTTATCAAATAAATAAATACCTCACGTAATCAATTCTTAATTGTTGATTAACAGACATAAGCACGAAGAACAATACAATGATGCGAACATAAAACTTTTTCAATAAAATCGTTAAATCTGTTTCAACACCAAGAATTCATTAAATATTGCACATTTTTCGTTTATAAAAGAGGCACGTAGGCCAACGGACGGACAGACAAAATAACGCTGAAAAAGGATTCTTTAAATGTTTAAGTCTTGTGTGTTAAATGTGTAAATCTTTCAAACTTCCGGGCACATATTTATTATTTCTTGTAGCTATTTCAGTTGTAAGTACGTGATAAAAAAATGTTTAAATAGTAAAAAAAAATTTGTTCAAAATTAGAATTGTTTGTATTGGCACTTATTACTTTCTTACTTACAAATTTATTTTTCGCTGTACACCATGATTTGATAAGAAAAGAAACAATGTTGGTGTCAAATTGCTCGGTTCAGTAAGATAAGACTTATAAATCCAAATATGGAACCACCACATGAAAAAATTGATAATTTTAATAACAGTATTATAATGCACAGATTTACTGCCTGCTCATCAATTTCGAACGTTAACGTTCGCATAGAAAATTACATTTAAAACAAAAACAAATTTTTAAATTTTATTTTTGTATCAAATACCATAAAACTTTGAATAGAAGGAAACCAAAGAATAAAACTTATGTAGCAGTGCCAAGTGTCCAATTACCATTACCGCACTCAGAATTCGTTCCAGTACCATACAGCCGTCGGCTATACTAAAAAATGTAAAGCGCGACTTTAATGTTTGTAGATTACAAAATTGCTTTAGAAACATTCGTATATTTTTTAAAAATTTTAAAAGCAAAATAATTAAACAATAAAAAAATCTGTCAAGAACAAAATACTTATCTCTTCCATGTTCATATTCATTGCAATTTATGCGTGAGTTTATTTGACAGTTCAAAGCGGGAACTTTCTCACAAAAATTTTACAGACACACTTTTTCAGTATATTGGCGAGTAATTTCCTTACGTGACAGCTATTACTCGCCTAAAATATTACAGACGCAGTTAAGTGAGAAAAACAACTGTTTGTTTCAATTTATGGCATTTTTGTTTCATTTCTCACACTTCAATCGAGAAGTTTCTGGGCACAGTTCCGTTTTTTTGTCAAAAGTTACATTTTGAAATATTCCTTAAATATATAGTAAGTTTATGTGGTTTCTAAAAAGCAAATTTATATTTTTAGTCCATATTTTAGTGAGACTACAAATTCAATTTTTGAACGAAAACATAACTTAGAATGAAAATAGGTAAACGTGCGAAAACTTAATTTAAATATAAGAGATATGTATACCCAAAAAAAAAACAGCTGTATAAGTTTCAAGCCCATGCTTATTGCATAAGAATTAAAAAAAGATTTAAACTTAGAGTACTTTTCGTTTATAGTCACCGTTATTAGTCACATTACCGATATATTCAATTTTATCTGTAGTTTCTGCCGCTATAATAAATTATATATAAAGGATGTACGTTATAGTCCGTAAAGCGATGACAGTACATGTGCCATATATACCATCTATAAGCGGCTAGCAAAGGCAAAAGTAAATCGAATTATTAGCATTATAGTCACATTAGGAATATGTAACCTCAAACTGGTTATATTTGGCTATATGCATCATAGTGGCATATATGTATATGAATTAGGCTTATAGTCCACGATTTGTCTGCAACTAAAGGATGTGACTATAAGCGAAAAGTATGAACACATATATTAAAATTATTTTACACTGGTTTTCTATTCAAACATATTATATGAATTTTTATTAAATTAATTTTTTATAAAAACTTCAATTGTAATATTTTCAAATACGAGTATATACCCAGCAAAAACTTTACTTACCTGGTAAGTTAGCAAGTATTATTGGAGAAATATAAACACTACTTATTTTTCGACTGAATAACTACTTATTTTTTTCGAGTTGTCCACAGAATTCAGTAGTTACAATTAGAGTTTTTTTATTCCCGCACTTTTTGGATTCCCGGGAAAGCGGGAAATAAAAATCAAATTCCCGGGATCCCAGGATTCCCGCCCAACATTTTTTTATTTATTTCTTTACTAATTTCTCCAATGAAACTAATATTTTTTACTGACTTACACTTAAAATAATTAGGTCTCGTATCTATTATATAACAAAAATGTAAAAAATTTAAGATTAAAATTATTTTAAGATACTTAAGAGGTTATTGTTATGTCAATATGATCATAGAAATCAATATACGTATATACATTGTAAAATTCAGAGCTCATTTGCATAATTAGAATGAAAGTATTGAAGTCTTGCAGCCAATTTCATCAAGTTCAGTTAAAACTTAACTGTTACCTTACCTTCCAGCTAACAATATATTTTCGACAATTATAACTGGTAGTTAATTATAACTGAACTTGGTGAAATTGGCCGGTAGTGGAATAAAATCTGGAAGGGTGATAAGGAACTGAAAGCATAACATTACGAAGTAGGAATTCTGCAACAATTTGATCGGTTAACAAATTCAGCAGGAAGGCGAAAATTTATTTGCTACATAAATTTAATGAAATATTTTTTTACAATTTTATAACCCTTAATCAGCCTTGGTGTATAAAGGTATACTAAGTTTGCCATTCCATGATTTCCCCATATGGGTGTCAAATTGTTTCTAGATCTTCTAGGCTGATTGGGGTTTAATTCCAGCAGAATCGCTTCAGTTGGAAAAGAGTTATGTGGAACTACCTCCCTAAAAACTCAACAAAAACTAACACAAATTTGTGGCGAAATGCACCTATTGTCATTAAATTTCAACAAATTCGTTGACTAAGGCACCAAATTTCGTGAAAATCGGTCCATAATTTACCTACGGCTCCATGTTTAGCCTAATCTCGTAAATCATGTAAGTATGTCTAAAAGCGTATCAAAAAATGCTTTTGTCGTGCAATTTAGCATAATATACTTTCATAAGACTCAAAATTACTTGAAATGTCGCATATAAAGCCCAATCTAGGATAACACTTTCCTACGCCCTTAACCTTATAATATTATTGTAAAAGTTGAACTTCAGTTTGCTAAGACAAGAAAAATTAATTTTGGAAGATATGTCTATAATTTATCATAGGCCCTATATAAGGCCCATTCTCAAAAACTAGCTTAATAAGCCTTAAACTGTAGCAAATTTAAATATTGTGGTAAAATTAAGTTGGATTAAACTACTAACACATTCTAGACACCAGTCCGACATAGATTAACTAAAGTTTGAAAAAAGATGTTCTTCAAAATTTCCCGGGAATCCCGCAATTAAATCCCGGGAAAGCGGGAATTGAAAACAATTGAAAATCGAGTACCATCTAGGTACCCACTATCTATTTGAGTTTTTTTTTTAGCCTTAAAGTGATTTAAAGGGAGGGGTTTATATAAAGTGTATTTTTTTTTTAAATCTAAAAAAACACTAAAATTTGCATCATATATTCAAAATTTTTAATCGATAAATTGGTCTTTGCCATTAACAAACTCTAGTTACAATACACTTACTAGAAGTCACAAAATATCTAGTTATTATTTTACTACCAGTAAGTAGAATTGTAAGTACTTACAATATACTTACTAGAAGGCAAACAATAATTAGTTTTTATTTAATTGGCGCTAGTTAATTGACCTTAAAAGTAGTTATGGAGCTAGTAACCAGTATGTAAATATTCAGTACTGAAAACAAGAGAACTAATAAGTAGTTATTTAGCTGATTATTAGTAAGCAAATATTTATAACTGCAAATAATAGAAGTGAAAAGTACTTACTGAGGTCATTACTAGCAAATTCTTATTGAAGTTTTCAGAATAATGACAATTGTAATGACAGCTACTAACCAGGTAACGTATGAAATAACTACGACCTATTACGCAAATTCAAAAAGTTTTTCCTGGGTATATACCTATAGGTATACATAAACACAATTTAATATATGAAAAATATCGAAATAATTAAAAGTTACTATAAAAAAAGCTATAAAAATATTTAGCTTTATTTTTTGGCTTTAAATTGCATTCTTTAGCTCTTTTTAGCTCTATATCAAACATGGCTTAGCTTTATATTTTTTGAAAACCTGGTCTCACTGACTATTAGCACTGTATCATCACAATTTCCGAACTTCTACCGATTATGTCCACATGCAATACGTACATTACAAGAAAACTCCTAAACAAAACCCAAGCATTTTTTAATAAAAAATTTAATAATAAAGAGTGCAAATCAGTGCTACCACCAGCAAAATTAGAAACTACACTTGAGAATACGCAAAATTACCCAATTTAAATGAAATTACACCTGATAACAAATTAACGTTTAATTATAAAAAAAGAGTGTTCCCTTGTTAGGTCGAATATTCAATTACCGACCTATTAAGACAACATTATGTTATGAGGTTAATGGCCAATTTTCAGGATTGAAATTAAAACACATTTATGTTTAAAATCGTTTTAAATACAAAATTTGTTTCTTCACTAAGCACTTAAATTAACTTTAATTCATCGATGTGGTACATTTTAATTCAACATAGGTTTCCATTGTAATAACTTAGCAAGGTGGCGTCAATATCACAAGAAAAACAATGTCAGCAATAACAGCCAGCTGTTTTTTGAGTCCACCTTGTATATAATTACATTTTTTTATGATATTTTTTTTTTTCGTATTTAATAATGCTAATTAATGAAATAGGGCTTTTCAAATAAAATTTACTAAATCAATTTGTATTTTAATACGACTTAAGTTTATATGAAAATTAACATAATGTATATTTAAATACTATCCTGAAAGTTGGACATTAGTCTAAAAATATTGAAATTCTTAACGTCGAATACCATCTAGGTACCCACTATCTATTTGAGTTTTTTTTTTTTTTAGCCTTAAAGTGATTTAAGGGAGGGGTTTATATAAAGTGTATTTTTTTTTAAAATCTAAAAAAACACTAAAATTTGCATCATATATTTAAAATTTTTAATCGATAAATGCAAAGGAGTACCACAATGCCTAAATTGCCAAAAATTTGGCCGCACCCATGTACAAAGTACTATCTGTATGCGTAATATGCGGTGATATTCGAATGCTTATCAAACTACTTCTAATAGTGCCAGAAAAATAAATTATTTAACCACTTTCCAAAACCCATAGTCTCCACTTAAAGACCCTCCCCAGAGATGTTCGCTGGAATACCTGTTGGCTTAAATGCAGGAATTGCTTTGCAAGCAAGGCATGTTCATGCAGGCTTTCTTTAAGATAAAATTAACGTCTTAAAAATATGCTACTGGAACGCTAACGGCTTAAGCCAACACAAAAACAAACTTAATAACATCCTCAGAAACTAATTAAAACCTATTCCAATGCCCGGCAAACCCACACTAGAATTTTATTCAATATGTCAAAACTGTTCGAAAAGTTATTCATGAACATGATGAACAGTTATTAGGAATGCATTTGAGGAAATACAATATTTCTCTTGTTTTTGATATTTCACAAGCCTTTGATAAAGTTTGTCATGAGGAACTTCTTTTGAAAATAAAACTTTTGTTTCTATCACTGTGATGAATTTGTAATTCAAATCACTGGTATAAACATTCAAATCGTTAAGAGATCGGTAATGATCTTGAATGTTTTAAACTGAAAGGAAAATTATTCTCCATATTTTTTTAGAAAACTTCGAAAACTGCATCACTTTTAGGAGAATTATGTCAAATGAAAAAGTTGAGTTTATAACATATTGTATGGCAAAAATATAATTGAATATCAGACTTTGCCAATTGGAGAGCTTTCCGAAGAAGCACAGGAGTCGTTAAACAAATTTTATAAAAAAGTACAAACTGCTGAATACTTTTAAATCATCAAGGGTGAGACAAAATGTGGACCTCTTCAATATGTTAGCAGCATCTTCCGATCCACTTATTTCATCACTGCGGCATGTAATGGCACGAAAAAGCAAATCATTATAGTTCAGAAATGATAAGACTTTTAGATATACCTTTTGTAACGTGGTTTTGTCGTCGGCTGAGGTAGTTCAGCTTCGTATAGGGCCGACTTTCGAAATCCACGAACCGTAAGTAAAAAGACGAGTTATTTACACTTCTTTGGTCAACGATATTTTATTTATTTATTAAATAAGTCTATCAGGCCTGTTCTGAAAATCACATTTTATCCTTGTGCTTTGAAATCACAAGGAAGGTGTTCTGTGCATATAATTTTGTGATTTCAAATTACAATTACAAAATTTAATAAGTTTAAAACGGAAATTTCTTTTTTATCTAAATTACCTGATGTTTTTTGTATTCAAGAAACATGGTTTGATAGTAAACTGATACAACTCTACAAAATTCCGGGGTATAATGTAGTTCACTGCTGCAGATCTGATTGTTACGGTGGTACGTCAATATATATTCGTGAAAGCATATTATTTTCAGTGGAAACCTGTGAGAGTAAAGATTTCATTGATTCTATTGTTCTTAATATATCGAGTTTAGATGTAACTAATAAATCTATAAAGTTGTTGTCCTTTTATAGATCTCAAAAATGTAAAACGGAAAAATTCTTTGCATATATTGAAAATTGTCTTACAAGGCTAGCTCCAAATCCCTGTATATTTGTTGGAGACACTAATATTGATTTTATGTTTAATCCTCAGGCGCATGATCTAAATGATCTTTTTCGATGCTATGATTTCAGAAACTGTCATACTCTTATTACTCGACCTAGTAGTGGAACTTCAATAGATAATGTTTTTTCTAATATTGAAATGGAACTTAAAGTTAATTCGGTGGAATGGACACTATCAGACCATAACTTAATAAATATAGTAACTGATTCTGTAACTAATATAACAGATTTCATGGAAGTTATTCGTTATCATTGTAACTATGAACATGTTAAACGAAATCTAAGTCGCACACTAACTGTTTCAAGTTTTACTAATGATCCCGATGTTGACACTACGTACTTAATAGAGTCTATAACAAATGCTGTTATCAATTCAACAGTTGCAACCAGCACAAAAAAAGATTTAAAACTTGAACTAACACCATGGGTTAATGCCAATTTACAATCTCTTATGGAATACAAAAAGAAACTGTTAAGAAAAAGAAGAAAAGAGATAAATAAAACTGATTTAAATGACAGTATTAAGAGAATCAGCAAAATATTAAAACTAGCATTCAAAAAGAGTATGATAAATTATTATCAAGACAATTTATATAATACCCGTGATAATCCACGGAAATGTTGGCACTTCGTGAACAAAACGCTTGGAAGAAGTTCTAGATCTGGCATTATTGTAAAAAATGATGAGAACCAAATAATTGCAAATGATTATGATAAAGCCGAAATTTTAAATCAACACTTTTTAAAATCTGTGGAAAGTTTAAATAACGGAATCACATATAACTCTACGGATCATTGTAACATGATTCGATCTTTAAACTATAATCGCAATCAGTTTGTTTTTTGCCATATTTATGAAAATCAAGTTTATGACTTAATAACGCATTTGGATATCAATAAAATTCCAGGGAGTGATGGAATAACGTCAAAGTGTATGGTTGAATGTAAAGAGATTATAACCCCTTTATTAACTAAGATTTTTAATTCATGTATTAATCATTCAATATATCCCGACAAACTTAAAATTCACAAAATTATTCCGATTCCTAAAGAAGTAAATGGAAATACACTAGATAAGTTTCGACCTATTGCAGTCTTATCTGTCATTGATAACATTTTTGAAAAAATCTTACATAAGCAATTGTCAACATATTTGTGCAATGAAGATTTAATATATCCCAATCAATATGGTTTTCGAAAGGGGTGCGGTACAGATGAAGCGGTGGTGAATGTTGTCAATTATATTTGTGATGGTTTGGATAGAGGTTTCACTGGAGTTGGTGCTATTTTTTATGATTTTTCTAAAGCTTTCGATCTAGTTAATCATTTAATTCTGGCTGAAAAATTAAAGTTTTATGGTGTAAGAGAAAGAGAACTCGATTTTTTTAGAAGTTATTTAGAAAATCGCAGGCAATATGTGGAAATAAACAAAAGCATAAGCTCAATGGGTGCTATTAGGCATGGAGTTCCCCAAGGGAGTGTGCTAGGCCCTTTATTGTTTAATATTTATGTTAACGATATCAATAACTTGGGACTGCATGGAAAAATTGTAATGTACGCTGATGACTTATGCCTACTTTATCCTTATAAGGAAAGTTTAGTTTTTAAAACATTTGGAGAAAGAGATGCATCATTAATTGCAGAATTTGCGAGAATTAATAAATTAGTGCTAAATCATAATAAAACAAAACTCGTACGTTTTAGACCTCAACCAAGTCGTTTTTCTGGAGAACATCCATTATTTATAGATGGAAAACAAATTGCTGAAGAAGACTCTACAAAGTATTTGGGAATTATCTTGCAAAACAATTTAACCTGGCAACATCACATTAAATATGTTCGATCAAAAATATCTCCTGCACTTGGCGTTTTATTCAAACTACGACATAAACTTGATGAAAAAACTAAATATTTGATTTTTCAAGCTCTTATACAAAGTCATCTTAATTATCTTACGCTTGTATATGGATTTAAAAGAAATGCTGACCTAAAAAACAAATCGCTAAAGGCTGTTTTTAATTTGCCGCCATTATACCCTACTTTGCTGCTTTATAAAGATATTGCAAAAAATGTTTTACCAATATATGGTATTTATAAACAGCAGTTATTGATATATATTTATGAAACCATACATAATATTGGACATCACACGATCAGTGTTTCTGTCAATCAAATGTTTTTTAATACAAGAAACAATTCGAATTTAAGGATTCCTAGATGTCGTCTAGAAATCACTAAACAAAGAATAGAATACTCGGGTGGGTTGGAATACAATAATTTGCCCCAATTTTTAAAAAATTGTACATCAATAACATTATTTAAGAAAAAGCTTAAAGATTTTTATCTTAATAATATTGAAATGCTTTTAATGTAGTGTAATTTAACTATTTTATTTCTTTTTTTTTATTTTTTATGTAATAATTTAAAAAATCATAAACAATTTGTATTTTTTTTGCCAACGAAGTCTCAACAAAGCCCTAGGGGCGCTGAGACCTCATCATAATTGTAAAATTGTAATTTTGAATTAATAAAAATAAAAAAAATAAAAAAAAAAAAAAAAAAACGTTCAGCTACGAACCCAACTTTTTGAAATCACTTTGTTATTTTTGCGTCTATTGAATGATGACATTCATAATAAATTACTTAAATAAAAAACTTAATGTGTTTTTTATTATTTTTTAATATTATTAGTTGTTTTATTAACATATTTTCTGCTACAAAAAAGTAATTTGCTTTTGTGATTTCTGTTGTGAATTCAGGCTTGTTTTATTATTATCAGGTGGCGCTGTTTTATTGTTATATATATTGTTATATATTGCAACAAAGTAAAAGCAAGTGGCAATTAACAGCTTATGTGGCAACCTTGTTGTTTTGTTTATTTTTTGTGAAAAACGTTAAGTTGCACTGCAAAATTTTAAATAGAATATTAAATAAATGTAAGTATTTAAATTAATAAAAGTAATTAATAAAAGTGTTAAGAAATATTTTTTTAGAGGTCAACACAAAAATCAAACGCAGATTGAAATTTTTGTAGCGTTTATGGAGAAGCACCCTGACTTGGCAAGAGGTTTCGTGCATGGCGATAGAGTGTATTTTGAGGAGCTATGGGCGGAACTCTCAAACCAGCTTAATGCGTCAGGGCCGCCAACAAAACAAGCTCAAGCCTGAAAAAAGTATGTACTCATTTACATATGCACAACCATAAAACAAATTCTTAAGGAATAAATTAACATCTTACTTTCAGATGTGGATTGACATGAAGCTTAATGTGAAACAGCGGTTAGCCCACAACAGAGTAGAGGTGAGTAAAACTGGAGGTGGAAGGTTTAATAAGTATATACTTTCGCCTTATGATGAGCAAAAAGCAACAATATGTGGTTTGTATGCGGCGGTTGATGGAGTAGAAAACGCCAACTGCTATGGCGTGCCGCAAAAAAACCTAAGCCACCAGCAGCATCGACTTTGAAACTGCCTCTACTTACACCCTTCTGTCTGTGTCTCCCATTTGGACTTATCACAAATGGAGAACGATGTTTCAAGATCTCCAACACCCACATCTTCACAGGTTTGCACTCGGAAGCGCAGAAGAAATTTTATGGATGTTGAAGATGATATGCAAATGGAATCAGAGCAGTTTTCCAAAATATCTACCAATATACGAAAAATACATGACGAAATACAGGAAAATAAGAGCTATTTTAAGGAAATTTCTAGAAATATAAGGGAATTGAAAAGACTGAAAGAAAAAGAGTTAGAATAAACTAAGAGACATAACTATGAAATGGAGAGACTTTTGAAAACTAAAAATGAATTAAAACTAAAATTGTTGGAGCTAGAACGAATGAAACTCGGTTTAACATAACCCTATAAGTATTAAATTTAGATATTAATGAAATCCTTGCAACGGAAGTTGTTTATTTTGTAATTTTAATTTTTATTTTGTACACACATAAGTTCATATGTATGAATTCGTTAATAAACATTTTATTTATATTAAACTAAGTGTGTTATTTAAGTATACTTGCTGCTACACTATCATTTTCATCTTCTGTAGCCTCTTCTAAGTCCTCATCACTTACACTCGTAATAAGTTCTTCGGCAAGTGTAATATCAAAATATTTGCATATGCTATGCAATGTTCAGCATACATTGATGATTGTTACTACTTTGGTTGGCACATATGGAAGAACATTTTGAAGGCACCTAAAACGACTTTTGAGAACACCTATGGTCCTTTCCACAACGTTTCTGGCAGAAGCATGTTTTTGCTTAAAATTATGCTGTACTGTACCGTAAGTAGGATTTTTGTATGGCGTCAATAAATATGGTTAAAGTGGATATCCAGAGTCTCCCAAGATTCGAAAATTGTGAGTGCCTTCACTGTACAATTCTGAATAGTACCTTTTAGCATCACTCATACTCCAAACGAAAGAATCAAGGCACGAGCCAGGTCTGCATGCATCTACAGCTAAAATACGTAATTCATGATCACAAACCTGAAATTAAAAAAAAATTAAACAATGCGTATAGCAATACTTGAATTGAGAACACACCATCATAGCATTAAGACTGTAGTGTCCTTTTCTACTAAAATATATTGCATGATCCGATGGTGGTTTCAAAAGGCGAATGAGGTACCCGTCAACACATCCCCCTACTCCGGGTTTACCAAATTTTTGGTAGAATTGCAATTTGGAAGCACTCTGTGATTGCTGATTTATACTTATCCACTTTGAACACAAGGTTTATTCTAACAGAGGCAAGAGATTTTGCAGAAAGTGGAGCGCCCCATACTTATATTTGTGTCGTTGGATATAAAGCCTTGGTAGGATCCAACTGCCAAAAAACGGAGTACAGATGCAAGTTGTAAACTTACTGGAATAGAGCATTTCGGTAATAGTGGTTATATATCATCCAGTATCATTTCGATAGCAGCTTTATTTAGCCGGTAAAATGAAATGAAACTAAAAATAAACTTTCCAATAAAAAACCCTTGTATTAAATCATTGCTTACTTACAATGTTTCGTTCATATCCATTGGAGATAATAAGGCCCGCAAACAATGTTTTTTAATTCGTTCATCTCTTAATTGCTGTTTTTTTTAATTGAATTAACGAAAGCCTGGAGCATTTAAATTTTTGTATTAATGTATATAACAAATAGTTTAAAAAAAACAAAAAAAAAAAGAAAATAAAGAAAACAGCTGTTTGCTTGTGATTTCGGAAATTGAAAATCACACCGAAAAACACAAAAACAGTGTGATTTACAGAACACCACAAAATCACAAGTGTGATTTTAAAAGCACATGTGATTTGAAATCACGTGATTTTCAGAACCTGCCTGTATATCAAGATATTTTTTAATTAGGCTTAAGTTCATTGAATTTAATTTTCGTTAAATTATTTTTATGAAGACAGGAATTTTACAACATGAAATTAATTGAAATTGTGTTGATAATTTTTCATTCTTGACTGCGCTGAGATTTGAACCCAGGCTTTCACGGACAGGTTGCCCAGACTAGTTTCGATTGTAACTACACAATCTCGTCAGTGGGGTTTGCCGTGAAAAACAAAAAGAAAGTACTTTGGATTTCAAGAAGAATTCTTGACAAAAGGTACGAAAAAACAGAAGTTATTCATTCAAAAGCAAATTTCGATCTATCAAGGTGAAATACCATTGATGTTTGACTATTGACGTCAGCCGGCTTCAATAGCCTAGTGAGTAAAACGGCAAACCTCACTGACGAGATTGTGTAGTTACAATCGAAACTAGTCTGGGCAACCTGTCCGTGAAAGCCTGGGTTCAAATCTCAGCGCAGTCAAGAATGAAAAATTATCAATACAATTTTAATTAATTTCATGTTGTAAAATTCCTGTCTTCATAAAAATAATTTAACGAAATTTAAATTCAATGAACTTAAGCCTAATTAAAAAATATCTAAGTTTGGATTAAAAACCATTAACAGTTCCATAAAATAACCACTATACTAATATTATTTAAGTCTATTTTATAAAAAATGCAATAACTCGTTCTTATGAATTACTAGCAGTACAATAACAAACAAATAGGGACTTAGGCGGGTTCTCCTCGTGTTATGTATTAATCTGGCATCTTTGTTATGACAACTTGAAATGTAATTTATATAGTAACCATTATAAGTAAAAGCACATGAATATATTATTCTGTAATTGATACCTTTTTGTAAGGAACTTTATTGTTCATTAAAGATTATTAAATAATTAAAAGTAAACTTGTTTAAATACTTAAAAGTGGTGTCAGAAGTGGGATAGCGCAAAATGCCGTTGGATTCGGAAGATTTGAAGATAATATCGGAGATATTTGCAAATGCGTTAAGACAGTCTGCCACAGAAACTGCGCGGGTAGCGGCGGCAGGTAATTCACAACAAAATCCAATGGTGAAGACAGCAACACCACTCTCTATATCGGCTTACAAGGCAAGTGACGCTACGTCCGTCGACGATTATTTTACACGTTGCGAGTGGGCATTCAAGTTGAGTCGTATCCCAGAAGCTGAATACAGGGACTACATTCTGGTACATATGGGGTCGGAGCTCAACAATGCACTTAAAACTCTGATAAGCCCGAAGATGCCGGGAAGTCTTTCATTTGTTGAAATCAGGACGACATTGGTAAATCATTTCGACAAGAGAAAAAATCAATATGCTGAAAGCATAAGGTTTCGGCAGGTCATCCAGCAAAAGGATGAAACGTTGTCCAGCTTTGCTTTGCGTCTTAGACAAGCGGCCACACATTGCAAGTACGGAGAGTTTTTGGAAAGAATGCTGACCGAGCAACTACTTTTTGGTCTGGAGTCGCGTAGTACTTGTGATCAGATAATTGCAAAAGAGCCGGAAAATTTTAGCGCCGCCTATGAAATAGCTCAACGGCTGGAGGCATCACATATGTCTTCAATGGAAATGAAGAATGCGGCGGGTAGTTCAGTTCCTGTGTTAGAGTCTACATTCAAAGTGGGCTACGATGTGACCAAATTTAAGAATATACCGAAGTTCAATTCGGCACGTAACAAGGAAAACGTAAGGGATACCAATACCGATCGGTCGAATTGTTACGGTTGTGGTGGAAATCATGCCAGAACACTTTGCAAGTTTCGTAATGCCAAATGTTATGTATGCGGTAAAAACGGTCATATTGCAAAGGTATGCAAATCAAAAACTGGACAAATCTCAGAGGAGCAAATAGAAGATGACGGTGATGTGATTCAACGGCTGAATAAAGTTGGTACGAGAAGAGATTCGTGTAGACATTTGATTAGGGTGGAAATAAATGGTGGCAAAGTCAACATGGAATTGGACACGGGTGCACCTTGCGGAATAATGAGTATGGAAACGTTGAAATCATGTACTACCAAATATAGATTACTTACAACTGATAGAAAATTTACGAGTTATACTGGCCATAGAATTGATTGCGTTGGACGAGTGGTGGTAAATGTGAAAGTGGGCACTACAACCCGCAAACTTAATTTGTATATCGTTGACGGCAATTTCGATTCGTTGTTCGGCAGAGAGTGGATTGCACAGTTTGTTGAGGAGATTGATTTTGTAAAATTATTTTCTCCATCAGAATCGGTTGATGCAATTAGAATAGATTCCCCTCGTTTATTGCCCCACGAATCTCAGCTGCTACAACAGGTGCTGGCTGAAATTAGGGAAATTTTTAGTGAAACGGCCGGTAAGTTAAATTTTCCACCTATTAAACTACATTTAAAACAGGATGCCAAACCCGTATTTGCCAAGGCCAGGGAGATACCATTTGCTCTAAGAGAGGCGTACGCTCTTGAAATTGAGAAGAAGATAAAATCAGGGTTTTATGAAAAGGTTGACTTCTCGGAATGGGCTTCCACGACCCATGTCGTTTCAAAGAAAGATGGACGTATTCGTATAACTGGGAATTATAAACCTACTGTCAATCCTAGAATTATTGTGGACGAGCACCCCATTCCAAAACCCGAACATCTTTTTAATAAAATGAATGGAGCAAAATTTTTCTGTCATCTTGACATAACGGATGCGTATTCCCATTTGCAGATTGACGATGAGTTGGCACATGCCCTTACATTAAACACTCCCACTCATGGCTTGATTCGGCCCACCCGTGCTGTATATGGTGCTGCTAATATACCAGCAATATGGCAGCGGACGATGGAGTCGGTTTTACGGGACATTCCAAATGTGTGCAATTTTTTTGATGACATTTTAATTTATGCAGACAGTTTTGATAATTTGTTATCGGTTTTGAAAACAACCCTTACGCGTTTGAGGGATAAGGGCTTGAAGCTGAATCGTTCTAAATGTGTGTTTGCTGCAACAGCCGTGGAATTTCTAGGTCACAAGATTGATATTGATGGAATCCATAAATCCGATAAGCACGTGGAAGCGGTAAGAGATGCTCCTAAGCCTACAAGTCATGATGAACTGCAGCTATTTTTGGGGAAGGCCACATACTATGGTTCATTTATACCCGATCTGTCCACACGTAGCAGGGCCCTTCATGACATGCTCTTGAAAAAGCCATTCCAATGGACTAAAGAGGCTGATCATTCTTACAACGACATTAGAAATGCACTCATTTCACCACAAGTACTATTGCCGTATAAACCAGAGTTACCACTACTTCTTGCTACTGATGCCAGCAAAACTGGTTTAGGTGCCGTGTTATCTCACCGCATGCCGGATGGTCGGGAGAGACCCATAGCTTACTCTAGTCGTACATTAACGGGTACTGAACGTAAATACCCACAGATTGATAAAGAGGCCCTTGCAATTGTATGGGCCATACGGAAATTTTTCCTCTACTTGTATGCTCGTCATTTTACTCTTATTACGGACCACAAACCACTTACTCAAATTTTGGATCCGTATAAGTCTCTTCCTGTTTTATGTATTAGTCGTATGGCCAACTATGCCGATTTCTTGGGAAAGTTTGATTTTGATGTCATGTTTAAGACAACGAAGGCTAACGCTAATGCGGATTATTGCTCTAGAGTTGGTAACGAAAATATGGTCAAGCAAATGATGGAAAACGAGGAATATGATGATTTTGATTTTTTCGTCATAAGACAGGTTAATCAACTACCAACGAATGCTGACAAAGTTGCTTCAGAGACGCGTAAAGATGACAGGTTGGGAAAAATTGTTAGAATTCTGGGAAGCGGTAAATCCCTCCACGCATACGGGTATAAGTCTCCTGAGATAAATTACAGAATTGCGGGTGACTGTTTGACTTTCGAGCATAGGGTGGTTATACCTGAAAAGCTTCGTTCCAAGATACTTCAAGATTTACATTCAGGCCATTTGGGCATTGTCAAAATGAAGGGGATTGCAAGATCCTTTGTGTATTGGCCGGGCATTGACAAGGATATTGAGGCGGAGGCGAAAAATTGTGATGACTGTGCTAAATTTGCTAACGACCCACCAAAGTTTAGAGAGCACCATTGGCAGTATCCAAAGGGCCCCTGGGAACGCATTCATGTGGATTATGCGGGACCGTTCTTGGGCACGATGCTTCTTATAATCACTGATGCCTACAGTAAGTGGATTGATGTCAAAATAACTTCCACAAGTACTTCGGCCGCTACAATTAATATCTTGGATGAACTGTTTGCGAACTACGGGGTGCCAACTACAGTGGTTTCGGATAATGGGACGTGCTTCACATCAGCGGAATTCAAGGAGTTTCTTACCAATGTGGGTGTCAAATACCATAAGTTAACAGCACCATACCACCCATCCACCAATGGTCAGGCTGAGCGATCAGTGCAAACGGTTAAAAACGCAATTAAATCAATGGGCGCAAACAGAAATAATCTTCAAAAACATTTAAATATTTTTCTCCGCCAATATAGAATCGCACCCCATTCCACAACTGGCAAACCTCCAGCACTATTATTTTTCGGACGTATATTGCGTACTCGTTTGGATCTACTTCTTCCTCAAGATTTGACGACGAAGATAACCGATAAACAATATTTGCAGTTCAATTCTACTTTCCGTTGTTTCGAGCCAATGCAAAATGTTTATTTTTTGTCGAATAACTGCCGGGTTAATAAATGGCTACCAGGATTGGTGATGAATCGTCTCGGGGATTTACATTATGAGATTCTTTTCAATGGCAGGCGTGTTAAACGCCATATTGACCAAATTCGATATCGCGATGATTCAAAAGTGCTGACGAATGAGAGCGAAACACGGTCTGTGGATATTGATCAAAAAACACCAAGACGGCGGTCTGATTTTGAATTTTATGCTCCAAATACATCCCGTCCAGATGGGGAGGTCGTAATTGATGACCCACCTAATAATTGTTCAACACCCCAACCGATCTGCATGGACAATGACGCTACATCTCAGACTGGTATTTCTACACCGCAATCGAACTTCCAGGGATTTAGCTCAGCGGGAGAGGATAATGAATGGATGTTTTCCAATGAGCATCATCAGATACAAAACAGCGAGAATGCCAGGAGTCAGACGGATATTGCAGAAGCAGAACCGAACGATATGTGCCAAGGGCCCCAAGCTCCATTACGTAGATCTACCAGATTACGAAGACGAAGAATAAGATTTTCACCGGAATGATGGACTATGTGAGGGAAGAAATGTTATGTATTAATCTGGCATCTTTGTTATGACAACTTGAAATGTAATTTATATGGTAACCATTATAAGTAAAAGCAAATGAATATATTATTCTGTAATTGATACCTTTTTGTAAGGAACTTTATTGTTCATTAAAGATTATTAAATAATTAAAAGTAAACTTGTTTAAATACTTAAAACCTCGGATGATGCAAGCTGGTGGAGCAGGTTCGGTTCCCGCAGGTACTCGGCAGTAGTCGTGTTGGTACTGGATCGTTCTTTTTAATAATATTTTAACATTACAATTCCTTCAAGCTAGGCTACCTACTGACTTAAACTAAGAAAACAGTCGACCGATGTTGTAAGTTGGGTTGACAACCGAGATAGCTGTGCCAAAACAGAAACCACATATCATCCAGTTCATAATCTTCCATTGCAAAAAAGTCGGTTGTCGTACGGCCATAACGTTTTGAGCCGTGTAACAGAGAACTTCGCATTATCCGTCACACTTTCATTAACAGAAATTATACCTTCGTTACCTCGCAAATTACGATAATGCACATGCCTTACCACATCTGAAACGCTTCCAGTTTCTTAAAATTTCTTTGTAATCTTGCCAATTCCTTGCACTGAAGGTCGGTTATGACAACAATGATCACCCCGTAATGCCCGAAAAGTGTGCCACGTTTGAACCACCACTTTTGTAGTAAGTTTTTACTATTTTTACCTATTTATGGCAAACTTTTCACTTAACAAATAACGCTTCAGATGACAGATAGTTAACAGCTGAGGGTTGTCAGACCGGTGGATTTGAAACCACTAAATGAATAACCCTGTATTTAAGAAAGTTAGTTACAATACAAAACAAAATTACTAAATAATTTTTATTTGCACAAGACAAACCGTTTGTTGAACGAATGTGTTTTACTTACACGTAACCACTTTTTTTTATTAAACCATTATTTGATTTCGTATAAGCTTTGCTTAATCAAATACCGTCTCACAATTTATAAGTAACATACTACGGTGATTTTTTTTTCAGAATTAGGGGTAGTTAAACAACATAACTTTTTAATACAGAAAGTTGAAGGTTGAATGTAGTGGTCACGCTTTTTTCCGATGTTTTTTGTAAATTATATCGCACTTAATCAACAAGAGGGTATTATCTCAAAATTTTTATTTTTCCAATTTTTGAAAAAAATCTACACGCTATATTCCTATCTGCCCGCTGTAAAAATATCTTGCTATTTTGTCTACTTTTTGGTAATGAAACAGTTGGTTTTAAAATTCATTTCCATATGCCTTCAATGTGAAATTAAAAATTGTTTTGCTTCTACTGAAAATGTTTAAATTTTGAGTTAATACCCTCTTGTTGATTAAGTGCGATATGTATGTTAAATGTGAACATACCTTTAACGTGGTTTGTGTTTTGTAATTTTTGTTTTGCTCACGAAATTTATGTTAAATGTAGCGGCCTGTTTTTACACATTGCCACTTCACTACCAAAAACCGCTTTCGGTCTCTTTCCTCGAAAGTTGTCCTCGCAACTAATTTGGCCATTTTTCATGCGTCACTTTTCTTTACCTCCATTTACTTTGTGATGGTAGCTTAGAAAAGCGGATCATAAATAACATGTAAGAGGAATGACAAAAAAAGGAAAATAAAATTACAACGTGACTCAATAAGCACATTGAAAAATTCCTGATATTAATAACCATAATATGGTTAATTTGGACCATACTTTTGTTAATTCCACATAATGGTAAATGTTAAACCAATTATGGTTTCTTTTGAGCAACTTATGGGTTATTTCGACCAAATTCTAGTTATTTATTGTCGTCATATTAAATCATTCTATGAATAACAATATATATTAGCAATGTTTAATCATATTGCTCTTAGAGTATGATTAGTTCCAATTGTATTTTCGTTTGCGTGAATAATAAAAACACTCTTGAAAATTGGCTAGCGCAAAAATAAACTAGAAGAAACTACATAATATTTATTAAATACTAAATTGTTTCATAGGCATTATATGTTTTATGATATTTTTTTTTTATTTCATCTTTTTATTAACAAGTAGAAAAAGTTGGCAAATAGAGAATAGCAAAATAATTTATAAAGAAAAAAATTAAACAAATGTTTTATGTTATAATTTTGGAATATGGACTTAGTGTTACAATGTGTATTTTTGAAACAAAAGAAATGCATTAGATCAACATTATTATGACCAACAAATCACACAAATCAGGATAACAAAGCTTTATTTTCCATCGTATGAAACGACACCATTATGTGTATGTATGTATATGAAGAAAAGGATAGTCGTTGAGTTTTAATGCTATAATTTTTTAGCTGCAAGGCTTTTCAGCCATAGAATTATTCCGCTGAAACATAGATAGTGGCATTTTAAGTTATTTGCTATTGAGCCAAAATTGCCTTGCATTAGATGCTCTTGACAGGGTGGCATAGTTTCTATGTTGATGTCAGCTATTAGGCGACCATTTAGCTCGATGGGTGAAATACAATAGTTGTGCTCTAGCAGTTTGCGTGTGGAGTTTGGTGTCTTTACGGCAAAAGCACCATCTAATAGATTTTGCAAATGGCAGCCACATGGAAAGTAATTGTCGTGTAACTCCAAATTATCCACTCCATCCAGGCAGATGGCATCAGCTTCTGGAGTCTGTAGAAAATGATTGCCATGCAATTTTAAATGTTTTATGGCCGATGTCTCGTTGAAATCCAATGCTTCGATTATATCAATCTTATTATTAAGCAGTTGCAATGTGTCCACCTGCGTCAAGCCAGCGAAAGCTTCGCTGCTTATTACACCTAAATCAGACTCTTGTATGGTAAGTAATAATACGTTCGATAGACCACGAAATGTGTACGGCCGTATATGCTCAAGATCCATATATGCCATTTTCAGTAAACCAACTGTATACATGCCAGAGAAGGCATCTGACTCCACCGTCCTTATGCCGGCAGGCAATAAAAGATGGCCTACTTGTGTGAGGCTGGAAAATGCAAAACTCTCAATGCGTAGCAGAGGATTGTTTGACAAAAGAATAAGTTTAACGTTGGATGTTCCAGCGAATGCATACGCCTCTATGGTGGCAATTTGATTGTGGCTCAACAGTATGGTGGATAAGTTCTGAAGGCCAGCAAAGGCAAAACTCGTTACGACCTGAAGGGGTGTGTATTGTATTGATAACTCCTTGAGACGTGGAAGGCCTCGAAATGCAAATTGCTTAATTTTAGTTATGTTATTTCCATCTAATGAAAGCTTCTTTAAAGCACGTAAGCCAGCAAACGAATCCGGTTTGATAACAGGAAAATTATTTTTTGTCAAAGATAAATGTTCAACATTCGTTGGTAGATGACGCAAAGGTATGTGATTCAATCCACCAGTGTTACACAGAACCTTAAACGAAAATAAAAAAAATTAAAGGAAATATTACTATTTGCTTTTAAGTTTTTTGTTTCTCTAAATAAAGTACGAATGTACAAATACTACTCTTACACTGTACTGTCAAATATGTTTAATCAAAAAGTTTTTATTGTATATTGATTGTGAGAATTATTTCTTCTTACAAGTTATTTTTTTTATTATATTAACCATTTTTATTTTTCGAATGTGTTTAACGATTCAAATTCCAATTTATAAAGCTTTCTTGCAATAGTCCTATTCCTTCATTATTTCACATACTTTTTGCTTAAGCCAATCCTAATTAGGAATGATTATATACACTACCGGAATATCTTGTATCTTCATGTTACATGTTTTGCTTTATCTATCCTTTGCTTTGCAATGAAGTAAAGTTTGTATGTAACGAAAGTTTAACAATTATAAGACACCAGTACCAATGTTCTGTAACTTCGTTGAGAACTACTGTGTCTGTAACTCATAGCGATAAAGCCTATAGTACACGGAATGTAAAAACCCACATGCGCATGTAGTTCTGACGTAATTTTGACGTCATTACACAACACGCAATAGTCATTGTAGCTTTGTAGTGACGTCAAAATTACGTCAGAACCACATGCGCATGTGGCTTTTTACATTCCGTGTACTATAGGCTTAAGGCACAAAAATAGAAGGAGTTGCCAGATATGTTTGAAATTTGGTACACTATCATAATAAAGCTTAGTTAATAAAAATATAAATTTTTGGAGAAATCGGTCGAAGGACACGCTTACCTCCAATGCAGTGTTGTCATTTTATTTTTAAAAAAATCTTTTTATTTCTGAAAAAAAACATTATATAAAAATTTTTTTTTTCCAAATACATTAAAAAAAACACTAGAAATGCATGTGTTTCATTTACACTAATTGAAAAACATTTTTAAATAATATATATATGTACATATACATATATTAACTGATTAATATCTTTAATATATATAAAAAAATTAAATTCATCCTTCCCGTATTAAATACGTCTATTTTTAAATGAACTGAAGAGTGAAGATTTATTTTTTACAAATAATCACCAAACTTATGCAAGCTTCTTTAATTTCAGAAAATCTTTTTTTATAGAAAAAAAAACTTACAAACTTTTTTTGCATCTCAAAAACTTGCAAAATAAGATAAACCTTACGATATGACAACACTGCTCCCATATGTCCTGAAATTGAAAAATGTAATTTTAGCTTCAATAATTCCCACAAAATAACAAAGAATAGTCATGCTGATATACAAACAGCGGAACAAGGACTCAAGGTCCTGCCGTATACCCTTTTTTCAAAACGCTTTACCACTTACAAAAATTGTCCGATCGTAAAAAAATTTGGTATTTGATATCTGTAAGATATATATTTATGCCAAGCCTGCCGCACAGTATTTAAAAACAAATTTTCTGGAGTGTACCCTATTTGGGACACATGGGCATTTATGGACCCGCCTGAGCAAAATTATGTTATGAGATTAAGATTCATTTAAAAGTTCTTTCTGCCGAATATTATTTAGATATCTTTATCTATGTATCTATATGAGATTTTTGTATGGGGGCTTATATGGGACCTATGGTTTATTTTGGACGTACCAGGGCAATATTTCGTCATGACATAGTAGCTGTCGTAAAAATCATTGTCGCCAATTTTTATGTAAATACCAACATTAATAAGGAAATTATGGCATTAAATGCCTTTTTCGGGAGTATTATTTGTATGGGAGCTATGGTCAAATATAGACCGATTCCAATAAAATTTGGTAAGATGAATTTGATTGCAATAAAATTAGCTTGGACCAAATTTAATCTTGATACCAATATAATAAGATGGTTTATCGGCACAAGGACCCTATTTTAATAGGCTTAGTCCTTGAACTAATCAAATTATCTGCAAAATTACGAGCTGGACGCACGAGAAGCCAGCCAACCGGCCTGCCAGGGTATAACAAGTAAGAAAGTATAGTCGGTCAAGCCCGACCATATGATACCCTACACCACAGTATGTAAGAACAAATTCAAAAGTATCTATATAGATTTATTTCTTATTATATTCCTAGATTATTTTCTTTAAAACTAATTCAAGCAATGGAATTTTGAGCAAAAATCACGAAAATAGAATTATTTTAAATGAATTTGTTCAAGTTGTGGTAAATTTTTTTAATTTATTAGAAAACAGCTCATATTAGAGCTTAGGTAAATAATAAATATTTTTCAAACCAATAAAAATATGTATAGGAAAATAATTCACCTAAATTTTTTTTCAGTTGTCTTTAAGTATAGTTAATGGTCACAGAAAAAAATATCCTTATCCAAAAAATTATTTTCTTCAAAACAATAAAAAACCAATTTGATTTTAGCGCCCTCTTGTACCGTAAAATACAGACAATCACAAAAACTTTTTTATACATATTTCAATTTTTGTTGTTTTTAATTAAGCAGTATTAATTTGATATTATGCTTCACAGTATTTGCAGTTTATTTTTTTTAAACTCCTGAAAACTATGGAAGTTTGAGCAAAAATCACGAAAATAGCCATATAAAAAATTCTTTTTTTTTGATGTTGTGGTAAAAATTTTTCTATGGTTTTTCTTGTTGTTAGAAAACAGTGTAAATTTTCAAACACAGAAAAAATCCCATAGACGATAATTTTCTTTCTCTTTTAATATTCCATCAAAGTTAAAAAAATTTTAGAGCTTAAGTGAATAATAATCATTTTTATAACCAATAAAAAATTCTTATAAGAAAAGAATTCACATAAAATTTCTCACAGTTACTTCTGAATATACTGCCAGGCCCACAATGTCGACAAGAACATTTCTTTCGCATTTTTATATTGAAAACAATAATAAAAAATTTAAATTTGTTTTTGTTTTCAATATAAATATAAGAAAGAAATGTTCTTGTCGACATTGTGGGCCAGGCAGATAGTTAACGACTACAGAAAAATTTCAATCCCGTACGGCAACAAATAAATTGTTTTACAACAGTTTTCCTGAAGCACGTAAAACCCAAGTAGATGTTTAGCCATATTTTTACTTCAAATTCTCTGTCTTTGGAGTCTTCTAGCGCCGGCAAAAAGAGCTAAATCTTAAAAATTCTTTAAAATTCATTTAAAATATATTGTTACCTATCGATCTATACATTTTCATGTACAATATAAAACTTTTTTTTTCTTGTCTATGGGACACAGCACTATATAAATGTCATAACCTTCCACTCGAAGCCGATGTGCAATCGCATATGTTGAGAACGCCAAGCACACGTATAGTTGACGGCGACTAAAATTGAAAAGTTTTCAACGACGGCGGCGAAAATAAGACCGTTGGCTATACCAAATATTCGACTTTAATGTTTGTTGTTTACAAAAAATAAACAATGAAAAAATCTGGCAAGAACAAAATACTTTCTCTTCTGTGTTTATATTCATTGCATTTTTAATTTATTTATTTTTTCGGTTATGATCAGCTCTCAGGGGATGCATTGCATTGTTTTGGAACTAGGAAAATAGGTTATGGGAAGGGCAAATAGGGAGTAGAGCTTGTGAATATTTGACTTGAATTTATTCATGTTGAAACTGAGAGGGAAGACTTCAGTAGGAAGGTTAGTCTACATACGAACAGTCCGACCAAAAAACGAATTTTGCGTGTATTGCGTTGTACGATTCACCGGGCGATCGACCACAAACAGATTGGCTCTTGAAGAAAAACGTGTATTACAAACAAAGGTATGGGTTTCGGGAACCAAATTCCTAATTTCATCAGAACACACCCATTGTAGTAACGATAAAACATGCAAACACCACCCACATTTCGACGGTGCTCAAGGGAGTCAAGGGAATGGGAGTCAATCGCCTATGTGCTAGAAATCGCAAATCGCAAGAAAGTTGTGATTACGATTTGAAATCGCAAAGAAGGTGTGCTGGAGTTCGTAATCGCCTCAAATTTGGCGATTTTAAATCACAAGCCTACAGTAATGTTATCCACATGTGAACTTGTAAATTTCCTTTAAAATTTATTTTCAACATCAATAAATAGCATATAAAAAGGAAATTTAATGTTTTTCTTTTCCATTTATTTTAAAAACTCATAATCTTTTGAGAAAATTTTTATAGAAAATATAAAATTAAAAAACAACATTGTTTTAATACTGATTGTTATTTAACAATTTCTCTTAAATTTGCGTTTTGATTGTGAGCAGCTGTTTCTATTTAACTTCGAAAAAAATATGTAAGAAATTATAACCATTTATCAACAACATGTACTTATGGTACTTACCATTGTTCAGGAATATCTCTTGGGTTGTAATAATCCCTTAGAAGACGTTTTCTGATACGTTCTTTTTTAAAATACAGTTTTTTTAATGAAATAACACGTAATATAAAAGCTGCCGGCATTTTTCATGCAAATAATTAGTTTTTTTTGTTCAAATTTGACAGCTAAAACATATGTTTTATTTTTCGACCACTACTTCGAAAAAAAAAACAAAACGCGTGAACTCTAGCACATGCTTAAATAAAATTGGCGATTTTCAGATCGCATGTGATTTTCAAATCATGCGATTTTCAGCACATGGCCGAATAGCATTGGATACTATACTGTCACCAATAAGAACCTTCGCCCTCTCCTGCACGCAGCCGAGAAGCACCAAAATAGACTTGAAGCACCGGCCTACACATGAGAGTTGTATTCTATTAGCGGTCGGATGTAGGTGGTATAAATAGTAAAGAGATCAGATGGTGTGAAGTATATCTTGCACCGTTTCAAAAAAACCGAGGCACTTGATTGCTTCTCTTGACTTAAATATAGATTCTGATTCCTCAGTTATTATATACCATATATACAGATGAGTCACGTTGAACCGTCGCGCGTTTATGCGTCAGCACGCAACATTGGCTCTTTCTGACGAGCCCATTCTGAGATTATGTCTAGGTCTTGGCCAAGCGTATCATTCTTGTTCTGCAGCATAACACCAACATCGGATACGCTTGGTCTTTAATCAAATAAATACGAATGTCGAAGGTTGCTGTATTCTGCAAAAGAAAAGATAGGACATTTAGAAAAATAAGCAATAGAGCTGGAGAAAGAAAGGAGCCTTTCGGCACCCCTGAATGAATCTTGAACTCTTTTGACGAAACCGATCTATAACAACCCGTGTAGTGCGATCTTTGAGATACCTCGATATAAATCGAGATGAATTGTCACCGACTCCAAATGCAACAAGTTTTGCCAAGAGTGCACCATGCCAATTTCTGTCAAACGCCTTGAAAATATCTAAAGCAATTACATTACTTTCGCCAAAATGGTGAATGGAACGACGCCATTTTTTCGATAGCAGGGCCAGTAGGTCTCAAGTAGAACGACTTCTACGAAAGCCATACTGGCGGTCGCTTAGTAGGTAATTTGACTCTAAAAATTTGACAATATGGTGATTTACCATACTCTCCATAACTTTGGAAAGTGCCGAACAAATTGCAATTGGGCGGTAATTTTCCGGGTTATTAGCCACTCCTTGTTTATGAATTGGCGTTATATAAGCAACTTTCCAGCAGACGGGAAATTCCCCGGCATGGTATTAAGTGATGAAAATATTTGCTTAGGGACGAGCTAGCGTCGAAGAGCACTGCTTCAAGACCAGTGCAAGTATACCATCCGGCCCAGAAGACTTGTTCACTTCGAGATCCGCAAGAGCCTTTTGAACAGCTCGAGCCTGAAAAACCATTTTTGGCATGGCTAGCCAATCAGCAAATAATACGGCAAAACAGTTAGCCTTATCAGCCGGGTTCGTGAATGTTGCCATCCTTTAAAAGAGTTGGTATTGAGGAACTAGCATTAACCGTAACTCTTTTAACAAATGGCCAGAAACTTTTACTGCCCCCGGGAGCAGTAAGAACTTCAGTACGAAGACGTTTCTCGTGAATAGTTTTTTCCCCGTCTTAGTACTTTGGTACACGAAGGCCTTGCCATTTTGCGTAGCAATTCATTATCAGCGGTTTTATTGTCACGCCAATTTCTTAATGCTTCCTTTCTGGATCTGACTGCTGATTTGCACGTCTGATTAAACCAAGGTTAAGACCTTGGCTTATTCGAAGCGTTTTTGACTGGAATGGACATTTTCATTTCTAGCATTAAAACATGTTCACCCACTTGCGTCATGTCATTGACGTCATGGTCCAGGAAACAAAATTTCCAGTTGAAATGCCGAAAAAAGTCGTTAAGCTCAACCCAACGTGCTTTTCCGTAGACATATTTTGATCGTTTCATAGCCTGCTGTGAAACGTTCCGAAGTTCGAAGAACGGAAAAGCGGCGGAAATGGTGCAATGATCCGAGTTACCGAGAGTTGCTACAACTTCAACTTCGTACTCAAAAGTACGATTTTGAATTAAACTCAAATACAGTTAAATTCTTCATTCATTGCGTATATAGTTACGATCGAAATCAAATCAACTAGATGGTTTCGTTGTTATTTCTAAATTGAATTCTTTATTTTTATAAATTTTAACTTAAAGCTAAAAGTAAAACTAACTTTCAACCTAATGCAAATGTATTTTGCCTACGATGCAGATTCACACGCTTAAAACAAAGATGTGTTATTCAAATTACAACTTGTAGTTGTACGCCTCTTGTTATGTTGAATCTGCTCGTTGGCTGGGGCATTCAGGTTACAATTTTCTGTTTAATAAAAAAACATGAAGAATGTGTTTATTAAACAGAATAGATTTTATTAGGGAGGTTCATTCGTTTGTTTTAATTAGGGGGATTTTTTCCATATAACTATATACATAGCAAGACCCCGATGAAGATAAAATAGGGATAGAAGGTGATACCCAGGAATCTGTAAATCTAGTGGATCAGAATTTTCAGATACCTTTGTTTCACATAAGGAGAAAACATCCGGCCGATGGAGACAAACGTGAGCATATACAGATACAAAATTTGTTCTCAGACCAAGTATATTACAGAAATCGATTCGAAATTTCTATTTCTCACATTCTATTTATTAAAATTGTTGAGTTAAATACATAAAATAAAGTATCACTATCGAGAGTGACACAAAGAAAATGCATCACATTCTGCTGGTGTCTTATGATTGTAAAATTTTCTGTACATACAAAATTTACTATAAATAAGATTTCTTTATGACGTGCTAAGTTTCCAATTTTTATTTTTGATTAATACACAGAAATCTATTGTTGAGGGAGAACAAGTTTCTATGCGCATTCCACAAAGACTTTAGAAAAGCTAAAAATATTATACAAATAAGACTGTAAAGCGAATAGGAATTTTAAACACTCAGGTTTTACTTGTAACAAAACAACAACATTGAACAGTGAGTATATATTTTCTTACATTCCCATTTTACTTCATTGCTAAACAAAGGAAAGCTAAAGTAAAACTTGTAACATGAAGATACAAGATATTCTGTGTACAGAGAACAACAACGATTTTTGGAGGGTTATTTCATTTTGTTTGGGGTGTTATTTCAGAGAAGCTTTAGTAAGCGAGGCCAGTATTTGGCAAGGATTTCATATTTCATGCCGTCCAAAATTATATGTACATATCTATAGCTTCAATGTCAATCAAAGGTTGGCTCAAGCAAAAAGTATGTGAAATATTGAAGGAATATGACTATTACAAGAAAGCTGTATAAATTGAAATTTGATTCATTGAACTAATTCGAAAAATTAAGATGGTTTTTTATTGTATGTTAAAGAACTGTTTTCTTAAACGTATAAAAAAACTTGCTGTTTGGCCCCGGCGCTGCCCGGGGTTTTCAAAATAAAAAGGAAATATTGGTGAATTGTAGCAAAATAGTACCATAAATTGAAAAAATTAAATATCATGACCACATTTCAGGATTAAACTTAAGATATAGTACGGTGAGTACGAATTTACTTGAATCAAGTACACAAAGATTGATTCAAGTACGGATTATTCAATCGCGAAATACTTAACTTCAATTCCTAATTCGTACTTGAAATAAGCCAAAAGTTAAATTAGAAAGAGAATATTATGGGGTTTGATTTATTTACCCGTTTCATGCCCGATATGGTTTTTAACTTTAAAACTTAACGTACATATTGAACTAAAAATATAAGCTAAATGAGAACTCTTGCATTCAATTTTACTTTTTAAACATGAAACTAATGTGTTTTCTTCTTGTTCTGTTGTTTTTGTTGTTTCTACTCACAAGTAGCAAATTTTGAACACTAACGTTTGACATTGAAAGCACGACTCTTGGAACAGCATGTTGTTTAGAGCAAAAACGCAGCAATTAAAAGCTTTTACAGGATTTAGAACTGCGATCGGCAACCTATACTATTACATTTTGCGATTGTATGCGCTGTATGCATTTTATGTATGTAGTTGCTAAAGCTGGGATCACGCGATTGCCGCAATGCACCAATTTTCACACTTTTTAATACCCCAATCGTGTGACTGCACAATCATGTACCAATCGAGGGCAATATTGTGCTTACTTTTACCAATAAAATGCAACCCTGGTGCGGCAATCGTGTGACTACTTAATATGCAATAGCACGTGAATAAAAATGACAAAAATTTATCAATATTTATTGGCTTCTTGTGCGGCAATTAAACAACACAATACGCGCCAGTATTTGCCTTTTTTAATAAATTTACTTTGTGTGTTTCCTTTAGTATGAATAAATTAAAAATAAAAATTAAATTTATCAAAAATAAAAATTGGGAATTTAGCAACTCATTAATAAATAAATTAATACTAAATTTTGTATTCCAGAAAATAACTTTTGATATTCAATTTTTCTTTTTAAATTATTTCAATAGCTGTTCAGGACAATATACATAAAAGAATATATACAGGAAAACGGAGCAAAATGTATTGAAATTCTTTAAAGCGAATTTTTTTTTAGAATATAAATATTCTCTATTTCTTTATATATTTAAATTAGAATTTTACTTTGCTTAATTTTTGGAATTTCATATATTTTACTTAAAAAATTTAAAATTAAACTATTCAACAAAAATTTGTTTGAATATATGTAGGAACCTATGATAAAATTTTCTTTTTTTTAAAGAACGAGCCAAGGCGAATTCATGTATACGGTGGTGTCGATACTGCAACAAGTAACAACACCAAAACCACAGCAATGTATTTGTTGTTGCTTTCGTTGATCGATATGTCAAAAACAAAAGCAACTTTTGACATTTAAGAAAAAAAAGTAGCATAGCTGTGCTTTCAGCGCCATCTGATAAATTAATTCGCCTTGGAACAAGCCAACTAGATCTTTCAAACAAATAAAGAAGCTACCACAGCTGTTTTCGCAGTTGACACAAGCAAGAACAATCGTACACATTTCGCTTTGTACCAACTAGCGGCAATTAAATTTGTATAAAACAGGGCAACCGTGTGATTTCAGAATATTTTATTGGGACAATTTCATTATTGTGCGTCAATAAAGCACAATCAAAATTGTGTCATATTGGTGCATTTGCGGCAATCGTGTGATCCGAGCTTAATATTGTTAAATTCTCTACAATGTGTGTGCATACGTACGTAATAGAGAGAACGCGGCGCCCTGATTTTGCCGATCGCAGATTTAGAACTTGGTGGCGTGCGTCCAATACAATTGGTTCGCGACATGCGAGATTTAGCCAGCAACGAAATGAACAATAATATGCTTAAATCTGTCTGGATGAGCTGACTACCAAGCAACGTACGAACCATAACTTCAAAAAGAAGGGATCCGCTTGATAAATCAGATATACTCGCTGACAAAATAATTGGAGTATGCGATTCACCACACCTCAATGCAGTTTCTGTGCCACGAAATGTACTTTCAGCACAATCAACGCTAAAACAACAGGTCAGATTATTTGTCAAAGGGGTTTTCCAACGTCCACGAAGCAGATTGCGGTCCAGTAACGTCGAATCAAATAAAGTATACGTTTACAACCGCCAAATACGGAGACAAAGCGAAAAAGTATCGTCAACCCTGCAAAAACGCTAAAACTAGATAGTCTGTCCGACGTGAGGGCTACCGACATTGTACATAACAAAAAATTCCACCACAGGCGACTTCCCATGTATATGCTGATAACCATTCCTGAATAAAAATGTTTGGCGAAAAACAATTACACTACACTTGGGTCTTCATCGTGATTTCGAATGGAAATTCATAAAAGCGTATGTCACGCAACCAACAATCGGTTCAGACGTTTTGTCGTTTTACAATTTAATGGTCAACATACGCCAACGCAAACTCTTAGATAGTCTTATAAACGGTAAAACAAATTGTTCTTTATGCAAGAATGGTGAGTTGTATAAAAGTCTTTCATTTATTAATCAAAACGGTTCCTTTAAGGACCTTTTAAACGAGTTCAAAAACTTAACACAAGCTAATTCGACTACAAAACCCATAAGGCATTACATAACGAACCATATTGAAACAATAGGCCAACACGTTTTTGCTCAACCTAGACGTCTATGCCCCGAAGAGTTGAAAGTGGCCTAATTCGAAATACAAGCCCTTATGGATGTGGGCATACGTCGACCGTCACGAAGTCCTTGGGATTCACCCTTACACATGCTGACAAAAGAATGGAGAGTCGAGACCGTGTGGCGATTTCCGACGGCTCAATAGTATAACGTAGCACGATCGCTTTCCCAATCCACACATTCAGGATTTTACACATTTTTTACACGGCCGTGAAATTTTTTCAACCATTGACCTACATAGAGCGTAGCACCAGAAACCCGTAGAGCCCAAGGATGAACCCAAAACAGCCCTTACGACTCCCTGTGGGTTATTCGAATTTACCCATATGTGTTTCGGCCTACGTAACGCCGGGCAAACATTTCAACGGTTCGTGGACCATACCCTACGTGAATTCGATTTTTCCTGGCCATATTTAGATGATATTTTGGTGCTTCCACGAACATAGAGGAGCATCGTGAACACGTACGTAAAGTTTTTCAAAGCTTCGTGAACGCACGGCGTGATAATAAATCCATCAAATGGTTTTTTCGGACAAGAGGTGCAATTTTTAGGATTTTTAGTATATAAAAAATGAGTTCGGCCTACACCTGATCGTATTCCGTGGTCGAATATCAAATACCTAAACGTGTTTATAATCCTACGATTTTTGACTAAAGCAACCGAACCTCTGGCCTTTTGTGTCAAATTATTAAGGGAAATAAAAAAAAGGATCAGCCTGTAATTGATTAGACTGATGAGACAAAACAGGCATTTGAAAATTTTAAAGCTTCTATTCGTGAGGCCACGGTACTAGTGTTCCCGAAACCCAATGCTACATCAGGTACCGCCATGGGTGCGGTTAAATCCAGCACAACAAAAATAAAGTACCTATGATCGGCACTGATGGGGGCCTATTAAGCAGTTAAGTATTTTCGTCACATGGTGGAAGGTAGAAATGTTTGTACATACACTGCTCAAAAGTCCTTACCATTCGCTTTCCATCAGAAATTAAAAAAAAAGCACCATGACGAGCCCGCTATCTCGATCCTAAGGTCAGTCCACGACAAACATCCGTTATATACCTGGCAAGGAAAACATTATAGCCGATGCCCTCTCACGAATCAACGCCTTGTCCACAACTTCGAATATTGACTACACTGAACTTTTGAAACGTCATATAAACGACGAGGAGCTGAAACATTTTTTAAAAGACAAATCAAATTAAAAAATCGAAATTCCTGGCACGCAGGTAGAAATATTTTGAGATGTTTCGACCGGTAAGGCAAGCCAGTTTTTTAACATAACCTTTCCGTATAATAGTTTTTGATTTAATGTACATTAGCCTCCCGGACGTATCCAAAACAACAAAACTAATTTTAGAACGTTTCATTTGGTCAGATGCGGCCAAAAACGATTGCGGAAAATGGTCGAAAGAATGTAATTCATGCCAACGAAGCAAAATCCATCGATTTAACGAAACACCGATTTCCACTTATGCTGTTCCCGGAGCAAGATTTGAATATGTCAACATCGATATTGTGGGCGCCCTGCTGCCATCTATTGGGAATCGTTACTGTCTCACATGTGTTGATCGTTTCACCCGTAGGGTTGTAGCATACCCTTTCGAAGGCATAACCACCGAAACAAAAGCATTCACATTTTACCAACAGTGGATATCCCGATTTGGGGTCCCGCAAATAATTACCACGGACCGGGGTAAGCAGTTCGAGCCGAACCTATTCCGAGATCTGAATCGTCTTTTAGGGATTACCCATCTTAAAACAACTGCATACCATCCTACCGCTTATGGTTTAATCGAGCGATACCATAGAGTTACTAAGGCCCTAATCATGTAAAACGCAACGCCAAAGAATTGCACTGAAAGCAAAAACAATGTCGTAAATATTTTGTAATTTTGTTGTTGCTTTCTACAGAAATTCATGTACCTTTTTAAAATTTTGCGTTTGAAATTTTTTAACGCAATGTGAATCTCTGTAGAAAAAAATATTAAGGATTTTGTTTGTGTTTTTTATGTAATTCTTTCGCATTGCGTTGCGTTTTACATGATTAGCACCTAAACCCGCAATTAAGTATTACTAGGCTTACGAATATGCTACAAGGAGAATATCAAGGTTGTCCAGCAGAGCTGGTCTGCTGGTGCACACTTCGAGTTCCTGGTGAGTTTTTAGAGGATACCTAATTTGGGAAAAACTTCTCCGAAAGTGACTTTGTCAACGATTTACGTTCTAAATTGCATAGTATTATACCGCAACAAACATACAACCAAAAGGACACCTTTCCTCGAAATCGACTTGACCACATCACCACTTGTATTCGTTCGCACAGGTGCAGTTCGTCGATCTCTGCAACCACCTTAGGAACGCCCATTTACTGTAAACAAGCGCTGTGACAAATTTTATACAATTAATATAAAAGGCAAAAATTTTAACGTAAGCATTGACCGTTTGAAAGCGGCATATATATGTATGTATGTAGAGAGCAACCACGACCAGACACAACTACAATCTGTGAAGAACCAGCCAAAACCGATGAAAGACCTGCAGCCTACACGACAGCCTCTGGAAGAAGAGTGCGTTTCCGTGTTTCTTGGCATCGTGACATCACCATTCCACATACTTTATGATACGAGTACAACATCCTATTACTTATTAGTGCATAAGAATTTTGTTACTATTTTTAAATATACGATATTTTATATTACCTTACATTACAACTCTGTATTGTAAGATGCACAAGTTTTCTTTTGTTTTGTTAATAAAGGTAGTTCTATTAAAATCATGTAACAGCATACTCAATATATTAAACAAGTTACGTTCATATTACTGTTCATGACACAGCATTAACGCTCTCTTTTATATTTTTCATTTCAGCGTTGAAGATATGCGCTAGAAAATCTTACGCTTTACGCGCTGATTTTGGTTGGTCAGTATGGAGTATTGGTGCTAAACGGGGGTGCTTTAACTTGTTTTTACAGATTTATCTGGTGCCAGAGCCACCGTTTTTGGTTATTTCTATCCAAAATTGGTAATTCTTTTTCTCAATGTGGAGATGACTATTTTTTTCATTTTAGTTACTCTTTTGAAAATAATAATACGTATAAATATATTTTTCTTAATACACTTGCTATTTACGTTTTTTAAATTTTTAACGTTTTTATTTACATGGAAATTATCTACGAAATGGAAATTATTTATTCGCAGGAAATTATCTACGACTTCGAATAATGTGTAGTTTGCACTACAATTTTCTCATTATTTGTTTCAAATAAACGGAAGTTTTTTATACTTTATCGAAAAAATCCATTTCAAAACAGCTTCTAGTAATTTTTTGAAGATTTTTGTTAAGAAAAAAATTGCCAAATGTAATTTTTATATATTTTTAAAATTTAAATCAAATGATGGAGATTTTCAATAAATTTTTTTTAATGAGCGTAATTTTTTCTAATTTTAAGAGTAGCAAAGATACGAGTAAGTAGTACATAAAGTAGAAAATGCATAATATCATGCTAAATCTATTTCAAAACATGACTGAAAAATTACATAAATATAGTTTAAGTGTTTCTAAAAACTTTAATATATGAATAATATGCTAAATTTACATTAGATATTTCCAACACAGAAAAAATTATTAAATTTCTCCTATCACCAAATTTGTTCTAAATTCATAATATCAAGCAATCAAGTTGTTGATTTTGCACCTATTACCAAAATGATTATATTGATTACTAAAAATTTTCAAATTTTGAAAAAATATTTTCAATAAATGATATTTTTAATTTTAATTAAAAAAGTGATCAAATAACTTTGCAATTTTAAACAATGTGTTAATTTATTTAAATAAATATTGACAATTCTCAACAACAATTCTACATGTCTAAATTATTTTATTTTAAACGAAAAAAGTCAATTAAGATTTTTTGTTATTTAATTAAAATTTTAATTGAAAATTTATTTCAAAACAACTAAAATGTTAATTAAATCAAAATTAAATTTTTAAATTTTTTCAGCTAAAAAAATTATTGATTCAATTATCACATTAATTAAATTAAAATACTTTTTAAACCATTTTTTTAATTGATAAAACACTTTTTTCTGTGAAAAGTATATTTTAATATATTAGTATACACATAGGAATTTTAAAGGTTTTTTAAAAATAAATTGATACACATGCATATATAATCTATTATTTTAGAATTTACTGTAAGAAAATGGCGTTAATTTAAGAAGTTTGAAACTTTTAAAGCCTGTCGGTATGTATATTTATTTACTGATTTTGAGATAATGATTTGGCAATATTTTTAATTTATAAAAAAAAACTTTTGACTGTCAGTCAAAATTTGTATTCGCAATAGTATTTATTATAAAATTACAAATTACACACAAGAGAAATAATATTTTAGATGTAAATTATATGTAAATTAGAAAATATTTACAAAAAATGCATTTCACATATCGTCAACAATTTCCCAAAATAGTCGCCATATAGCCAAGGGTAGAACAATTAAAATTTTCCTTTTTTATCATTTATAAATGTACACATTTTTTTTATTGTAAAGGACATATTCCAAAAAAATTAATTTTTTAACTTTTAATATACTAAATTTTGTATGGAACTCTTATAAAATGAAAATATTTTATAAAAAAGGTCTCAAATAAATGAAAACTTTAAATTTAAAATTCTCGTTATTTTTTAATATGTACAAGAATTATAGTTGTGTTTTCTTTATTTGTTATTAATATTTTCTTTTAAGTGCAAATAAACTCTGGCTAACAATGCGACTTAAAATAAATATTAATGTTGTTCTCAGTTAACAAAAGGCATTCCTAATTTAGTTATATTTTTTCACATTTGGTAACTTTTAAAAAAATTTTGGTTGTAAAATTTTTATTAGTCGTTGCAGCACTGTCTGGTTTCTAATCTTCATCCTACAAAAATTATTTGACTTAGGAATCAATTTAAATCTCTATTGTCCTATACCATGCAAGGTATAACGCGTTCTCGCACACAAATGAGAAACGCGATAACTCCTGCGGAAAAGCTGCCCCTAACGTTTAGGATTCTAGCCACTCGTAAGTGTTAACGATTTAGGAACATGTGTATAAATATGTAGTTTTATAGTTGCAATTACTTTTTGTAGGAAAAAGTTTTCGTAGGGTCGACCACCAAACACTGGTTTCTTCTTCTAATATTTCCGTTATGGCTCCAAAATCTTGTAGAGTTATTTGTAAGCGCAAGAAATCCACATATTTGAAGGTTTAGTTTGGTTGCTTGCTTAGTAAAGATTATTGAGATTTAGATGAAAACAGTCATATATTAGAGTGCTCCAAAAAAATTATCTTGCGAACTTTGACCGTACCCCCACTCCTAGAATTTTGTGTATTTTAGATACACGTTGTATAAGGATAACAGGATAACGTAACTGGCGCCGCAACGACGCTGAAGTTTGATGGTGAACTTACAAGGGGGAAAATGCATATTTTTCAGTTTTTGTATTGCAATTATATAATAACTTTTGACACCAAATGTAAAAGAATCAAAATGTGTACGCAATTATCATTTTAATGAGATAAAAATACAACATTTAATTCAAAAATGTTAAAGTTATTAAAATTTTCCCCGGCCATTAACGTGTCACAGGCCACAGGAACAAGAAATGAAGGAACAAAATTAATATTAATATTTGAACAAGACCTAATTATTACTTGAAATATACCCGTATTTACTAGTATATGCGTTTTTGTCTTGTGTACCGTTAACCTATTCGCAGGTATGACCACATAATAATTTTTTAAACGCTAAGCAAATTTCAGAATTTTTTTAATCATCATAGTGGAATTTATTGGTTTATTGATTTTTTATATTGATTGCGCAAATATCAGATTAACAACACATTTGTCCGTTTTAAATATTTTTGGGTCAAATGGGTCCCAAGCTCGAAAAGGGTAAATTTTATATTATACAAAACACAAATTATTAGGTTTGCTTTTACTATTTATCTAATTTGTTTAACACCATTCAAATTGATAAATTTTTCAATGTTTAAAAATTTTGGGTTCATTACTCTCCATTTTTTTTTTACTGTTTTGTCTTCATATGACTTTAGGGCAATTTTTCTCCAGTTTCATAAAAAGCGGCCCAAAAATGTACAATATTTCGTTATCTCTCCTTTAGAAATTCCAAATATGTGATAATTTGACATTTGGCCTTCATGATTTTAGGGTTAATGTTATCAGATATTAGTTAAACCGTCAGAGTATATTCAAAACTATCTGGACTATGATATTCTAAATAAGTTTTACTTGAAATTCATAACAGTAAGGAAATTTGGCTTATTCGCCAAGATACGGCCAAATATGAGTTTTTCCAGAAAATCGCAAAATTTAAATCACAGGTACGAAAAAAAATAACTAAACCATAAACATAATTTTTTTTATATTTTTATTCCTTATTATATCTTCCAATGTGATAATCAAAAAACATGGTAAACATGGGCATATTTTGAGTAAAAAATTAGTACGTATTCAAATATTTCTCAAAATATTTTAATTTTGAACCTAAATTTATACTCCAAGTGGCCTGAGACACGTTATAGCCTGGGGAGATTTGTTAACCAAATTAAGTGTTTTTTATCTCTTTAAAATTATAATAACGTGCATATTCCGATTCTTTTACATTTAATTGCTAAAGTAATTATTATTGGCAAAATTTTTCAAAAACTAAAAAAAATTTATTTTTCCCCTTGTAAATGCACCTTTAAATTTCTGCGTCGTTGCGGCGCCAGTTAACGTTATCCTATAATCCTTATATTTCACACAGCGATATATTTACAATACATAGAACAATCAAAGGGGGTGGGGCTGTGTCCTGGAATTTTTTGTCCATACAATCTTGGAGCACTCTAGTCATATATTGTCCGAAATTGTTTGTAATTTCGCACCACGAAATTGTTGTGTACAAAATGCATAAGTTAAATATGAAATAACTTTTTATAATTTACAAAAAAAAAAAATATTTGTGCACTTTACGAAATATTTTTGAAAATTGCGTCAAAGATTTTTTTTTTTTTTTTGTAAATAAAGTTAATTTTAATTTTATTAAAAATGATAATTGAAGTATTCCAGGGAAGTTCTTTTTATCTCTAAAGATTCTTAAATTTTTAACTCTTCGTGTTTTACAATTTATGTTCATAATTATCTTTTACCAACCATGACTTTTTGCATTTGATGCTCTGAATGGTATTCGTAAAAGAAATTTTTTATTTGGTTTATAAGGTCATAAAAATATCACTGTTTTGATGTAAAACAAAGCCAGAATCGTATTTATAACATTTTCCACAATATTTCTTTGCTGCAAAATCACCCAAAACAATATAAGAAAGATCACGCAAAAATGTTCAATACAAATTCGGATGATTTTGTAACGAGATAGTAAAAAAATAACGGCTTTAATATCTAGTACGCAGATTTTGCTTTCAGTAATTGATTAAATCGTTAAATAAAACATCTCTGCACAGACGAAGGTACAAGAAGCATAAAGCCGGAGTTTATTATACCATAGAGCGTAAATCCTTGCGCCCGGGCGAAGTCCGGCTATAAAGAAAAGCTTCAATGGCGAGCCGGATTTTAAAATTCGGAATTTTGGATTCTGGATTTTAAGTTTCGGTCATATGACCCCAACCCAAATAAGTATCCAGGCCTAGAATAGCTTTGCAACAATTTTAAATAAATTATAAAAAAGAAATTGGGGTTTTTCATTATTTTTTCACCATTTTTCGTTTGGGCGATTTTTCTTCGGCCGATTTTGCTGGCAGCCGTTTTTGTATTGATAACCAAGATCATTGTACTTTTTTTTTAAACTTTGGCTCTTACCGTATTCAAGATATGCAGAAAAACCATAAGGAATTTATGGGTAAAATGAGAGCCAGACGTGGTTTTTTGCTCATATCTCGGCCATTTGACAGAGTAAGTTCGCAAAATATTTGATACTTATCAGAGTCAAACATATAGATATACATATTTAAACTTTCTTGATATTATTGGACATTGTAGAACAAAAAAAATTCCAAGCAAAAGATCACATAAAAATAAATATCTGTAATCCGTACACTCCAGTAATACGGCCATGTTCAGAATTTAGGGATTTTAGTGTACCAAGTACATACCTACTTCATTTTATTTCTGTTTGTTTTTCCTAAATTTGATATGGCAATTTTAACAATTTTCGATAATTCTTTATTAGCAATATTTTTTTAAAGAAGTGCTGAAAATATCCCCTTATATTTTGTTGTTTTGTTAATTTTGTGCTAAAAGTTTAATATAAGCTTTGTCAAAAAAATAAATACATATATTTTCAATTTTGTAATATTTTACATCTTTCCTAGAAGATTTGCACATTTAGTTGCTATAGTATTAAATAAAATAAAACTCTAAAGTTAAACTAAATGAAATTGTGTGAATGCAGGTCGACAAAAACACTTATATTCAAGAAGAAAGAAAACTGGTATCGAAATGGAAAAAAAACAAGAAATACATTCTTCAGGCAATAGCTACTTTTCTGTATAGGAGATTGTTTTTTGTCCAAAATGACCTTAAGCCAGAATCAAGTGGAGAAACTCCCAAAAGGTCAAGAAAAACTTTGCCAAAGATAGATTTTTGTACATTCTTACTCTTGTCCAAAAAAAACCCTGTTATGTCGTGTAGGTCATTTTTTGGCCACATAGACAATGTGATATCTGCCTAAACTGTCTAAATAAGTCTACAGCGCACTAATTTACCGGACCGAAAAGCAAATAGAGTTCGACGGCTATGCAAAAGTCATGTAAGTTTCTTCGAAAGAACAAGTTAAAAAAATGGCATAATATCCCGAGGAGCGGCGAAATAAAAAAAAGAATGTTTAGAAATGCAACGGTCGATATTAGAGTTTTTCTCGCACTTTTTAGATCCCGGGAAAGCGGGAAATAAAAATTAAATTCCCGGGATTTCTGCGCAAATTTTTTTAATTTATTTATTTATCTGATTCTCCAATGAAACTGATACTTCTTACTGGCTACTATGCCCAAAATAATTAAATATAGTATCTATTATATAATAAAATGAAAAAATAAGATTAAAGGTCTTTTAAGATGATTAAGTGGTTATTTTTGATGCCAATAGGATCATAGAAATCAATAAATGTATAAATATTGTCAAATTCAGAACTCATTTACATAATTAAAATGATACACAGAAAAAATAGAAAATCGACTTTAATTAAACAATTCGTTCAGACAATTAAATTTTTTACTAATTTTGCCCCTGCAAAAGAATTGATCATATCAATTAACGGATTTGTATTTTCGAGTCATGCCACACAAATTTAATCAATTAAAAAATTAATTGCATCAATTAAAAAAATACACAACTTATACAAAAATATTTACATTTTTGTGTTTTGATTAAAAAAATTAATTGCAACAAACAAAAAAAATAATTGAAGAAATTAATGTTCACCAATTAATTATTTAATTAAAAAATTTTTGGCAAAAATTTTTTCTGTGTAATATTGAAGTCTAGAGGAATATCATTTCATTAAGGGCAAATAGGAACAGAGAGCTCAACATTACGAAGTAGGAATTCTGAAACAATTTCGCCGTTTTACAAATTGAGCACTAACTCTTTCAGGGTCAAAAATAATTTTTGGCGAGATAAAAATCTGAAAATTTGTAATTAATCGTTTTTGCCTCACGTAGCTCCCCTGGTTTTTAGGGAATGCCGAATATATTCTAAATTGACCTTCAAATGTCTACACAAGAACCTGCAATACTTATTTACGCATGTATCAATACTTAAAATTTTTTTTAAGATCGCCTGATCCCCGAAATTATTACACTGGTTTACAGCCAAAAAATACCATGAACGCCACATGCCTAGATAAGTTAATTGGGACCTCCTGAACACGAAAAACGCTGTAATTTTTTTTTCTAAGTACCGTTTTTTAGATAACGGTACTTTTGTGTTTTTCGGTGTATGGTCCCAGCATATCCGCCGATATGCTGCAAATTTCTATCTGATAAGAAATGGCTGAGTTATGGCAAAATTTGCCTATTTTTTACGTTTGTTTCAAAAATTTTCATTTTTATTTCGTTTTTTTCTACGTTATAGTAAAGAACTGGAATGTTTTATTTTTTTACCTAAAAGTTTATTTAATTACCAACATTTTAAGTGTAATTTGAAAAAAATCGGATGAAAAATAAAGTTTTTATTAAGGATTTTGTGGAACGACAATATTTTCATCTTCATTGCTCACACACTATATTCGGCGTCCATCAGTTTTGGAATTTGGGAATTTACATTGAAACGACAATAAAAAAATAAAATTTGTTTTTGTTTTCAATACAAGTTCCCGGATTTACATTTTAATTTTAAAAAACAGGCAAGTCTATTATTGTGCATCGGATTTTTAAGCAATTAAGGTTTTTCCAAAATTTTATGGTCCTTTACTCTCTAATAAGCGTGCGTGTTTCTTACAGGAAACAAAACGCGCGAAACACCATCATAAAGATGTGTTTTTTTTTAACAATTTTCCATGCAAATAAATTTTTTAAAGAATTCTTACAGGCATATAAAAGAAACACATTTTGTAAACACATGTCAGTTTGGCTTTGTACGTGCAAAAAATAAGAATTTATTTATTTATTTATTTATTTATTCATCATATTGTTATCCTATACAACAAGACATAAAAGTCTTATAATTACAGTACAGGATTAGAAAAGGTTAATGGCAATGTGTAAAGCTACGTTTAACAAACAATATTAAATATTACATACATATTTGATAATAACATAATAAAGAATATATAAATAGTAAAAAAAAAATAAAAATAAAGAGAACAATGATATTTGTATATGTGTATTTGTTAATGAAATAAGTTATAAATAGCCCTTTTAAAATGCATTGGACTACAAGTAAATTGAATACTTGAGGGTAATAAGTTCCAAAGACGAATTGAGTGGGTATAAAATTGCCACGAATACTGTAATGTCCGGTATCTGACATGCATCAAATCATTGGATGTTTGTGAACGGGTAAACGAGAGTGTTCTATAGAGATATATAGGTATACGTTTATAAATAATTTTGTGCAACAGAGTTAATGTTCTTATTTTCAACAAGTTGACAAAAGTAACTCCATATAAGTCACTTGCAAATGGTGTGATATGATCAAATCTCCTTAAACTATACACATATCTAATAACAGCATTATAACTTAGTTCCAATTTCCTGAAGCTACTTGCATCACTACTTCCAAAAATTTCACATCCATATAACAAGGTAGGTATTAAATAGGTTTTTGCAAGAAGTTGACGAATTCTTAAGGGTGTAAATTTTTGCGTTCTCCATAGCGTTCGCAAAAGACCATATGTTCTTCCAGAAGCTATATTAATTTGGTCATTCCACGTTAGAGTATTGTTAAAAATTAAGCCTAGATTTTTTGCTGTCCTAACAACTTCAATTCTTTGACTGTTTAATACAACTTCCGGAAAAAAGTTAGCTCTAGACGATTTACTTTTAATAGCTAAGCACCTTGATTTGCACGGGTTTATGCAGAGACCGTTTGCAGTTGCCCATGAGTGTACGCGCGTAAGATCAGCATTTAACTTACTTACACAATCATCAATATATTTCTCAGGAGAACTTATGTATATTTGTACATCATCAGCATAGATATGAATGTTGCAATATAATAATTGGTTTGCTAAGTCGTTTATATACATAGTGAAAAGCAATGGTCCAAGTATGGAACCTTGTGGAACACCTTTTGTTACGATTATTGATTTAGATCTAATGTTATTGACAAATACTGACTGTCTTCTATCTGTGAGGTATGAGGTTATTAGACGTACAGAAGCGTTAGAGAAATTAAACATTGTATTAAGTTTTTTGCAGAGTACCATGATCGACTATATCAAAGGCTTTTGAATGATCCAATAGGACAAGTAGCGAAACATGAGCACAGTCAATACTTTTACGTATTTCCTCAGAAACATCAATAAGTGCACTAACACAACTATGACCAGGTCGAAAACCAGATTGCCTCTCAGTTATTAAGTTATTATTATTAATATGTTTGTAAATCTGCTTATCAACCAGTTTTTCAAAAACTTTAGATAGGTATGGAAGAATTGCAATCGGACGAAAATCACCATTAGATTTAGGTATAGGTATTATTTTCACATACTTCCAGTTCTCGGGGAACGTGCTCTTTGTTATTATATTATTAAATATATACGTTATATATGGTATTATAACAGGCAGGATAAATTTCAGAAACTTTGGATGAATATTGTCAAAACCAACCGCATTGGATTTGATATTGAGACAACTTAAAAACACGTCGGCCTCAGTTACACAATCAAAACTAAATTGGCATGATGTTGTAGGGAAATAAGTGTTCCAGTCGTAGTAATTATCATACACAGGTACGGGTGGAAGCATGACGAACTTTTTATTTAAGACTTCAACTTCAACTCCTGATTCTACTGGTGCTTTAGATTTACCAATTCCAATTTTACGTATATTCTTCCAAGTTTTTTTAGAATCCAGGGAAGAACTAAAGACTCTTAGATAAAAAGTAGTCTTGGCGCTTTTTATTTTTCGATTTACCAGCCTTCTTGCCTTACAGTATTCTTCATGTAAATTTCTTGTTTTAAAACGCTTCCATGAGGCAAACAATTTATCTCTTTCGGGGATAGCACTTTTTATTTCCGCATTAAACCACGGGTTCTTTCTGTTTGTAATCGATACTGTTTTTAAGGGTACAGTTGCATTTAAAACATGATCGAGGCTTCTTTCCAATAATTTGAGTTGGTTTTCAACAGTAGGCATAAAATATATAGATTCCCAGTCAACGAGGGATAACTCACAGGCAACAGCATCATAATTCATATGTTTGTAGTCATAATAAGTATAAGTATTTGTAATATCTTGAAGCTTAAAGTCAAAAGCCAAAAACATCAAGAACAATAAAAATAAGGGTCAAGAGTGTTTCTTCACATTTGGAAAGCCAATGCAATGGAGAAACCAGATCAACCATACAACAGATTGTTATTTCTGTTTAACGGAAAAGGCTATCGGACGTAGAATTGAGCCAGTTTATCCAGTTGTTAGCTCGGTGACGCTACCAGTGCCGCATTCAGTATCGTGCCCCAAAGCGCAGCTGATTGTAGCGGGCCCCACAGAAATACGAAAAAGAACAAAAAAAAAATGATTTGTGCCGAGATTTGTATTTGCCGAAATCAAAATCTGAATTACTTGCATCACGATTACAAGAGTGGGGATATTGTGCTCCTGAGACACGTGTTACATATTACCGTGATCGCAGCAAACAACTTGTACTTTTCTTCGCAAAAACGGCAAACTTTGGTTTTTGTGCCAACATATGTGGTCTTTTCAATGCTCTCCAACAAAATTATGACCCAGAGGAATGGCGTCTTTTTATGGATAGAGGCAGGGATAGTTTGAAGGCAGTCTTGCTTCATAAAGGGAATACGAAGCCATCAATTCCAATCGGATATGGAAAATACATAAAGGAAACATATGAAGCAATGAAAGAACTTCTCGATCTCATACATTATGACCAACATCAATGCAAAGTTTGCTCTGATTTTAAATTAGTTGCCATACCATCTGGATTGCAAGGGGGCAATACGAAGTTTCCCTGTTTTCTATGTCTATGGGACAGCCGTGACCGTCAGAATCACTACACCCGAAAAGTTTGGCCCGAGCGAAGTGGACGTACGCAAGGAGTGTACGATATCAAAAATGACCCACTCATTTCTCTGGAGAAGATAATACTTCCTCCATTACATATTAAGCTTGGGTTATTTACAAATATTGTGAAAAAGTTGCCAAAAGACAGTCTTGCCATGAATTACCTTAAACAAAAATTTCCGAGAGCCACAGCGAGCAAAATTTAAGCTGGTTTATTTGATGGACCTCAAATTCGGGCTCTGTACGGTGACCAAGCATTTAATGAGTGTTTAGGTCCAGCTCATTTGGAGGCATGGGAAGCATTCCAGGACATCGTTCACAACTTTTTGGGAAACTACAGAAGTCCTGATTACGCAAAGAAGATCGATACATTACTGCAAAAATTCAATGCCATTGGTAAGCGTTGAGTGAAAACATGTATATCAAAAAGGCCGTTATTATTTTAAAATTTATTCTCTTTAACCTTTAGGTTCAAATATGACACCTAAATTACACTTCTTATTCAGTAATTTGGATATTTTCCCCACGAACTTGGGCTCCGAAAGTGATGAACAAGGTGAAAGATTTCACCAAGAAATGGAAGAAATCGAGAGACGTAACAAAGGCTGGTGGGACGAACAAACGATGGCGGACTATTGTTGGTTCCTCATTTGCGAAGATCCATCCAAAAAAAAAACGCAACAGTTCAAGTCGCTCGTCATTTTAATTTATATTTTTTGAATTTACGCCGAATATAGTGTGTGAGCAATTAAGATGATAATATTGTCGTTCCACAAAATCCTTAATAAAACTTTATTTTTCATCCGATTTTTTTCAAATTACACTTAAAATGTTGGTAATTAAATAAACTAGTAGGTATAAAAATAAAACATTCCAGATCTTTACTATAACGTAGAAAAAAAACGAAATAAAAATGAAAATTTTTGAAACAAACGTAAAAAATAGGCAAATAAAAGAGGTGCCATAACTCAGCCATTTCTTATCAGATAGAAATTTGCAGCGGAAAAGGCATTCAATTACCTTTCCAACGATATGCCATTCATTTCGATCGGTTGGGCTCCACAAGGGTTTGAGTGGGACCATACACCGAAAAACACAAAAGTACCGTTATCTAAAAAACGGTACTTAGAAAAAAATTACAGCGTTTTTCGTGTTCAGGAGGTCCCAATTAACTTATCTAGGCATGTGGCGTTCTTGGTATTTTTCCAAATTAAAAATTTGTAAAGCAGTGTTATTTTTTTCTTTATTGCTAAATCTAAGCTTTTTACAAATTACCTGACTTGGTACGACAATGCACTCAATAAAAAGGAAAGAAAGTCAATGTCTACTATAATAACAATTTAAAATATCAAAAGTGTCCCTCTTTCATATAAAACAAAAAAATATATAATTAACTGTACATTTGTATACAGTAAAAGTGCGTAGAAAGAGAGTACAATGCAATGTCGAATATATTCGACAAAAACACTGAAAGGGTTAAGGAGACATTTAATTTACCATATTTAAGGTCGTTATACACTGTCCCACAAAGTCTTAAGTATTTTTCGAAAATGCTTCTCTGATCTAATTGTTTGAAAATTTTCAAAAAAAAAAAAACAATAACAACTTATCATGACAGGCTTGTATTTATTTCAATATACGTAAAACTTGTGTGATAGTGTAAAGCAGCTATTAATAACATATTTTTTTTACAGTTTTATACACTTAGGCCTAGTAAATCAGAGCAAGTTAAACTCTGTTTTTGGTTTAAAATGTGTTTAAACCAAGATATCTATTAATCAGTAAACATATAAACCATCTTTAAACGTATAGAATTGGGCGTTTAAACTACCAATGCAGACCATATGAATTTGACAACATTTATCGTAATGCTGCCACATGTTACTTTTCTTACTACATATAATACATGGGACACTGATTTACAACTGTTAAGTTAAAACTACATATAAATCTAAAGGCCGTGTCAGATACAACTTTGTCGCTTTGGGTGACGTTTCTACCTTTGGCAGAAAAACGCAAAGCAAAAGGTATATGACACAATGAAAACTTTGACCACACTCACGCATTGTTTATTTACTTAGAAAAGCGGTTGGTAATTTGTACATTTAATTATTTGTTATAAAAATAAAAGTTAAAAATTCAATTGGACGGTTTTTTAGAATTGAATTTGGCAAAAAAATTAAAAAAAAAAAAGAAAATTATACTAGCCAATTGCCAAAGCGCGCTAAAAGATGAGAGTTGGCTAACTTTTTGCTTCGCTTCGCTTTGAAAGTACTTTATGTGACATATTTCGTATAAGTATGTATATTTTATCTTAGATGTCAAAGCGAATCGGTAACGCAACGCGAAGCAAAAGTTTTATCTGACATGGCCTTAAGGTTAGTTCAACCTGAAGAATGAGCAAACAAAAAATGTTCGTAACGCTCCTCACCAGTAATGTTGTTGTTGCACGACAGTTTGCATGACCACAGCACGAAATGGCTTTGTTTGTATTTTGTTGTTGTTAAATGCAACGAGCCAAATTGTGTGTTGAATTTTTTGTAGGCAAATATTATTTAAAAAAAAAAAACTAAAAGAACTGCACATATCGTCATTTTAAATGCAGAATAATATATCATCTCAGTTTTCATGAGAAGCAAAAAAACGTTGTAAAATGGAAATTAATTGAGATATAAGCAATTTTAAATATTTAGGATAAAAATGCGAAAACCGATTTTTTTGATGGAAACATATTAGCGGTATTCACGCTTTGTATTAAGTGTACAACTCTGTTATATTTAATACGATTTTATACTTCAAAGCGTGAGTGTCTTTTTCGTATGCATTGTAAATTAATGAATTTGCTGAGTGAGAGAAAGAGACAGATAAAGTTTCTTCAACTGTTTTATTCTGGTAAATTCACACACTTTGTTTACTACTGCTTTTTGTGGGATTTTTCAACCACAGCGCAGTTTATTTTAGTCTAATACATTTTGTTGTTGCATGTTAGTCTTTTTACTAAAATTATAAGATTAACAAGGTCTACAAGGGACTTTACTATCAAGGGTGAATTCCGCTATTATTTTTATTGTTATTTAGTTAGCTATGTGTGTTACGTTATTTTAATTTGTAATTCTCTGAAACAAACCGACGAATCATCAACGAAAGTATGATAGTATTAAGTTAAACAAATATTTAAAATATTAAATAATGAAATGTTCTTGTTAAATTACAGGTATAATAGAATATAACGATAATGCACTTGGTTATAAATGAAATACTACGTTTAAGCAAATAATTTAAATATGGTTAAATGCACATATAAAAATGATAATCACGCAATTAATATGTAGCATCATTAGGTTTGCGTTGACATGGTGGAACAAGTTTGATTTTCTGATTCAGCGCAGGCAGTACTGCATTTGAGAACGTAGAGATGTTATATTATTAGAGATATTATTATGACATATTATTTATAGTTTTTATTTATAATAAGAAGTGGATTAAACTAAAAAATGTACTTCAATAAATTTAACTATAAATTGATTTTAAAAAGCCAACTTTTCCATTATAAATAACGAGTATTTTGATCGCCTTATAATGAATTTTCTCAATTGAATTTTTCTCTACAATAAACCAGTTTTGTAAACAAAAATTTTACTCATATAAATACATGTATATTTGGCTCCATATAAGGAATTATTTCAAAAAAAACTTCTTTAGCCCGTACTACTAACGCTATATACGGAGCAAAAATTAAAATTTAAATAGTTAACTTCTGAAAAATTTAAATAAGAAGATTGAAAGCGTTTTTCAATTAAGAGTAGTATTGATTGCAGCCCCCGTATTCAGTGAACGAAAATGTTGTACAAAGAAGCAATTATCCTAAAAAAAATACTATTTGTATTAAATAAAGCCGTAAAAGGAATAACACAAAATATAGCTAAGCAATTTAGATTCCAGCACTTTACAAAAAATGCTATTATTCTTAAGATGTATAAAACAAGTAATTTATTATTTAACACAAAAGGCTTTATAACAGTCTTTTTGAGGATATTGATGAAGGACCACTTGGAAGAATGCAATCCTAACAAAAATACCAGATTATTTTAAATAAACGTGGAAGAAATATTTCTATTGTATTATAAACATTATATATCAATAATGAAGAAATATTCTGGTCCATTAATAACGGATACATTATAGGAAACTCGACTGTACTAAAATTTATTAAAAAGTATATATGTACATACGAGTATATTAACTCATAAGATTAGAAACGAAACAAATGATGAAAAAATCATATCATTAAAATAATGGCAGTCTGCTGGAAGCAAAAAACTAAGGACCTGCTGAGTGTACTATTTATTCTTGTAAATTCTTAGCGTATGGGAGTGCAATGGGTTAAGCTGAGAAATTTCTAACAGTTCAATGTTGAAGAAGCTGATAGTCATACTTAATATAGGTTTTGCAATATTTATAAATATTTATGTTTCTAGGTCTAATACTAACGGAAATTCAAAAATTACCAGTTGAAGAGCAAAACGTACCAAAAAGTACCCTCATAGGTTCTTGTCCACTCAGGACATTTGTTACGTGACGTTACAAACCTACCGATATATATGTGTAACTTTAATATTACTGACCTGTCCTCACACTGTGAACGCCCTTACTATTTTGCGTACAATCAGGAATACCCCTACTGTTTGCTCGTTTCTTACTAACACCGAATAATTCCCTTTGAGTTTATTTTATTTTTAAATAAATAGTCACAGTTTGTTCAGAACAAACAGAGTAGATATTGCCCTTAACCCCAGTATATACTCTTACAGCCGTATTCATAACAAAAAGTTAGCATAGATTGTACACTACGTACAACGAGTGGCTAACTAGAATGCCGATTAAGCTTAGCAGCTTGTTAGCACAGAGTTTATTAATAACAAATTTTATCCGTCTGCTAACTTTTAATAAATCAACTCTGAATATTAATGATGGCACATTAAAATACTCAAAAATGCAACACGTTTTGCATTAATCATCGCTGGTTTTGTCATTTCATTTTTTTTTTATTTTCCCTCTTTATATAAAAATTTTAAATGTTTTTAAATTAAAATATATTTAAAAACGGACTCTAAACTAAAAAAAAACAGTGTATTAAAAAAACAAACAAAATTATTCAACATAAAACAGCTGTTTATCACAAGTTGGCAAACGTTTGCCAGCTTGTTGACAAGAGTTTAGCAAATCGTTAGCCAGAGGTTGGTAAGTGTATTATGAATAAACTTTGTGCTAACTTCATGCCAAATTTTCGTTATGAATACGGCTGTTAGTAATTAGTATTAACAAGTAGTTTGCCGTATCTAGACGAACACTCCCGAATTCTCTTGGTGTCCGAAGTATTTACGAAGTAGTTAGCCGAACGCCAGGTCTCCCGAATTCTCTTGGTGTCCGAAGTATTTACGAAGTAGTTAGCCTAACGCCAGGGCTGCCGAATTCTCTTGGTGTAAAGAAGTATTTACGAAGTAGTTAGCCGAACGCCAGGGCTCCCGAATTCTCTTGGTGTCCGAAGTATTTACGAAGGAGTTAGCCGAACGCCAGGGCTCCCGAATTCTCTTGGTGTCCGAAGTATTTACGAAGTAGTAAGCCAAACGCCAAGGCTCCCGCATTCTCTTGGTATCCGAAGTATTTACGAAGTAGTTAGCCGAACGACAGGGCCCCCGAATTCTCTTGGTGTCCGAAGTATTTACGAAGTAGTAAGCCGAACGCCAGGGCTCCCGCATTCTCTTGGTATCCGAAGTATTTACGAAGTAGTTAGCCGAACGCCAGGGCCTTCGAATTCTCTTGGTGTCCGAAGTATTTAACGTATTCTTGCCGAACGCCAGCGCTCCCGCATTTCGCTGGTATTCGTAACCGTAGTTAGTCTTGCTGAGCCGACCGCCAGCGCCTCCGCATTCCGCTGACAGCCGACTCATCAGCCCCGTAGCTTGACCCACACATAATAATCAAATCCGTTTGCTTAGCACTCTCTTTACCAGATAAGTTCCTGTGCTGCAACCTGAACCCCGCACGATAGCCGCATCCGCCGTCCCGCCCGTAAACGTCACCAGACCAGCCGTTCCCGTATTCGTCCCCGCCGGCAGCTACGTCCAATCACCAGAGGACCGTCGTAGTTATAAGTATCTAGCGTAGATTAAGATTTCGTAAATAAAAGCTTTGTTAAATTATTGTAAGCGAACATACACGAAAACATCCCGTGTTTCATTTCAAAGAAAGCAGACCTTCGAATTGACCCTGGACAGACTGAGTTATACCTCAGCTGGAAAAGAAAACTGCGTTACACATTTAATGTTGAATTTTATGTTTCTAGGTCCAATACTAACGGAAAATTAAAAAAAGTACCACTTAAAGAACGAAAAAGTACCAAAAAGATACCTCTAACGAATTCTCATTCACTCAGGGCCTTGAGTGTTTAGTTTTATGTTAATAGGTCTTATATTAACGAATATTAAAAAAGTACCAGTTAAAGAACGAAAAAGTACCAAAAAGATCCCAGTAACAAATTATCATTCACTCAGGACTTTGCATGTTTAATGTTATGTTTCTATGTCTAATACTAACTAAAATTCAAAAAGTACCAGTTGAAGAGCAAAAAGTACCCTCATAGGTTCTTATCCACTCAGGACGTTGCATGTTGAAGTTGTTGTTTCTAGGTTTAATATTAGCGATAATTAAAAAAATTGCCAGTTGTAGAATCAAAAAGCTAAAGTAAGAAATTAAATTTCCCGTATTTCCTTTTTTTTGGTACTTTTTTCCTCCCCATTGCAGCATAAAAAATTTCAATATTGTAGTGCGAGCCCATAATTGAATAAAAAAAAAGTTTTGTAAAAAAAAGTAGCAAGAATAGTTACGGTTTTTACCCCTTAAACGTCCGAATTTCGAAAAAGTACCAAATTCGTAATTGGATTTGTTTGATTGGATGAGTTTCCAATGTTATATAACCCTTATTTCTATTATTATGGGTTTAAAAGATAGATGGGGTGACAAAAAAGTACCAAAATACTGGTTTTACCCGTTTAATTCGTTAAAGGGCTGAATATCCAAAAAGTACCAGACATCTGTCCGCTTAATTTTTTAAAGAACAACGATAAGTATTAAATTTTTTTGTTTCTCTTTTAGTTTTAGAGATATAAGGTTACCGAATTTACCCGTTTTTACCCTTTTTTACCCCCTAAACATTCGAATTTCCAAAAATCCCGTCTTAGTGGATCGACTTAGGGAGAGACCAACCCCTGGTCCAAATTTCAAGTTTTTAGCTTCAGGCGCTTAGGCTGTGCGATGATGAATCAGTCAGTGAGTCAGTAACGTTACATGTCTAAAAAGACACCGTGTGAATGCCTCCATACTTTAAGAGTAAGCATGTAAAATTATACATGTAAACTTTAATGCGGCCCAATTGTTCACAAAAATGCTCATACTTCGTAAAGGAGCCGCGCGGCAAAGTTAAAATTTTGCAACTTTTGTTTTAAGCCGCGTAAAGTAAACGTTGCCATATACATATTCATTTGACAATAGCATTGCCGTTCTAAAAATTTTAGCATTGTTTACAAAAATGTTCTTACAAAAAAAAAAAACGCCCACAATCATTAAAACTTGGCATTACTTAGTAAAGCTAACGCGCGGCATAGTGAAATGTCTACAAAAGTACGAAATAAATAGTGAAAAAATTAAATTAAAATAAAAAATTATTTAATAAGTTTTAAATTAGATGAACTTAAGCCCTATTAATATCGAAAATTTACTTAATTAAAAATTTAAAAGAAAAAATTAAATAATAAGGAAGTGACAACAATCGAGGTAAGTGTCTTTTTTCGCTAACTTTCGACGTTTTCTACATACATATCTATTCTCAAAATATTATGTAGCTAAATTAAAACGAAAATTCATTTAAACAACTAAAAATGTATTTAAAAATGGATTATTTATATTTTATTTAAAATAAATGAATTTTGCATTAATTTAAAACTTTTTACTTATTAACACAGCATATTCCGTAAAATTTAATAATTGTTGATTTTAAAAAATATATTTTAACCGACAAAAAATCAAACTACCACTCAAAAAAATCTATTCTACATTTTACGAGAGAATTTTTTCGTAGCTCCTTTTTGTTGTACTATTTACAAAAGTTTCATATACAATATGAAATTTTACTCTAGCATTATTTAATTCTACGAAACTGACAAATTCTTTCGTAGTACTGTTTTCGATAATATTACAAAATTGTTTATGGTTTACAAAATAAGTTTTCTAAAATATACCGCATATGTGTGTTATTTTACGAAACTAAAGAAAATATTTTCTATTAAATTTATTTTGTAAAGTACAAAAAATTTCTTGTAGGGATATTACGAAATAATTTAGTTTTCATAAAATAACGCATGATTTTATATTAAATTTTTTTATCGTTTTTTTTCTTTTAAATTAAGTATTTTAATGAAAAATTATAAATTAAATTATGTGTTAATATTTTACAAAATAGATATTAAATATTTGTTACATCTATGTAAATTAATTTAATTTTATTGCAAATGGAGTTTTTCATTCCATTTGTAAATGTCCTTGTAGTTTAAAATTTCCGAAGGATTTTAATATAATCTTAATAAAACTCTCAAACATATTAAAAACTCTTCTAAAAATAGTTTTTTATGTAAGGCTATAAAAAAGAAAAATTTGAAGAGTTTTTATAATAAATAGAAAGATATATACAATTATATAAAAATTAATAGGCCGCTGGAGACTCATTGTTGTTAAAAAAACATTCATATTCTATAGTATTTATTTATTACAACTTGCGATATTTTTTTCTAAAGTTTATAAGAATATTTCCATTAAATGAGTTCTACTGCCTGTTTTAAGAAAATAAAATGAAAATTTCGTGTGAGATATTATAATGACAACAAAAACAAATTTTCGTTTTTTGTAGTTTTCAATATGATTTCTCACGCGAAATTTTGTTTCCATTTTCTAAAAACAGGTAGTTAAATTTCAGTAATTATTCGGCGATTTTTTTAAAATTACTATCTTATTTGAAAAACATTTACAAATTTACGAAAATACAAAAATATTTCGGAAAATATACGAATTTCTTTTTGTAAATTATTGAAAGTTATTTTGTATATTACTAAAGCATTTCGTACTTTCATACATTGTACCCAAGAATTTTGTGGTGCGTAATTACGAACCTTTAGTTGCGATATAAGACAGTTTTCGTAAATATAAGGCATGGATTTTTTGAGTGTATATTACAAAAATACAGGCATTTATATTAAAATGGTTTTTTTATTTAAAAATTATTAAAATATGAATCTGAAGGTGAATGTAGTTTTTTTTGCTAACTATCGACGTAATTAAAATATTGATGAGTTAAAAATCAGAAATTAGTGCCCTTTTTTTAGTATAACATAAAAGTTGAACTATGGAAATGGATTTGCTTAACGTTAATGGGAAAAATGAGTCCCATAGTGTAATGGAAATTTATAAGGATGGTTCATGTCTATTTAGGTTAATATCGTTTATATTATATGGCCATCAGATTTTTGCTCAGTAAATTCTTAACGAAATTATTACACATGTTGTTAATAATTGGGAGGAATTTAAAATAATGACATGTAATAATTATGGAAACAATTATGCTACCGAAAATGAGTACATAGCAGAGATGTCTCTTCCCTCTACATATGGGAGTCTGTGTGAGTTAATGGCTGCAGCTCAACTTTATCCTTACAAGTTTGAAGTGTATCGCGATGGAAAACTTTTTGTAAGCTGCGGTGCAGAGGATATCCCTGTAGAAATGCTTCGGTTCACGGGAAGTCTTTCTGGAGGACATTTTGACATTTATAAACCCTGTGTTGTACCAAATTTAACTTCAAATCGCTCACAACTTTCTCGAAAACGACGAGCCAGATTCACGCCAAATGTGAGAAGGAAACAGATTAATCAAGCTGCAAAGAAATACGCAATAACGCATCCTGAAGTTCACACATCAGCGGTGTAGACCTACAAAAAAAAAACTGCAGAAGAACACAGAGCTGCGGTTAAGTCATACCAAAAGGGAACTCCGGAAGTACACAGATCTGCCGTTAAGTCCTACCAAAAGAAAAAACCAGAAGCACACAGAACTGCGGTTAAGTCCCACCAAAAAAATAATCCTGAGGCGCATAGAACTTGGGTTGCTTCCTACCAAAAGAATAACCCTGATGTCACAGAACTGCGGTTGCTGGGTATCAAAAATCTAATCCTGATTTTTGTATACAGTCGCAAATGCAATATAGGGAAAGACGATCTCTTCCTTGGAGAGTAAAAGCAAATTCAGCATTTAATTACAATGTTGAAGTAATGTATAGCAACGATAAAGAAATTGATATAGGAAAAATGAATCATAGATGCATATACTGCAATGCGCTTAAATGGAAAGAAGAATCAGCTGGCTTATGTTGCAGCGGTGGTAAAGTGCGGTTAGGCACCCAGAACATAAGCATTTTTTGGAGAGTATTCGTAAATATAATGGTTGTTTCCAAATGACATCCTTTGGCGGAACTTGCATTTTTGAGCATGGTTTTATGCTGACTTTTAAAGTCCAAGGTCAGGTCTACCATTTAATCGGTAGTTTATTACCTAAAGAAAGTCCCCAATTCCTACAAATATATTTTGTAGGAGAAGATGAGAGAGAAACAAATATACGATGTCAAAAATTTCCGGGTGTTAAAAATGGGTTAGTTAATCAGCTTCAACGCATACAACATGAAGTTAATTCATATGTTAAGCAGCATAAGTCAACTATAGAAAATGTTCCACAAGAACGTAAAGACTACCAAATTGTGATTCGCGCTGATAAAAAACCACCTGAAGCCCATTCTAGCAGATTTAATGAGCCATCGTGTGTTGAAGTGGCATTAGTAATTGTAGGCCAACAATTTGAAAAACGGGATATTATTCTCCAAAGCTCCGTATGATACTTTACAGTATCCCCTAATGTTTTGCCGTGTTTATTCAATAAACACTAGTTTACGAGATCCAGTAACCAAGCACCCACTACACAAAAAGACTGTAACAGCGGCAAACTTGTATGCATACCCTTTAATGGTAAGACCTAATGATGATCACATATTCCGTTATCGCTCCCTCTTAAGTCAATATTAAGTCGACATGTATGCTAAAATAGAGATGGAGAGGTTAAACTATATAAGGTCCCACCAAAAAGAGCAACGGTCGGAAAATTATATTCATTTGCGAGATGCAGTTGGCAGGCAAGATGTTGATGCTTCGAAGTTAGGCCAGATGGTAGTATTACCTTCGACAATTACAGGAGGGCCTAGATACATGCATGCAAAAAGTCAAGACGCCATGACTACCTTTCGTTATTTCGGTCGTCCAGATCTCTTTATTACATTTACATGTAATCCTAAATGGCCAGATATAGCCAGTGCCCTCTTTTCGTCACAGAAGCCACAAGATATACATGATATAATAGGGAGAGTGTTTCACCTAAAAATAAAAAAGTTAATGGCGCTTTTGACCAAAGGAATTATGTTTGAAAAAATAGAATAGAATAGAATAGATGCCACATGTATTCTGTGGAATGGCAAAAACGTGGTCTGCCTCACGTGCACATATTGCTTTGGTTAGAACAACGAACTACACCAAACATGATCGACAAACCCACCTGACCAAATTCTCCACGATATTGTTAAAAATAATATGATTCATGGACCTTGCGGTGCAATTAATACAAAATTACCATGCATGAAAGATGGTAAATTCATGAAAAAATATCCTAGATACTTTATTAGTGAAACGCAGACAGGAGAAGACGGCTACCCCAAATATAGAAGGGCTCCCAACAACGGTTGGTTTACAGTCAAAATGGAAATGGAAATTGACAACCGGTGGGTAGTATAATCCTGTGCTTTAACGTACTTTTTGTTCACATATAAACATTGAAATATGTAACTCTGTGAAATCAATAAAGTAAATTTGCAAAAACGTAAATAAAGGTAGCGACCAAGCGGCATTTTCCTTAGAAAAGGATAACGACGAAGTGGCAATGTTTAAGACTGGACGATACATAAGTAGCTCGGAAGCTGCGTGGAGAATATTATCTCTTCCAATTCATGAGAGGTATCCTCCTGTGTTTCACTTAGCTGTACATCTAGGAAATGGCCAGCGTGTTTACTTTACTACTAACAATCTTATGCAGCAGATAAGTAATCCGCCACAAACAACACTTTTGGGCTTCTTTGAATTGTGTAGATCAGATGAATTTGCTAAAACACTTATTTACTCAGAAGTACCACAGTATTACGTTTGGAAAAATCGAAAATTTGAAAAAACGAAGCGTGGAAAAACTGTTGATGAATGGCCCAATACTAAAAAAGATGATGTATTAGGAAGAGTTTATACACGTAGAGAAAAAATATGTTTAGATATGGTCACCTCCAACAAAACTATTTTAAGACAAACTTTTAAACATATTATGTTTAAATTTAACCATATTATTGTCACCGACAAACATATAATTGTTAAATTAGTCCTCTATCAAGAAGCCACAACCATATTATGGTTGCCTCTAAACATGTTATGGTTAAATATGACAATAATTTGTTTTTAAATTAACAATAGTATTTTCCTCTTTTCTAAGAGCAGCATGCTTTAGTTGAAAATCAACCATGCTATTATAAATGTTAAACATATTTTAGTTATTTCTAACCAAAAGATGTTCGGAGGCAACCATAATATGGTTGTGCCTTCTTGATGTAGGACTAATTTAACAATAATATGTTTGTCGGTGACAATAATATGTTTAAATTTAAACATAATATGTTTGAAATTCTCTTTAAAAATAGTTTTGTTGGAGGTGACCAAATTTAAACATATTTTTTCTTTGGGTGTATTACTTAACGGAATTTATGAACACAAAGATTTTTTTGAACTTTTATGACGAGTTACTATTAAAATCAAAACTCAACAAAAGCGAAATTAACAAAATTGTTAATAATTGCATTAATTTTTATATAGAACTTGCAAATCAAATGTTAAAACGTTTCGATTTTGAACAAAAATCTTATAAATCTTTAAATATGATTAACCCTAACAAAATTATGAAAAAGGAAAATATTTCTTTTATGGAAATTATATTCATTTGCGAGATTGTTGCCCAGCTTTATTTCTTAAAAAGAAATATCAATTTTAAGCCCGGAATTTACGGAGTTAAAATTTTTAAACTTTTTTGTCAAAAAATTTCAGACTTAAAACGCGGGGATTCTACTGCATTTACAGTGCTGTCAAAGTTTGTACAACAAATTATGGTCTTTTAACATTCTTCCGCAAATGTGGAAAGAATTTTTAGCCGAGTCAACCTTAATAAAACCAAATTTCGATGTTTCCTGGAAAATGAATCCTTTCAGGGAATTCCTTTTTCTAAATATTTTACTTAAAATTTAATAATGCAAAATGTTTTGAGATCGATATTAAAATGGATTTAATTAAACTATTAAACTCATAGCGTCGCTGTTTTTACTAACTGACCTGAAATTTTTTTTAAAATTGAGTGAAGTACAAATAATAAAAACATTTGTCTTTTTCTTTATTTAACACACAACAAAAAATGTTATACTAAATAACAAATAATGCATAAGCCCAATTTCATTCATATTTTGGCTAGGAAATGACCACATTTAAGACAAAAAACATTAAAAGTGCTCTCCTGTAAAATTTGTTAAATGTTAGTTAGGTCGGTTAGTTCAAACAGCGACGATATATCTATCTATAAAATATTTGTTATAATAAAATGTTGAAACATTTTTTTCAACTATAAAAACAATTTTAAGCTAATGTACAATTTTTTTTAAATTAACTACAATTTATTTATAAAATTATTGTTTTTAATTAATTTTTATGTTTCTATATGGGTTATACTCGCATGTAAGTTAATGCTGAAATATTCTGTTTTGTTATTTTATTTAATTGAGGTGCCGGTAATGCCGATTTATTTTTGAAAATATGCCGATTTTTTATCAAAATTTTCTAACACCCCTGGTTTGAAAACTTACAAATAAAATGAGCATTAATAAGCAGTTAAAGGCAGCTTTTATGAAGAAATTATGTTGCATGCATACATACTTATTTTTAAACAAGAAACAAAGCTCTACTGGTTGACGGCTCTAAGCCAATATAAGTTTTTCTTAAACTTATGGCGATTTCTTTTCTGAGAAAAATGTTGCATAAATGGTACATGCTCTGCACAAAAGAGATAGACCATGTACCATTTATGCAACATATTTCTCAGAAAAGAAATCGCCATTAATTGAACGAAAGATACCATGAATTACTTAGCATCAGATGAATTTTCTGAATTACATTGCTTGTATTGTTTCTAATCAGAGCTTCCATCACATCCCCATTTAGAAATTACAGTGATGCTAAAATTTTTAAGTTTTTTTAAACAGTCAGCATCAAGTGTATTTAATAATCGTTTTGCAGTGTGTTCGAGAGGATCCTGCAATTTTACTTCTGCTGAAATTGAAGTTACACTAATAGCCGTTGGTAAAGGTATGCACTCTTTTTTTCATTGGTTCGCTTTCGGAGTTCTGTATACTGATTTTTAGTCAGTTTTGAATCCAAAAATAGTGCAAATGCATCTGGAGTTAATTTCAATTCTTCAGTCGGTGTAGGCATACTTTTTAAAATCCTCTTTGTGCGCTTCCACTATTTTTTCAATTATCAAACTATAAAAAATTTCTTCATTGATATTTGCAAGCTTGCGTCTTCGTGATCTTTTACTGCAATTGTCAATTTGTTTTGCGGGTCGACCCACTTTTCCAGTTTCCTTAGCGTTTATCGACGGCTTCTTAAAAGTCAGATCATTTGTTTTTGATTGCGTAAGTAAAACATTTTCTTGTTGCTAGAACATTTAAGCTACCATTTTCTTAACGTAAATGAAAAAATTTTTAACTTTAATCTTATGAATTTTTATTTTTTTGTTCGTTGCATAATTAAAGAATGGATTATTCATTATGTGTAACACAAAATCTTTTCCATATTTCTGTTGAAAATATATATCAGCGAGAACTTTATAACTGATCTTAGCCATTGTTTAAAAACATAAAAAACCCCCATTTTCACACTTTTTAAAAGCATAACAAACCGGCAGTGAATTAAGGCCAAGAAAGAAGGTAGAACCCCGACTCGTGGAGAAATTGCATTGGATGATCCATGATAAAAGCATATTGGGCACAGGGGAATAGTCTTCGGGTCGCGAATGGTTGCCTTAACCATACATGTAAAGGTACTGATGGCAAATTGGTTGAAAACTGTATTGTGGTACCGTTTTTAGTCTAAGGGGTATATCAGCAGAAAGAAGCGAAGATTTTTCCGAAGAGATTCCTTATTATTTTCATGTTGTAAATCTTATTAATTTTATCAAGAAGGAAAACACATAAAACCAAGAAGGAAACTTGTTATTCACAATTTTTTCACTTAATTCCGTTATTTTTGGCACCAAAAAAACAATTCATAGAGAAAAACTTTTTGGTTCTATAAGGCTTTCTTCTGAATTGTATAAAAAGGTATTTTTTATTGGTTTCACTAAGCTATCTAATTGATTTTTTCAAAAAGGTTTTCCTTATTGATTTCATTACGTTCCTATATGATCATCTGTAATTCATCTTCTTGATTATATTAGCTTACTTATTTCATATATAAATCAACATAGTTAAACAAATTTTTCATGATCTTTTTCGTTTTTGCACTGCATAACTGTACGCCGCTCATAACTGTCCTTCTTAGTTCTTTGCAATTGACATATTAAAATAAAAACATAAAAATTTTAGTTGAAAGTGAACAAGTGAGAAGTGGACAAGTCGGAAGAACAAATAAATATTTTTCCACTAAAATAAAATTTATTTTTAAAAAAATATAATTTTAATTAGTGCATAATAAAGTATATAATAAAAAAGGTAACAAATAAGTATGTACATGCAATGTACATACGTTATATAAATCATTATTTTGTTTTTGAACTTTCCAATCATCTGCATATCAAAGGTATTTATTGAAAGAGATGTATGTTTGTAGGCTATTTTATGAAGTTTATATGTAATATTTCAGTTCCACGCAAATAATGACGGTCCAAAAATGTTAAACTGAAGATATCGATCTTTTGCCTATTTTTAAATCATGGGAACTGTGCGATGAAACATGCCACATTCTTTTCACTTTTGGAATTACGTCAACAACTGTCTTAAAAAAAATGGAAATTGGAGACATTGAAAATTTATTTAATAAATTGGACCAAAAATATACTGGGGAGATAATAAAGTTCAAAGCAGGCTTAAGGGAATGGAGGAAGAATATTGTAAGTACAAAATAATTTTTATGAAAAAAAAATATTTTCACTTAAGTATTGTTTTAGAATTTACCATTTTTATGCGGCAAATAGCCGGATTTCGGAGGGGTTGGAAAAAACTTCTGACAGACTTAGTTGTTCAGGGTGTACGGAATCCCCACTCGGTACACAGATGTCCTGCTTTTTAATGTTTAAAAAATTCCGATTCTTCTAGGAAACATACTTTTTGAAACGAAAGGATAGGAAGAAAAATCCGACAGGAAAATTATTTTCTCGTTGGACTGCATTATTTCAACTTTTATTTTTTATTGTTATTATTATTCTTAATCATAATAACTAATGGACTAAAAAATAATAAATGAAGATTTTATAATGCAAAACGATTTATCGGTCTGACAAAATCCTGCCTTTAACTAACAGCAAGTTGTAATAATGGCCCTAAGTACTTATAAATATTCCTAAGCAAAGATATAATTTAAAAAATCTGGTAATAACAGGCACTTTATATTATTATAATCTTAAAATAAAAAATCAATGTAATTATCAAATAAAATTCAGAAGTATAATTTTTAAAAAAAATCAATAAGATAGCCTAATAAAATCAAGAGGAAAACCTTGTTGGAAAAATCATTAAGACAGCTTAATGAAATCGAGAAAAAAAAGTTTTAAAAAAAATCAAGAAAATTACCTAATAAAAACCATAAGATTCCTTCTGGATTTTTTAAAAAAGTTTTTCCTTATTAAAATAATACGACTTCCTTCTTGAAAAAAAATCATAAAGATATCTTATTAAATTTGTTCTATTTTATTAGGTATTTATTAGGCACTGTTTTTTCTATGCAGATACAATCCAGTGGCAAATTCAGAAGGCTTTAAAGAAGGCCAGTTGGGTTTCCTTTTAATCCACAGCGGAAGAAAGGCTTATCTCTCAAGCTACAGACACGTTAGCATGGACCATATAATGTTATAAATAAATTAAATGACGTGGTATATAAAATCCAGAAATACAAGAGACCAAGATAAAAAATTAAAGTGGTACATCTAGCACGATTAGCCCGTTATAGAAAAGAATCTGAGAGAATCTGAGTCTATTTGGGACGAACAGCCTTAAGTGGAATATAAGAATTAGTTATAGTTTTAATTATAAGTTATGTTGTAAATTACATAATTTTTACATAAATTTTCGTATTGTTTTAAAATTGTTATGAACTCCATAGTTTGGAACTTTCTAGTAAGTGCTGGTTCACATTGTTCAAGTTTTACACGGTGTTTACATTTGCTAGTACTGACAAGACAGTTGCAATACATGCAAACTTTTTCACTAATACATGTACACTTTTCCAACTGTCTTGTCTACTGTCTAGCATATTTTGCAGACAGTAAAATGGACAGTAATTTGACATTTGCTGACAGAAATTTGAAGTTTTGTTCGCAAAAGTAAAAAAAAATCAACAATTAAAAGAAAATTAATAAATTATGCTTTGGTTTTGGATGTTTTACTTAAGGGTTATCTATGTTCACAAAAAATAGTTGTTAAATGCTATTTTTAATTTGTTAAGTTCATATAAAACACGTTTAGCTAGAACTTGCACTGCGACATTCACGTTAGACATTTTTTTTAAAGTGAACTGTCTTAACTACTGTCTGGACGCCTACGTCACAAAGACAGCAAGAAGTGTTTTTGGCAACTAATATGTATTTGCTTACTGACTTGCCAGTACTGTCAAATGTAAACGTACTGTTACACAGGGTCTCCACCTGAGATAATATCTGAGAGAGCGTCGACAGAATGAGAGAATACATTTCTTCATGTTAATCTTAATATTAAACAAGGGGAACACGTATCTTATAATATTTCATAATCGACTGATTCTCGTACAGTAAACTTGTATCGTTTTTATTATTTTTTATTCTTTTTTTTGTAGTTTTTTTGATTTTTTAGTTTAAAATATTGTTTTTTTAAACACTTTTCACAAGATTGGCACTATTTGCATTAATATATTACAGCTTTTAATAATGGTGGCTTATTATTGTTTTATATGTGTGTATGCATGTGTATTTTTGACAGCTCATCTTATAAGATAATTGTTATAAGATTTCTCATAACAACTGTCTCATAACATTTATTATAATATTAATACTAACACTATTTGAGAGTCCACACGTAAGATAATACGCTCTGCGATTGAATTCGACGTTTGCTAATATAAAAATCTTATATCTTATCTCAGGTGGAGACCCTGTGTTAGCGACCAAGTCTTGACCTTGAGGAGGGAAGGGAAAAGAGAATGCCATTTATTTTTCTCTCTCTCTCTAATAAAAACTCAAGACTTGACGTCCAAGACTTGAAGATTGTGAACCAGTACTATTTGGAAAATAATATTTGTTGCGCCTAAAGGTAGACTTTAGATGTAGATGTTTAACATTTATTTTAAAATAATAAGAACAGAAAGTTCTTGAAGCGACTAGAAATGATAATGATCTATAAATAGAGGCTGACTCATAAATGTGAGGTGAGTTTTATTTGAGACATTAAACGGTTCAGTTCGTTACTAATAACAGTGGCTATATTTTGTGAACATAATAATTAGTTTCACTAAAGTTGGTTAAGTGTGTGTATTTATTTTGACTGGAGATTGAAAGAGCTCAAATGTTTAATGTAAAGGGAAACTCGTTTTATAAAGTAAAAACTTTTTTTAATATTATCTTTGCTTATCCCGCGAAGCTCTACGATTGTCTGCAGGAGACCAGAGTCTCTGGCGGGAATCGAACCCGCAACCCCGGCGCTGATAGACTAGCTCACTACCAACTAGCCTACCGGGTCACTTAACAATATGTTACAATTTTGTTTAATGAGCAAACAATTTTTTTAAGGACAATATTTGTAATTACCGAGACATATAAAACAAGCTTCCGCAAGAGCTGTTTTCACATTTGGCACAAGTTAGAACAATCGAGTAACTGTGATTATACCCATTGTACTTTGTACCAACTAGTGGCAATTTAATTTGTATAAAAGACGGCTATTTGATTGGAGCAATTCCATTATTGTGCGTCAATAAGAAACAATAAAAAATTGGTTTTATATTGGCTTCCAATCAGGATTGATTTTTTCGAATCCCGGGATTGGGATTTTCAGGACATTTGAATCCCGGGATTCACGGGATTATTAAAAAATTTTCGGGATTTTTTTATTTTTCATTTTTTATTTATTTATAACAACTTTATTTTTGGAGTAAAGTACATATTTCATGCACATATATTATTTATTTATTTTTTTGTATTTGTAAGATATTTAATAAACACAAACTTAAATTATTAACTGATCCCAATTCATTAAGATCAAGCAACAAAAAACTAAGCACAACAACATAAAAATATTATTTTTATCCATATTTCATTATTGAAATTACCCCATTTCCAATTGTATTATAAAATTTCCCAAATGTATTTTAAAATGTTCCGAATTAATTTTAAAATTGTCCAAATATACATATTTTTAAATTTTCTAAATGTGAATGGAATTTTTGAAACATTTAAAATTTGTCCAAATATATTTTAAAATTGACCAAATAATATTTAAAATTTTCAACTACAATTTGAATTTTCCATATGTATTTTATAATTCGCCAAATGTATTTCAAAATTATACAAATGTATTTTAAAAATTTCGAAATTTATTTAAAAATTGTCCATCAGTATTTTAAAATTATCCGAATGTATTTAAAATTTTCCAAATGTGTTTTACAACTCGCAACCTTAGGACAATAAGGTTCTAGGCCCAAATAGAACCTTGATGTCCTAAGGTCGCGAACTGTTAAATTGTATTTACAAATTTTCCAAATGCATTTCAAAATTATTTAAATATATTTTTTAATTGTCCATTTGTATTTTAAAATGTTCCAAATGTATTTTAAAACAAGGCTCTATATGATAAATACATATATATTATTAACTAAGCTTCACAAAAATGAACGTCAGCATTAAAATTGGTTGCGGCTTAGACCTGAATTAAATTATTGACCGACAATAAAACAATTTTATGCGTTTCTTGTTAGAACTTTGAACTGGCTTGAGTAAAATATCATGATTCGTAACAGTTTTAGCCAAACTAAAATTATTTTTAGGAGGGTAATTTGTATTGGAGGGTAATTTGTACGTTCCAAATTTTAGTATGATAGCATCATTTATTGCGGTTTAAGGCGTACTAAGCTGTTTTCCTTGAGAAGGGCTTATATGGGGCCTATGGTCAATTATAGACCGATTTGTACGAAATTTAACAGTATGATTTCCAGCCGTATAAAGGAAATTCGTGCATCAAGTTTTATAGGGTGGTGGTTCCACATTTTGATTCATAGTTCTGATCCTACGTAACCATCCCAAATTACTTAGGATAACTACAAGCAATTTAAGACCATGTTTGTTCTTTTGTTTTGTGTTTTTCGGAAGTGAGCGTGTTTTCAACAGACGGACAGACAGACGGACATGGCTAAATCGACTTAGAATTACTCAAGGAGACATAATATATATACTTTATGGGGTCTTAGATGTATAATAAAAAAGTTTCACACGGAATGACAAACTTAGTATACCCTCACTAGTGGTGGTGGAGGGTATAAAAATTGTGTACAAGTAAATATTTGGACAATTTTCCAATACAATTGAACAATGTCAACAACAAAATGGAAAATTTTAAAATACAATTGGAAATTATGTAGTGCAAACTTTTAAAAGTCGTGTATTTAATACTTAGTTGAGAAGAATAAGACCTCATGATCACGGCTGCCAGATGTGACGATTTATCGTCATTTTGACGAATTTGGGATCCAAAAATGCCATATTGACGATTTGACGATATATACCCTAAATTTGACGATTTTTCCAATTTCGAATTTTGTACTCATTTACAAAAATTTTTTGTATAATTTCTTTTTTTGTAACAACTTTTTTGACACTTTCGTTAATTTGGTTAACAGTAATTGTCCCGTTCAAGCAGTGCATAATAAAAATATATTAGTGTACAAAAATTTTTTTTAACAGTGAAAGAGAATTTATGATAAGCAAAATCGTTGTTTGATATCTCTCAGTTCATGTGGTAGCCCATTTTCGTACTTTTTATGAATAACTAAATATCTTATTCGAGTCGCGTCTCTAATTATAGATTCTAAGCTTTTGTAGCAAATTTGGATATATGACATCCTATGCAATACAAGTCATTTGTTGCCAAGCTTCGAAAATTGGATTATTTGTACTACCAAAATATTTTTCAAACAGTTTGCTATTGTGGATAATTGGAAACCTGAATTTTTCGTATTTAAAAAAACGCTTCCTACTCTTATTTAAGTTGGTCTGTAAAAGGAGTTAAACCTGCATTTATAGTCAATAAAAGTAAGAAAAGTAGTTAATTTTTAACGATTTTTAGTTTTAAGTTTAAATACATGCATGATATTTTTTATTTCAATCAAAACAAATGGAAAATAGTTGAACATTTTCAAACTTACATATGTTAGTGCTATTTTACATTGACGATTTTTGTGACGATTTAAGTAAGTCGATTTGACGATTTGTTCTGCAAAATTTGCCGATTTTCGACACATTTTATCTGGCAGCTATGCTCATGATTTCAAGCTGCTTCTTAAGAATATTAATGCATCCAATGTTGTATCCGAGGAAACTTTTATCAAATTTTTTGATTTGTGTTTCACGAAATTTTTTTAATTATGTATATAAAAATCGTTCAAGCTAATTTTAGGGATATATTTTGTACACAAATTTTATTGTAATTATTTTTGTTTTGGTATATGTAGGTAGTTTGTTTATTTTTCAACAACAGGGTGTATCAAAAACTTTTTTTGTGATTAAGTAAGTGTACGCTAAAAAATCTTTACACAAATTATTGAAAACAATGAAAAAATAAAAAAAATATAACAAAATCGGGATCCTGAAAATCCCGGGATTAAAAAAATCAGAAACCCCGAGATTCGGGATTTGCCTAATCACGAAAATCCCTGGATTACCGAGTTCGAGACTGGAAGCCCTAATTAGTGCATTTCCGGCAATCATGAAAGGAAATACTAGTTTGGCGCTGTGGCTGTTACTTAACTGATTATATTGTATACATTAATTCTAACACTGATTTGAAATAAAGAAGGGTATTTTGTATTTGTTATTTTAAATAAAAGTATTTCGTATTTTAAATAAATCAATGCATGTATTTTGTCAAACACTGCCCACAGGGAAGAAAGTGAGGGCCTCTAGTATATTTAATATAAACTTCAGACATACCAAAAAATAAATTGGCTCATTAACATAAATTCTGCGCTTTATCTGGATTAAAAACTCTTACTGAACAACTGTATCTTAAAGCCAATCTGCCCTGCTTCGTCCTCTTATATTGAAAAAAATCAGTGGCGCCAAAATAAGCTTCTTCGAATAAACACATCCACCCACTTCAATGTAAAAAAGTTCAATATTCACAAAGATTTTAAGCGAAATCAGTTAAAACTATTATTAAGTATTTAAAAAATATTTGAAAATGCTTGAATTACACTCAAATTTTCTAGCTCAAAATGTCTTAAATGATGGAGTCCACATCCGATTAGAAGAGCGCTAAACACCTATGTGAAGAGGAATCGTAATTAGGAGACTTTTTACCTTTATTATTATTTTTTGGGGTGTGTTAATTTGTGCTTTCTTGAATATTTTTAGGCATATACTTATCTTTGTTTATGCATATCTTAATTATTTTTATATATTTGTTAAATACTTACTTGAGTTTGAGATAAACAAATACATTCCAGAGGACATGACTTTGCGGTTTCAATGAAACATAAATTCCACATACAAGCAAGTATTACAATGATCACTATTAAATGCCATTTGTTTGACATTATTCTTTCACACAGCCTGTTATTATTTTTAGATTATAATTTTTGCTTGTTTGCAATTTATTTTTAAAACACTTCCTTCAATTTAATGCAAATGTTTAATTTTTTAAGTTTTTTGTTGAATAAAATTCTCATTGTAATACCAACTCTGAATGATTTTCGTATTTTACAGAACAAGTATCAACAAGTATTCAGATTCTTATCCTAAATAAAAATAATTTTTAACACAGATGTGTCTGGTGCATCTAGGAACTATTTATAATATTCAGGGCTTATGAGTTTTTTTTTGCTTGAATATTTTTAAAGTTTTCCTAATGCATAATTAAGTATGTTTTATTTTATTTTGCAGTTCTTATACATAGGAATTTTAAATTGGTTCGCCCACTGTTATAATTAATAAAGGCTGCTTTACATGATAACAATTATTGTTTGAAAATTTTCAAAACACAATAACAACTTATCATGACAGGGTTGTGTTTTTCTCAAAATACGTAAGACATGTGTAATAGTGTAAAGTACCCATAAGTAATACTCGTATGCTACTGTATTTTATTATGTATTTATATGATTTTTTATTTGAAGTTATTGCTAATTGTATCGTAAATGGCTTTAAAACGAACGGCTGTTTTTTTATAAGTGTAAAAATGTAATATAGAAATTAATAAAATGTCGATAAAACTTAAAAAAAAGCCCCAAATTAAAAATTAGTGTAATTTTAACAATTTCCAAGCTATTTTCCTCTCACCACGGATGGAAAGGGTATAAATAAGTATATCATTCTGTTCGTAATTTCTACAAAATTGTTAGGCCTTATGGAGTATATTGTATATCGTTACCTTAAGCTCAAACGACTTTTTCATTGATCTGATATATTGCATACATTTGTGTTGGAATCTGCCGACCAAAATAAGTGATTTTATTAACGGAAAACAAACGGCGCCATATATAGAAATGATTATATGAAGTGTTTAAAAGTCTTTCGAGATTTTGCTTTTGTTCAGATTTATTTTGATTTTAGTTTGTTCTATTGCAAAGTGAAAAAGCAACAGTTGGTGCCCATCGGTTTCAAATAGTGTGCAATCGTGAATATATGTATGTCTGCAAATACTATAGTGTGTGGGCTTTACCGACTATCATTTTTTTACTTGTTTTTTTAATGCAAATATGAAATAAATAGTTTGATTTCAAATAAGCCCTTTTTGTTTTTGGGGCATATTTTTAACCATTTTTAGTGCATATTTACAAGTTTTTAGTGAAAATATGAACATAAAACAATTTTTGTAGATATTATTTATTTCCGGTTTCCCTGCTTATGATATACATTTTAACTTGGTTCTATTACTTGCAGATAATACTGAGGCAATTAAACGAATAAAATTTAGGTGACATTTTATTTCGGGACTTTTATTTTTAAGGCTATAACCCGAATTGGGTTATTAAGCCTATCACAATTAAACCTGGATTTTTGTTTGAAAAATGGAAGAAAAAATCGGGGATTTAAAGCTCAAGGCAAGCGTAGGGCAATTAAGCGGGTTATGCTGTAAAAACAATTGTGACCTAACAGAATATTTAATGTTAAAATATTAAATTTTAAACAACATTGTGAATAAAATAAGAAGCCAATATTCTACAAAACATTAAAAATTAAGAACAAAATTTAAAAGATATTGGGAATTATTTGTTTTTATAAGCAACTTTATTATATTCAACATTTTTTTTGTATTTTTTTTTTTATTTTTTCGAATTTATTCTATAAGTTAAATTTCAGTTATGTATTTTATAAAGCTTTTTGTAATTGTTCTATTCCTTAAAATTTTAGGAATGACTTTATACACTACCAGACTATTATCTTCCCAATAAAAAATTGTGCTTCCAACGAAGCAGGTTTGTAAGGGAGAAACGTTAAAGTTTCGCTTACCATATCGCTTACGGATGACATGAATTTTATATGGCGAGTTCCCACTTTGAAGCAATACATTTTTGACATAGAAAGCGCTTTATTCAGCGCATATAAAAATTGGTGAATGTAACGATGAGGTTTGCACACTGAATTTTTTGTTACCGTTATTCTTTAATATGCTCGTTTACAAACCTGCTTCGTAGTAAGGGAATGTCGTGGCTCTTCAAATGTTATATATTTATTTTTAAATTTATTAAGAATTCGTTTAATTACTTTATTGCATCTCTGTATGTCTTATTGCGTAGCGCATAAGTATGTGCTTCCTTTTTAAAATGTACCATTAGTGCTTCGCAAAATAAGAAAATTTTTTACTGGGTTGTATCTTCTTGTTACATTTTACCTTAGCTTTCCGTTGGGTAGCAATGAAGTACATTGTATGCACAGAAAAATTTACAATTATTAGACACCAGCAGAATGTAATGCATTTTCTGGCCCGCTACTGCCTTCGTCAGCATTCTTTGTGTCACACTGGATAGTGATACTTTATAAATTGAATGTATTTAACTCAACTATTTTAACAAATAGATATTGGGAATTATTTCTTTTTATAAGCAACTTTATAATATTCAACATTTTTTTTTATTTTTTCGAATTTATTCTATCTATTTATCCAACGGAAAGCTAAGGTAAAATGTAACAAGAAGATACGAGATAATAGTCTGGTAGTGTATAAAGTCATTCCTAAAAATTTAAGGAATAGAAATATTACAAAAAGCTTTATAAAATACATAACTGAAATTTAACTTATAGAATAAATTCGAAAAAAATAAAAAAAATGTTAAGAACAAAATCTAACAAAAAACAAAGAATCAAATAAAATTAAAATGCAAAAACCAAAAAAAAAAAAAAAAACAAAAAGTGTTTATTTAAGAACAATTAAGTAAAAAGAACCAGCATACCAACCCGAACCGAACCGAATAAAGTGTTAAGAAAAAAGTATATAAAATTGTTTGTGTAAAAAGCAAATTGGTAATTTTTACTTTAATGCATTAAACACATCACACATCAGGCTACACGAACACACGACTACAAATGCTGCTGGTCTGTAGCCTGCTACTGAATTATTTTGAAGATGACAGCTACAATTGGGAAAATATAAACAGCTGTTTTTTTCAGCCCGATTATGTAAGTCGTTGTCGACATTTGTTTTTAATTGTTGTCACAACAAGACGACTATATCACTTTGATGTTAATTTGGTATTTTATAAGAAAGATGTGTCGACGTCGACTAATCGAAAATCTGATATAAAAAATCGCATCTCCAAATTTTTTTGTTCTTCATAATTAAAGCTAATTTGTTAACGCTATTTTCCTACATATTGTTTTTTGAGCCGGCTTAGCGATTTCAAATTAATTTTAGAGTTTCTTTTTTGCTATGTTCGCGATAAGAGCTATTCTTACTGTAAGTTTTCTGATTCTTTATAGCTTAACATGTATTAATAAATATAATACTTTGCTGTCAAAGCGCTGTTAGTAAATTTTTGCGAACTTCATCTTATTTTGCAATTTTTGCCATTTCTTATATTTTTAGGGGCTTTTAATTAATTTTATGGCTTGTTTAATATATAAAAAAATTAGTGAATTTTCGCTATTTTTGCAAACTTTTCCAAATATTCGCAATTTCTGCTAGTTTTTCTTTAACTTTCATTTGAGTCGTCGCAAAAGTTCCTGTCGTCTAAAACGAGAGACAATTCTACTCGACGTCGACTTAAAAACGCCTTAGAAAATATCAAGTAACTGTCAATAGTAATCGATTATTGTCAATAACGACTCAGAAAACACAATTCCTGTTCCGGTGACGTCGACTTTCATAATAGGGGTGAATATAAATGGAACTAGGGAATGGTAAATCGATTTCGATTCCAATCGAAAATCGATTTTGTGTAAAATAAAATCGATTTTTTGCAATCGAATTTACGTCGGCGATTTTATACAGAAAACGATTTTTGGGCCTTTAAAATAAATTTTTTTTTATAATTATTAAAATTTTGGCAGTTCTAAATTTTAATCTTTATTAAACAGATGAAATTCGTAGATGAACAATACAATAACAAATTTTTACTTGGATATACATGTATGCAGATTAAAGTAAACTGCAGTTGTAGTTTTACGTATTCGTCTTGCAGTACCCTTGGTATACTTCGCGTAATGTATACAATGGTTTTTGAGTTAACATATCTTAATACATTATAAAAACAAGTGTGGGCGTCAGTGCAAGCTGCATTCAGCTGCATTTGAAGATGAATTCAAGAGTGTCGAAAAAATATATTGTGTACAGCAACTATTTTGGACCCGCGTTTCAAAAAACTTCACTTTAGTAACGATGAAATCGTAGTTGCTATAGTTTCAAAAATAGGTAAATATATTACATTCTTATAAACTTGTACTTATTCTGACCTAACTTTATGATAGGTGCGCTTGTTGTCCAGAAGTTAGAGTCATCAATAGACAGTGAACAAAACAGTCATAAACGTATTCGTACCGAACCTAATATTGAAAGTGGTCTTTGGGAAATCCACGATAATATTGTAGAAACACAGAAACACAGAAAATGGAATCAAACCATGGTTTAATAAATGGCATTCCTGGTGAGTTACGCCAATATTTAAACAGACCAGTATGTGATCGAAATGTAAACCCTCTAGAAGAGTGGGAAAAATACAAAGCAATATATCCCAACATCTACGACATTGCAAGGGAATATTTGTGCATCCTTGCGATATCAGTGCCATGTGAGCGTTTGTTTTCTAAAGCTGGCTTAATAGTAACTCAGCAAAGAAACAGGCTAAGCAGTTATCACATAAACCAGCAACTTTTTCTACAAAATCTTAGCAAACAAGATTGGTTTAATAACTAACGTTATTTGTAAAAGCCGATTTAAAAAATACAAATTACTAAAATACTGCAATTTTTAATAATTTTAATTTAAAACATAATTACAATATGTATGTAATATGCAGACATGCACCTTTTAGCAATAGTTTTTTCTTTTTGTGTCTATTTTTATTGTATGTATGTTAAGTTTTGTTTGTTAAAGTTATTTACATGAGTTTTTATGAATAAAATTTTTTTTTTGTTTTAAAGTTTGAAAATTTTTTTTAACGATTTTAAAATCGATTTTTAGGTGCGATTAATCGATTTCAAAAATCGCAATTAAAAAAGTCTATCGAAAATCGATTTTGCAATCAATTTACCATTCCCTAAATGGAACAGCATGCATAATTGCAGACTCGTACACAAAATTAATTTAAGCCTCCAAAAATTTAAATACTTATTTATAATACTTTGTATAAAGTAAAAACAAATTAATTTATAACAATTGTGTTTTTTTTTGAACTGTTGGTTTTAAATTGAAGTTTTCGATATTTTAATTAGGCTTAAGTTCATCAAATTTAATTTTCATTAAATTATTTTTATTGAATTATTTTAAATTCCTTCCTTCAATAAAAATAATTTAATGAAAATTAACTGCCAGGCCCACAATGTCGACTAGAACATTTCTTTCGCATTTTTATATTGAAAACAATAATAAAAAATTTAAATTTGTTTTTGTTTTCAATATAAATATAAGAACGAAATGTTCTTGTCGACATTGTGGGCCAGGCAGTAAATTTGATAAACTGATTAATATATCAAAAAATTCAATCACAAATTCATTTATTAAAAAACATTTCAAATATTTAAATTTTGTTCCTTTTGGAACCCATAACCCATTATCTTATCGAAAGGGTAAACAAAAATGCACATAAACTACAACCAACGCACGTGGTTTAGGAATTATGGGTCGTGCGATTTGCAGAGCACTAAATCCATATTTCTTACTAAATCTCCCTAAAAGTATTGGTATCATTAGAAAGAATGTACTTCGAAATATCTTTCTCATGATGTATATTAACCCGTTAAGAGCCAATTTCAAAAATTAATTTTTCTTCAAAATGGCGTTTACCTTAACATTTTGTTGATGGAATGATATTTATTCAAACATTTGATGTTATAGAGCACACTTCAAGTTTTTTATGCTATATTTTAGATTTTTAGGTTTGAGTAAAAATATATATGTGCGTATAGCTTACATTATGGGCCAAATTTAAGAATTTCATTAAACCGCCATATTTGTATCGGAGCGCCCCTAAGAAATGGGGATAAAGGACAAGTATGTTTTGTTAAAATGTTAAAGACAACAACTATTGGAGGTTGGTCATACATTTTACTCCCCTAGGGGTGACTTCTAGGCAGCTATGGGACTTTTTCTTCAAAAGGAAACTAATTCATATATGTGTATTAGGCTTTCTTAAATATAATTTTATTGCGGAGTTTCTTTTTTTCAATAAGCGAAGCAACTTTTGAGTTACGTGAATATATATGTTATGCAATCTCCTCTATTTTCAAAATAACGGTATATCTCGAAAGCAAGAGCTACACTGGGTTAGGTTAACACGCCAGTTGCCCCGCTAGACACAAAAAGGATCAAATTCTAGCACAGTGTTATTATTATATCGACATAAATTAAAGATAAAGCCAATTTTGTAAAAGTCAGTCAAGAAGTATGAATATTGGAAATTGGCTCTTAAGGGGTTAATAAATCGGTATGCTTTAAGCCCCATTTGAAACGCACTTTGTATTTTTCAATGATACCCATATTGTAAGGATTCAGTTTATACATAAAGAGAAATAGATAAAGTATTTTGAAAAGTTTACGATCTTTTTAACTCCTAAACTAGGAGCTTTGGCGTGAAAAACATCTTCCTATTGAACTTCTTTTATCTAATATCAATAACACTAATATCAATTTGTTTGTGAGTCATGCTTATATTCTTGTTTCGATCCGGTTTTTTGCTGTATAACAAAAAAATGTAAGAACTAATTGTTCTAATTTTTGATTATATTTCTGTTTTGTACCGGACAAAAATAAAAATTAGTTTAATTTGACTAAAACGACAACATCAGCATAGACAACAACCTGCAGCCATGAAACCGTATCATCGTGAAAATATAATTTTGATATACATACAACTGTTGTCTCGAATGTGTTAAATGCAATATACATAATCTGCGAGTCTGAAAATATGCTCTTAAAAGTAAAAAAATTTCAATATATGCCCAAAAAACCAACAAAATATTCTGCAATTTAAAAGTATTTGCATTTAAAAAAAAACAAATAAATAATTATAATCCATAAAGCCCATTCACTAGAGATGAGCAATATTTCTGTGCACGCAGAAGAAAATATCGTTGGAGGTAACCATACTTTAAGAGCAGCATACTATGGTTGGATTTAAACGATATTAATGTATTGCAGATAACCATGCTTTAGTTAGATATGGCTATAATATGGGTAAAATTAACAAAAAGTTGAGTTGCCCGAAATACACCATAACATGGTCAAAATTTGGCATTATATGTTCAAAATTAACAATATTTTAAACAATGGTGAAAAATATGATCATATTATGGTCAGAATTAAAAATAATATGGTTAATGTTAGCCATATTATGGTTGTTTATTGTAGCCATTTTCTTAATTTGCTTATTAAATGTAAATTTATTATTTCATATGGTTTGTTGTTCATGTTACGTGCTATGTTCCGCTTTTATAAGGTATCCCCTTTAATTCATTTTCCACCCTGTGACGACCTTTATAAGCTTTCTCTCTTACTGATTTATAAAGCTAAGGCTTTTTATGTATTTTAATCAATAATTAAAATAAAATGATTGAGAGTTTTAATCAAACTAAGTAAGCGTGTAATTGAAAAGCATTCAACTATTGTAGAGAACAAAACAACCATAATGATGTTGCTTTTTAACATATTATTTTAAGTTATTAATTAAACTTAAAATGTCTTAAAATATTATAATTTCAAACATTAGTTTAGTACGCCTAAAACCGTTATCAATAACGCTATTACACTAAAATTTGGTTCGTCACAGTCTTATACGACCCGAAATTACACTGTAAAGTTTTTTGAAGATCGGTCCATAATTTACACTAGGCTCCAAATAAACCCTACTCACGGAAAATTGCTTATTCCGCCTAAAACCAAATAAAGCCCACTTTGGGAAAATAATAATATTCGCATAAAACCATAACAGATATATTTATTGCGGTAAAATTTCTTCCAACTTAGGTGCATATGGCCAGAAAAAATATCATGCAATTTTGTGAAAATCAATGTTAACACTAAAACTAATTGCACTGCTGTATTGAAATTTATTCGAATTTATTTTTTGTAATACCAGAAATCAGTCTTCGGAATTTTGGGATGATTGGTCCATAATTGACCATAAGTCCAATACAAATTACCCTCCTAAAAAGCATTTTAGTTCGGCTAAAACTGTTACGAATCATGATATTTTACTTAAGCCAGTTCAAGGTTCTAACAATAAACGCATAAGACTTTGTTATTGTCGGTCAATAATTTAATAAAGGTCTAGACCGCAACCAATTTCAATGATGACGTACGTTTTTGTGAAGCTTAGTTAATAGTAAACATGTATGTATTTATCATATAGAGCCGACACCTGTCGGTGGAGGGTATCAAAGATTCGGCATAGCCTAATGTAGCACTCTAACTTGTGTTTTTTTTTGATTCGCTGCGAAAAAGGGTTTGTTTCCGGGATTTTCAATTTTTTCAATTCCCACTTTCCAAGGAATTAAATTCCCAGAAAATTTTTAAAAAAAACTTTTTTAAAACTTTGGTAAACCTATGTGGGACTAGTGTCTCTCGCTGTTGTATCCAACTAAATATCACCACAATATTAAAATTTGCTGCAGTTTGGGAATTATTGAGCTGATTTTTGAGAACGGGCCTTATATAGGGCCTTTGGTAAACTGGATGCATAGCTATTTTCCTACTGAAACGATTCTGCTGGAATTCATTCCTAAACAGCCTAAAAGAACTAGAAAAATTTTGACAACCAAATGGCTAAATCGACTTAGAATTGCTGAATGACCGAGAATATATATAGATGAATATTAAAAAAAGATTTACATGGAAAGACAAACTTACTATACCTTCATACACCACTGCTGGTAAAATATATGAAACTGTTAAAAAATTTTAGTAAGCATAGGAAGTTTAATTTCTCCTTTATGCTGAATTTGTTAAACGGGGAAATTATTCTCCCTTTCAGAATTTTATTCCCCTTAGACCTTAATACACTCATTCTAATTATGCAAATGAGCTTTGAATTTGACAACGTTTTCGATATATAATAGATACTAGATTTAATTATTTTAAGTACATATACTAAGAAGTAAGAAATTTTAGTTTCATTAATAAAATAAGTAAATAAATAAATAAAAAATTTTGGGGGGAATCCCAGGATCCCAGGAATATGATTTTAAAATGCGCAATATCCGCTATAAACTTAAATAAATTCTAGATAGTTGTTATAGTTTTCTATATACAGGCTTTCAAGGTCATTAATTTAATGTAAATAAAAGATTATTTATTTCATTTTCAATAAAATCCGACGTTTCGTTGGTATTCTTTCCAACTTCTTCAGGGATTGAGTTTTATTAAAATAATAATCTTTTTTCGTCAGTTTACATCATTTATAAAATATATCACAGTATTTTGTATAGGTGGACAACACAACACAAAACTTAAAATATTAAAATAAATATATGTAAATTTAAAAATTATCACAGAAAATTTGTCCTTTTTTAGATCACAGAGTAATAATAACAACTGTGATCTAAAAAAAAAAAAAAAAAAAAAAAAAAAAAAAGAAGGTCGATAAATACTTATAATTAAATAAATTCTCTTTTGACTAAATTATGCAAACAAGTGCTGCAAAGAATAAAATATGCGAAAACATGCACTTACAAATCAATGTCAACATTCATTAAAAGCTCTAAAACGGATAAATTTTATTATGCTACTGCCGTTTCAATAACGCTTTTGGTTTATTTCCTCTATAATACCCCTCTTGAGTTATTTTTTTTCCACCGGATGGGTAGAAAAAAATCTAAACATTTAAAAAAAAAATCTAGTTAAAGTTAGGTGAGAAAACCTATTTTGACAGTCGAATAAAAAAGGAATTGAACCATGCAAAACAATTTAATGGGAGTTTTTAGGAATAAATTTTGGTGGGGAAAATTAATGGGTAAAAAATTAGAAAATTTGTAAAATCGTAAATTTTTAATAGGAATGCCTCTATAAATGTGGGGAAAGGAAAATCCCTTAAATAATATTTGAGCTGCATAGACCTTTATATCTCTATTATGAAAAAAATTATTTATTTCAGTTGCCCCACTTATGTGGAATATATTCAAAACATAACGGCATGGCAGTTAAACTAACTACTTCAACACTAAAGGGTTCGCAAATAATAAGGCTCAAGAAAAAAATGTATTTAGAAGATCAAAAACAGCTTTATTTTGCATTTCTGTAAGTATATACATATTTCAATTATTGAGATTTTTCAATATTTTTTGGACCAGTCTCATGAAATTGTGCAAATCGTTTGTTTGGATGTACATTGTCTAAATCGGCTATGTTTTTCAATCTTATTCACAGTGCTCTTTTCATTAGTTGTGCATTTGTGACAACCAACCAGAAACACCACATTGGATTTCTGGAATTGTTACCATGGTAAATGACTCAAAAACACTGAAGCGAAAGTCTACATGATAATCGCACCTTCAGATCATGTACAAATGCAGTGTGGCTTCCAGACATTCACCAAGGCTGCATCAATTGTGAGTACTGGGATTTTTTACCCTCAAGCTCGGATATGGAAATTTTTCACGGCATTGGCGAACAAATCAACTCAACCCTTTCGCTGATTGTATGCGTCTACTATAATGATGGGTCAATAACTATTCGCTCGACATATTTTTTCCACGCCCAAAAAATTGGACATTGCAGTGACCACATAAACCAATAGAAATAAACATTTATGCATGTAATTTGCAGGATTATGATAATTTAATTATAAATGCTTTTACCGAAACAGAAGTCACACTAACCTGGAGGTTTCTTTTTCAACAAGTTGTGATGTTTCAACAGTGCGTATTTTGTTTGTATACAACAGTACCTGTCGCAAAGAAACCTTTTTAATCTAATGTGCAAAGCAGCTTATGGCTAGCAAAAAAAATTATCAAATATAACAAGTGTTGGGTTTGATCGGATATAGTTTTAAATAATCGTAGTTCAACATTCTTTTCCAATACAATAATTAGCATCATTGTTAGCAGAAGCACCATCATACGCTAAAAGCCTATATTTGTAGTCAAATCGTATCGGCTTGCCTTTAATAAACATTTCCTAGCATCTGTTCATCTACCTAAAGGTTTTGATAAAATACTGTTAATTGCATACATTTTTTATTCAACGCAGTATTCAGTAGAGTAACGTTTGCAAATTAATCACTGAAATCGTGATAGTTATAAGCTCTACGCGAAACTAATTCGCCACCAGCGCACAAAAAATGTATTTTCAAGGTAATGATAATAAAATAATTTAAATTTGTTAAGAACTTATTTCCGGCGAAGTGGGTAGAAAAATAGCCATGTGCCGGTACCACAGATGAAAAAAATTATAAATCCATGTCAATATTAATAGTCTAAATGCTGTACATATGTTTACAATTTTATCAAAATCAGACAACGAATTCGTGTGTCAGGCGTTATAGGTTAAATAATCACAACACTTTAAACACTATTTAAATTCACAAACTTTAATTATAGCTTCAACTATTCCTTGCGACCTCTTTTTGTGATCGGCACACTTAAACTTTTTTTTTATTATTATTCCTACACTAAATTGATACGTTTCTTGAGACAAGCTGGGCACCTGGCGTTTTAACATAATTCGGGTACGCTGAATACAGTGGTGCTAACGTTTTTAGGCTGGCTCTGATTTTCGAGATATACCGTTATTTCGAAAATGAACGATGTTCGCGTAACTCAAAAACGGTTCAGCTTATGGAACAAACTCAAAAAACCGAAATTCCAAAATAAAGTTTTTTTCGCTTTTTTTCATATGCGCATTCGTGTTAGAAACAAAATTATTTTTTAGCAAAATTTTAAAATTTTTGTTTTTTAAAATTCATCAAAAATGGGAAAGGCAGCTAACCCAGCAAAAACTTACATTGCAAAGTAATGAGTTAAAAAGCTTATATAACTACTCTTCACCACTTATATATTGGCTTTTTAACTCATTATTTTTCCACGGTGATGTCATTGGAGGCTACTACTTACCACCCTCGCTTACAAATAGGGAGTTAAATAAGTCATTACCACATTCGCTTAAAAATAGGGATTTAAATAAGTCATTACCTCGTTTGCTTACAAATAGACACTGCACATTCTTAACAATAGAACTGAATTTGTCAAACAAATTGTGTCTTTAATTTAATTTGTTTTCTAATGCAAAATTTTACTACCCTGCATTTAGGACATATTCATATCCAATAAACCAGAGAATCAATATGATTGCAAAAACGATATGATATTTTCATGTAAAAACGATATTATAAGGAAAGGTACAATTTAAATACTATCGTTTATGATACAAATCGATATCATATATTATAGTTAATATAACCTAGACGATATCGTTATAATATCGTTTGGTTGATTGATTACTGTAGTTTTTTTTTCAAAATTTTAATTTAAAAATGCATATCATATACATATCACATTCAACTAAATATTTAAATTTTTCATATTCAAATATATATTCATTTATAACAAATAAAAAAAACAAATTGTAAAAACAAATATGTATTTAAAATCAATTTGTATTAGATTTCAATACATAAAACTTTAAATATACCCAGCTAGAATAGGCTGTTTGTTAGACGATTATGTTCAATATACAACTCCTAAAAGAGTCTTCTGATGATTATCTGACGAGTTACAAAAACAAAAACATCTACACAGAGTACCGAAACGCTCGCTCATTCTTCATTCATGAGCGAGCGTGAAAATTTAAAAAATTTTCTGGAAATTCATCCTCATGAGGGTGAGGAAAAAAACTATTTTGATTTTCCTCGCTCATGAGGAGTGAGCAAAAACAAAAAATTCATATGTGATTTTACAGATATGTAAAATTTGAAAAAATTCACGTTAAAATTCTTAACAAGGAAAAAAATGCGATTTTCCCAACCATTTCCAGCGGGAAAATCAAGTAGTAAAGAGGCCTTATAGAAGGCCTTTTTGCAGACATAAGATCTCCCAGCCGCATTCCAACTTTATTACCAATTAGCAAGGTGTGTCATTGGAGACCAACACCTTGCACTTTTGCATATATTTTAAACACGTCTGGAAGGGGTTCTAAAAAGATTTAAGAATAAAACTTTATCCAAGTTTAATTGTTGTGGCAAATAATACGATGTGAGTAAATTAATAACTTAACTTGCAACACGTTCTAACATAACTATTAATAAAACGATTGCGACAGGCCTTATCTTAGAATAGAAAATTTTAATTTGTAAAATATTAAATAAAAACCTTTCTAAAAGACCTTTTCAAAAAAGGCAGAGTGGAATAAGTAAAAGATTACTAAAAATTCAATTGTAAACATTCTTAAAGGCCTAAAAAGTGATTCGCTTGCAATTTTCCCCGCCAGGCAGCACGTTTAGTCTGTGTGTATTTTTTTTTTGTAAAATTATTTCTTGACTGGTGAACCAAAATGTGTGTGTTGTTTTTTATTTTTGTAGGCAAATATTATTAAAAAAAAAATAAGAGAACTGCACATATCGTCATCTTAAATGCAGAATATTGTAACTTCAAATTTCATAAGTTTACATGAGAAGCAAAAAACGTTGTAAAATGGAAATTATATGAGATATTAGAGTAATATTAAATTATTAGAATAAAAATGCGATAACCATTTTTTTTTGATAAAAAAATATTATTTTTACTGTTATTTATTTAGTTATGTGTGTTACGTTATTTTAATTTGTAATTCTCTGAAGCAAAACGACAAATCATCAACGAAAGTATGATAATATTAAGTTAAACAATCATTTAAAACATTAAATAATTAAATATTTCTGTTAAGTTACAGGTATAATAGAATATAAAGATAATGTACATGGCTATAAATGCAATACTGCGTTTAAACAATAAATTTAAATATGGTTAAATGCACATATAAAAATTATAATAACACAATTAATATGCAGCATCATTAGGAATGCGTTGACATGGTGAAATAAGTTTGCTTTTCTGATGCAGTGCTGGTAGTACTGCATTTGAGAACGTAGAGATGTTATATTATTAGAGATATAATTATGACATATTATTTATAGTTTTTTATTTCTAATTAGAAGTGGATTAAACTAAAAAAAGTACTTCATTAAATTTAAATTAATTTTAAAAATCCAACTTTTCCATTATAACTAACGTGTATTTTGATGTCCTTATAATGAATTTTCTCAATTAAATTTTTCTTTACAATAAACAAGTTTTGTAAAAAATTTGACTCATATACATATATGCATATTTGTCTCCATATAAGGAATTATTTCAAAAAAACTTCTGCAAGAAGTAAATTTTAATTAGTTAATTTCTGAAAAATTTAAATAAGAAGAATGAAACAGTTTTTCAATTAAAAGTAGTATTGATAGCAGCCCGCGAATTCAGTGAACCAAAAATGTTATACCAAGAAGCACTTATCTTAAAAAAATACTATTAGTATTTAATAAAGCCGTAAAAGAATTAACACAACATTTAGCTAAACAATTTATATTCCAGCACTTGATAAGAAATGCTATTATTCTAAAAATGTAGAAGACAAGTAATTTATTATTTAAAACCAAAGGCTTTATAACAGTCTTTTTGAGAATATTGATGAAGGACGACTTGGAAGAATGCAATCCTAACAAAAAATACCAGATTAATTTAAATAAACGTCGAAAAAATATTTCTATTGTATTATAAACTTTCTATATTAATAATGAAGATATAGTCTGATCCAATAGCAACAGATTCATTATAGGGAAATTCGACTGTATTAAAATTTAATAAAAAGTATATACATATGTGCATATATAAACTCATAAGGCTGGAAAACGAAATAAATGATGGGAAAATCATATAATAAAAATAATTGCAGTCTGCTGGAAGCAAAAAACTAAGGACCTGCAGATGGTACTATTTATTCTTGGAAATTCATAGCGTATGGGAGTGCAATGGGTTAAGCTGTGAAATTTCTAACAGTCCAATGTAGAAGAAGCTAATAGTCATAATTAATATAGGTATTTCAGTACATACATATATATATATATATGTGTGGATTCGGTTTATATTAATTTTATAGCACTGTTTTTCTTTTTGCTTATGCAATAATTTGCAGTTTGATCACTTATTCCCCTAACACGTTCAGAGTATGAAATAGAATACCAATTTTTGACGTAAAAAAATGAATGTGTTCGTAAAAATATATCAAATACTCTGCTAATTTTTTTTTAATTAGGATTATTCATTATGTTGTTAAAGGAAATTATATACTTAATGATAAGCCATTTTTGATTTTGTTAACAGCTTGGATATTTTTTAAAATGGAAGCTTAAAATTTTTTTTAAATATTTAACGTAAATCGTAATCAATCAAAAAGTCTATTTCAAAATTTTCAATGATACATTGCTTTGCATTTTAGCAAACCATATGTATACTATTGGAAAAAAAAAATTTATGGCTTAAAAAGGGTCGGTCCTTTTCTTAAGCAGACATAAAGGCAAAACTTATTGAAAAAAAAAACTCCATGAGCAAGTATAGAAACCTGGGCGCTGTTTCTCAAAACTACAAATTACAAATCTACAAGTAAAATACATTTGAACAAAAACCAAAGTTGTAAAATTGTTGCTTTTTTAACGTAAATGAAGTGATTTTATGGTCCCATGCAGATATATTATAGGGAAGTTCGATTGTACCTGCTGTCACATTTGCTTTTACACATAATTTTTAGCAAAACAAGCCTTTTTTACTTTAATTTCAAATATTTGTTACCTATTTAAGAAAAATGTTATCAACGAACAACCGTTTTGGTTGGTAAAACCAAAACTGTATTACAACAACAACACGTATTGAGTACTTGGAATTTTTTTTCAATGAGTTTTGCCTTTATGTCTGCTTAAGAAAAGGACCGACCCTTTTTAAAGCATCAAAGAATTTTTTACAACAGTATAAATATCGTTTGTTAAAATGCAAAGCAATGTATCATTGAAAATTTTGAAATAGACTGTTTATTGATTACGATTCACGTTAAATATTTAAACTTCCACCTTAAAAAATATCCAAGCTATTAACAAAATCAAAAATGGCTTATCATTAAGTAAATAATTTCCTTAAAAAACATAATGAATAATCTTAATTAAAAAAAAATTAGCAGAGTATTTGATATATTTTTACGAACACATTCATTTTTTTTACGTCAAAAATTGGTATTCTATTTCATACTCTGAACGTGTTAGGGGAATAAGTGATCAAACTGCAAATTATTGCATAAGCAAAAAGAAAAACAGTGCTATAAAATTAATATAAACCGAATCCACACATATATATATATATATGTATGTACTGAAATACCTATATTAATTATGACTATTAGCTTCTTCTACATTGGACTGTTAGAAATTTCACAGCTTAACCCATTGCACTCCCATACGCTATGAATTTCCAAGAATAAATAGTACCATCTGCAGGTCCTTAGTTTTTTGCTTCCAGCAGACTGCAATTATTTTTATTATATGATTTTCCCATCATTTATTTCGTTTTCCAGCCTTATGAGTTTATATATGCACATATGTATATACTTTTTATTAAATTTTAATACAGTCGAATTTCCCTATAATGAATCTGTTGCTATTGGATCAGACTATATCTTCATTATTAATATAGAAAGTTTATAATACAATAGAAATATTTTTTCGACGTTTATTTAAATTAATCTGGTATTTTTTGTTAGGATTGCATTCTTCCAAGTCGTCCTTCATCAATATTCTCAAAAAGACTGTTATAAAGCCTTTGGTTTTAAATAATAAATTACTTGTCTTCTACATTTTTAGAATAATAGCATTTCTTATCAAGTGCTGGAATATAAATTGTTTAGCTAAATGTTGTGTTAATTCTTTTACGGCTTTATTAAATACTAATAGTATTTTTTTAGGATAAGTGCTTCTTGGTATAACATTTTTGGTTCACTGAATTCGCGGGCTGCTATCAATACTACTTTTAATTGAAAAACTGTTTCATTCTTCTTATTTAAATTTTTCAGAAATTAACTAATTAAAATTTACTTCTTGCAGAAGTTTTTTTGAAATAATTCCTTATATGGAGACAAATATGCATATATGTATATGAGTCAAATTTTTTACAAAACTTGTTTATTGTAAAGAAAAATTCAATTGAGAAAATTCATTATAAGGACATCAAAATACACGTTAGTTATAATGGAAAAGTTGGATTTTTAAAATGAATTTAAATTTAAAGAAGTACTTTTTTTAGTTTTATCCACTTCTAATTAGAAATAAAAAACTATAAATAATATGTCATAATTATATCTCTAATAATATAACATCTCTACGTTCTCAAATGCAGTTAGGGTTGCCAGTTTTTAAATCAGAGAAATCAGTACATAAGAGAAAAAAAATCAGTACAATTGCATAAAAAACCGTACATTTACTTTTTTAATATAAAATTGCATATTAATAACATAAAAAGTTATAATCTTTTGTAAAACAAAACTTGAATTCATTCTATAATTTGAACAGTGACAAAATGTAATTAATAAAACCGAATTTTTTCCAAACAATAACTCAATTCCGTATTTATTTTTTAGCGGGAATACAAAGTGAATAATAAAAAAATCTAAAACACAAGTTACGGTTACACCTAGCAAATATTTGACGAAAAAAACTTGACTAACATGTGAACTAAAATTGTATTTCCTTATTCTATTATATTTTTTGAATATAGGTCAACATAAAATTAAAGAAAAATTACATAAAAGTATTTCTTTGCTATATCTACCAGCATAAATAATTTCATTTTGCAATTAAAAGGTCATGCTGAATGTCTTTTATTTTGCGGAAACAGCCAATGTCTAATTTAATCGAGAACAGCTTCAAAAGAGTTTTGATCCAATTTTACTTAGAACTCTTCTATAAAAAACTAAAATTTAAATTTTCTCTAAAATTAATTATTTGACATTGGCCTTTTTAGCACCAAGCTTTAGATATAAGGGCAACAATGATAAAAAACAAATTCAACACTTGAAATAACGAAGCTTGTTATGTATTTATCTTAAAAATAATTCAAAAAATTATTTTAAAGTGATTTACAACTAATAACCTTTAATAATTGTAATTATTGCAAAGGGCACATCCGTTTTTTAGACTATCTTATACTAAAGATTTTTATAAATAATATATTTTCATATGTATGGACATAAATATTTACAGTGTTACAAGTTAAAAATATTTATGGCCTTTCCACAATTTATTTCCTGTATTAAAAAAATTGTAAAACTCATTACAACAACAACCAAAGTTTGTCTTTATCTGCAACTGACTTTCTAGGTTTTATATTAGGAGCCCGCTTCTTTCTTTTCTCCACTTTTAAAACTAAAGATTCGTTCTGTAAAATTGTTTGAATGTGGAATGAAAGAAATAAAATTACACATTTCCTCAAATTCGCAAACGCACCACCGTTTAGAAACACTTTCCATTTTTCTTCTACAGTCATCTTTTTTCGTACTGACGCGGCAAAAATCTTTATTGTTAAGAACTCATCGATATATTAATATTTGTATCGCAATTTGACAACATGACAAACTATATACTGAGCCCAGTTAATATATTATAACAGTACAAAAACAGTACATTGATGAAAGAATCAGTACATTTGCGTACTGATTTGCTTGTAATGCATAAATCAGTACTTTAAACAAAAAACAGTATATGTACTGATAAAAACAGTACGAATGCAGTACTGCCTGCACTGCATCAGAAAAGCAAACTTATTTCACCATGTCAACGCAATCCTAATGATGCTGCATATTAATTGTGTGATATTCATTTTTATATGTGCATTTAACCATATTTAAATTTATTGTTTAAACGCAGTATTGCATTTATAGCCATGTACATTATCTTTATATTCTATTATACCTGTAACTTAACAGAAATATTTAATTATTTATGCCCGTTTTCACGACTTACCGATAGTAAAAGGTAGGGTTTTATCGGCCGTATAAAATCGGTTCCATTATTTCAACTTTACTTTTACCTTATGTGAGCGCTAAGTTAAAGGAAGGTTTATCCTACCTGGTAGGTAAAAGTTAAGTTCTAATAATGGAACACCATTCATACGGCCGATAAAAATCCTTCCTTTATCTATCGGTAGGTTGTGAAAACAGGACTTAATGTTTTAAATGATTGTTTAACTTAATACTATCATACTTTCGTTGATGATTCGTCGTTTTGCTTCAGAGAATTACAAATTAAAATAACGTAACACACATAACTAAATAAATAACAGTAAAAATAATATTTTTTTATCAAAAAAAAACTGGTTATCGCATTTTTATTCTAATAATTTAATATTACTCTAATATCTCATATAATTTCCATTTTACAACGTTTTTTGCTTCTCCTGAAAACTGTGATGTTATATTATTCTGCATTTAAGATGACGATATGTGCAGTTCTTTTAGTTTTTTTTTTTAAAACAATATTTGCCTACAAAAAATTCAACACACACTTTGGCTCGTTGCCTTTAACAAAAACAAAATACACACAAACCCATTTCGTGCTGTGGTCATGCAAACTGTCGAGCAACAACAACATTACTGGTGAGGAGCGTTAAGAAAATTTTTTGTTTCCTCATTTTTCATGACTGAGGAAAGGCAAAAATTTATTTTTCCTCACGCTCATGAATGAATTGGCAAAAAAATTCACAATTCATTCATGGTTGTGAAAAAAATTTCACGTTTTAAATTCTTCATTCATGAAAAAATTCATGAATGGTTAAATATGAGCGATCATATATGAATTTTTCGGAACTCTGATGATCTACATTTTTTTTTATTTATTACTTTCTTATATATTTTTGACACGCTCGTTTTTTAATCTTGAAATGAACCTTTTGCGACTCTCTGTAAGAGTCATATAAGAATTACTCAGCTACCTAAATAAGAGCGTTTTTGAAATATGAAAATTCTATTGCCAATACAATTTCAATAAAACAAACCAACCTAAGGATCTGTAAAATAAGATTTTACGACAGGATGGTGTTGATTTCCCGACCTTAAGGTTTGTTTGATATAAATTGTATTAAAATTATAAGTTTTGACATGAAAAATACGCTTGATGCCCTTATTTAAGTAGCTCAGTTATACGGCTGAGCATTTCACGAGTTGTAAAATAATCCCTTTATGAGTCTCAGACGACTCTTGGCATGATTTTTGAAAGACTCTTTAGATAATCTCTACATACATCGTAAACGATTCCCTTTAGGATTAATATAAGAGTCGTTTGCTGTGTTATGTAAGAATCGCTCATACGAATCAGCACGTGTAACAGTTTCTCCCGTGCGAGGAATCGTCTACAATTAAAAAATGAGCTCGTCGACGATCAAAAACACTCCTCATGAGATTCCCAGTAGACGATTGAAAATGCTAGCTAGGTATTTTATTATGAATTATTTATAAATTTCGTTAATCAACTAATTAGCAAGTGCTTATGTAATAGATTATATGTCAACCATTACTTAGCTACTTCTATGTAATGCAGATTGTATGAAGTAGCCATTGAGAAGTAAGTTGTTCAGTAATTTCAAGTCATTACCGAGTTTTTGCTGGGACGCTACTAATTTTTGCCAAACATATGAAAAATGAAGTTGCAAACAAAACAACCCACAAATAATTAAAATCTGTTAACTTTTGATTTTATTCACAAAAGACGAAACATTTTAATTAATTTAGCATTTCATAAAACGCAATAGTTCCTCCATTTTCGAAATAACGGTATATCTCGAAAACCAGAGCTAACTTAAAAAACGGTTAGCACCACTGCATTCAGCGTTCCCAAATTATGTTAAAACGCCAGGTCCCCGGCTTGTCTGTTTTTCCAACTAGCACAGTGTAATTGATGCTGTATTTTAATTTAGATATTATACATCATAAAACTAAACTATACCTTAAGACTTAACAATTTATATAAATATTCGTAGAACTTTCACTTAAACTAAAGTGGGGTTGAAGTACAATTACAGTGATTTTTACACTAGAAATATGCATAATTAATACCATAACAATTTAAACTAAAAAAATAACTAAAAAAATACAAAATTACTAAAAAATACAAGAAAACTAATAAATAAAACTAATACTTAACTAAAGTGGCTTTCGTAACAATATGTATGATAATAGCTTAAATACCTAACTAACTGTTTATACATATATAAAATCACAGATAAACAACTAGATATAAAGCTCTGTTGTCAAAAACCTAAGTCTTTTGTAAAAAAACTTAAGTGATGAGATGTTAGTAAAAATTAAATAAATATTCCCCACATTCCTAGTAAACAAAAATGAAAGGTCTGAAAAATAAATACGATTTTAATTGAATTTGATTAAGAAATTCACAAAAAGTTCTCATGTTTTTGAGAATGTTATTAGTTTTTAATGCTATTCAACCATTTAATAGCAATAGATATTTGCGAATGGTCTTAATTTAATATCATTATAAATTTCACTTCAAGCTTTATTGTTTGCTGGAAAAAGTTCACCACTTTGATATTTACCTAATTAGGGTATGTGTGAAACGGTAGCAAAGTTCTATGGTGAATTAAAATTGTCAACAATTTCTACGGTAATGTCAAAATTTATACTAGCCCCAAGGGCTAGGGAAATTTTATGCACTTCTTAAATTTAAAATTTTACTTCCATGAATACTCTTCTACTGTTTCACTCACACCATTAAAAAAAAAATATGTTAAAAAGGCCGAGAAAAATTTTCGATATTGTACCCTATTTGGGAAAAATGAGCAATCGTGGACGCGCCAAAATAAAATAATGTTGTGATGTTAAGATTCAGGTTCTTGTAAGAGTTCTTTGTGCCGAATATTTCCTATATATCTACATATGTATAAGATTTTTTGAAAAGCGTTTGTATGGGTCCTATGGCTAATTGTGGACCTTCATGGCATAGAAGTTATCGTCCCCAATTTTCATGTCAATACCAATATTTATAAAGTTGTTATTGAATAAAAAGCTTTATTCGAGGATATTATTTTTATGGAAGCTGTGGTTACCCGATTCAAATAAAATTTGGTTAGATGATTAAGGTTTAAATAAAATATTTTTGGCCCAAGTTGAATCAAAATACCAGCCTATTAAGACGGTTCTTTTGCAACAAGACTCTTTTCCGGAAAGAATTTTGTATGTTATGGGCCGATGCTTGCTACATCCTTATGACGGACTTCGTTAGAATGATTGAGGATGTAATTCAAAGTCGATCGGTATGCTAAAAGGAAGGTCGAGAACCAATATTTTTATGTGTTACACACATCAGCACACACCTATTATACCCTCTCCACGTATGCTAGAGTGTGTATAATATGTTCTTGCTGGTTAGCATAATACCAGGTGAGACTAGTCAACCGTTATTTATTAAAGGTGTGCCAATTTTATAGCATATAAGCTTGTATTGACTGAAACTTTGCACAGAGAGTAACGCCTAACGAAACGGAAGATGTAGAATGGAATACAATGTGATAGGAACATCTTGTAAAGATGTCGATTTTTAACTGTATGTATTTCTTATGGGAAAGTTTCAACATCTTCGCAAATCGATGTTAGATGTTGACAAGTGTAAAAAGGCCATAAGCTGCACTTATTGCACGTCGAATTTTAAGCAGACGAAAAAAAATTTAAACCTAATATTATAAAAGTATTGTTCAAAATGTTCTTATATTTATATTTATATGTATATATATATATATTTATATGTATATATATTACGACCTCTATATATATATATATATATATATATATATATATATATATAGACAAGCCCAGATGATGATACTCAAGGAGTGTCGAAATATCGACAACAAATAAAAATAAAATTTATTTTCACTACTGACCTCGAGGTCGTAATACAACCATTTTTATGTAAAGCATGTTATTAAATGAATACGGAAAAACATTAATAACACAACCGTCAACAGTTTCTCATCCATAAACCTCATCCAAAACAATTCCACATACTTTGAAGGATTAAAAATACCATTTTGTAAACACGAGATAGGTAATACTATGTTTCCACTATGAGAAAAACAACATGTCTTGAGCACAGCGTATCAAAGTGTTTCCATTATGTTTAAGTGGTTTTGATTTTCGAAGATGTTATTGCCAAGACCAAAACAATTAACTAACATGAAGGGATATTTATCAAAATAATATAGTTGTCATAGAACTGTAAAAACTTTGATTACATATCGAGCCTTTGCTGCAATAGAGTCATAACTTAAAAAAGCTGATTTTTGAGCTAATGTACTTAATTCTGTAATTGCCAGTGAAACACTACTAGTTAATGTCGTTTCTTCATATTGTGTAAAAATTTCATATAAATAGCTTATATACTTAACTCCAGAAAGAAGAAATAAATTTTAAGATGCTAGAAAATTAATATTTGAATTTTGACTCTATTGCAGCAAAGGCTCGATATAGATATACATTTCGCACTTTATCAACAAGAGGGTATTAATTCGGAATTTAAAAAATGTTCAGTAGAAGCAAAATTCTTTTTAATTAAATATAAAAAGCATATGCAGAAGAATTTTTAATCTAACTGTTTTATTACAAAAAAGTAGATAAAGTAGAACGATATTTTTACAGCGGCTTGATTTAAATAATACGTGTACATTTTTTCCAAAAGGCGAAAAATAAAAATATTGATTATGTGCGTTATTAATAATTTGTTGCTAATTACTGGTGCACTAATATTTATTTTAATAGTGGTCTGTCTGAAACTATCGATAGCACTATCGATACTATAGTTGGTTTTCAACTATCGTATCACAATCGATAGTTTTCCATAGTAGTTTTTTTCTCAAATTATTGTATTATGATTAACTTTTATCGTTTAAAAACGTTGGACAGTAACACACTTGACAGAACCTTTTAATGAAGCGAATTTTTTCCGTGTGTTTTTAAAATTAAAATTGTAAAATTTTTCAAATTTTATTCCTTTTCTTGCACGCCATATATACACTTTTTCCACTCATTTTATTCAATTTCATAATCAGGTATGTGATGGAGAAAGATTTTGAAAAAAACGATTTGATTATGTCAGTTTCAGTATCTTTAAAAATAGATTTCTATTTTTATTATATTTTCCTCTTTTTTTTCTTTCTATATTCTTCTAAATTTTATATTAAAAGTTATATTAAATGTTATATATTGTAAAGAAAAGATTAACCCCCTTATGCAAAAAAGTTAAAGCTCATATTAGTTTACAAAACACATTAAAAACAGCAAAAGTGAATGGGCTTAATGTGTTGTCCAAGAATTTAACATATTGCATGATAGATTCCAAATGGTAAAGTTTTTCAGCAATGATTTTGCAATACAAGATTAATTTAAAAAAATACACACTCATGGCAAAGGCAATGTAAATCGTTTTAAATTAACTTTCTTTTGTGCAGTCATTTGAAGTCCGTTTTGTCCCGATAATGTTACTTAAGGCCGTATTTTTCGAAAGTGCTTTCCTGATTAAATTATTGTTTGAAAATTTTCAAAAAACAATATCAACTTATCAAGACAGGTTTGTACTTTTTCAAAATACGTAAGAATTGTGTGATACACTATCACTAGCATCTATTAGACAGCATAAAGTCTTCAAGTGCCCATTCCGATTAGCCTGGAGACAACTTAGTTGGTAAATTTGAGTTTATTTTTCCAACAGCCAATTTGTTTAACCATACTGTTTTTACGATCTCCTTGAGAAATCTTATAATTTTCGCGATTTTCGGAGTTTATTTTTATTCTATTTATATATTTAATATATTTCAACATTTTAATATATAAACCTCAATTAAATTGAAACTGTATCTAGTTACGCACACTTTTGATAGACTATTAAATCTTTTTTTATTGGAACTATTTAAATTCTAAGTTTTCGATATCGATCGAAAAAACAATACAATTTGAATGCAAATTTCAATCGATATCGAATGCCGTAATTTGCACCTGATTTTTATTTAATTTTTTTCTTTATTTTAAAAACTCAAATTAATATTTTCCTAAAGTTAACTTTTTTTTATAATCAACATTATCAAATCACTTTAAAGCGGTTTAAATAAAAAGCATTTCAATCAATATTTCCACTTTGTATAGTGAAATTGTATTTTATGTTTTCATTAATTTTGAATCTGAATACTTGTTTTATTAAATACGAACATCAAAACGGGTTTAAATAGCATTAATTTTTATCTTATATTTTACGTATTATTTGGAATGTTATGCGGAGTTTTTAAAGAGTTACAACCTTCCGCAACCGTTACCGTTATTTATGAAGTAGAAAAAGCAACTGATATGTTTTTGCCTTGTTTATATTTACAATGGAAAAATATTTCCCTAAAAATGCCGGTAAACTTCATTATGAAGTTTTCCTTCCAATGTGTTTCCTCAAACACATGACTCTTTAATTTCCCATAAAAACTGCACACTCTTAAAACTATAACACTCTCTGAGCATTGAGAGAGAAAGCTTTCAATTAAAAACAAAAAATCCTGACCTACAACAGAATGTTTTAAAAACGGAACAGGAATTTTTTTGTTATAAATTTTGATGTGGATATTAAAGTTTCATGTGTCTTATACATTTGAAAAATTCCTGACCGAACGCACTTTTTCAGGCCGAATACGAACTTCGAAAGATTTTTAAGACTGAACCTGAAAATTTTTTGTTGGATAGAAACAATTTCAACTTTTGTGATTTATTTATTTAATAATAACAAAATTAAAAAATTCATGGTACTAAAAAGTAGTTGTACCTTTAATGTGATATTTACTCAAAAATAAAATACCTTTGTACTTTTGTAGGAAAATGTGAAAGATATATTGAAGACTTAATATTTTAATATGAAACCCTTTTGTCAGTCATAAAATGTTTTGGTTTTCAATAACTGTACTTAGATCTATTAAAATTGTAAATGTATGAATCAAGGAATACGCGAAACAGTGATTTTCACCCACTCCTATAACGGAGTTAAACCACCTGTGCAGCTGCGTTTAAAATTACATTATTTTATGGAGAAAAATTAATATACCTGTTTAAAATAACTTTTAAAATTATTAAAGACCAAAATAATATAAAAAACCAATCTGGGTTACAGGTACTTATTTTTTTACTATTTATATTTTTCAAACCCCTTTTAAAGATTTTGGAGTAAAATGGAAAAATTGTATACAAGATTAGAGTTATTGCAAATATCCAATAGGTCTGCTTAGCGCTACAAAAAACAACATGCATTTTGTTGGTGTAAAATTCCCACGGTTGTCTTACTACTACATAGGGAAAACAAAAGGAAAAACGTGTTTTGTATGCATGTATGTGTGGCAGAAAACAAAATCCGTAAACAATATTATACATGTATAAGCAAAATGTAAACAACTTTTGACAACCTAAGGGAAAACGCAAAATAAACATCTGGCTCCTTGCGCAGGCCTATTGAATAGGCCTTGTCAAATAGTACAGGGATTTATTGCTAAGCCTGTTGAAAGGAAATTGCTATTTTTTCAAGGAGATAGTGACATATCAACATCTACATATACATATAACAACTAAATAAATAAGTTGTTTTTATTTGTTAAAATAGTTGAGTTAAATACATTAAATTTATAAAGTATCACTATCCAGTGTGACACAAACAATGCTGACGAAGGCCGTAGCGGGCCAGAAAATGCATTACATTCTGCTGGTGTCTAATAATTGTAAATTTTTCTGTACATAAATATACTTCATTGCTATCCAACGGAAAGCTAAGGTAAAATGTAACAAGAAAATACAATATAATAGTCTGGTAGTGTGTAAAGTAATTTCTAAAAAATTTAAGGAATAGAGCTATTACAAAAAGCTTTATAAAATACATAACTGAAATTTAACTCATAGAATAAATTCGAAAAATGAAAAATGTTGAATATAATAAAGTTGCTTATGAAAAAGAAATAATTCCCAATATCTATTTGTTAAAATAGTTGATTTATTTTTACTATTATAAATAAGTTATAATTATGAACAAATAAATTATTTTCAGATAAATTATATACTATAAAATACATAAAAGCGACATAAACGATTAAAAATGAATATTTTGTTGAAATTAGCAAAAAAAAAAAAAAAAATGTTTACACTGCTGTTCTGGGGGGTGGGATACTTAGCGTGAGGCGTATTAACTCCATTTCAAGTTGAAAAAGTTTTCTGCCTCTACTCAATGCCTTTTTTTCCAAAGCCAAAACATAAACCAGCAGCGAAATTAACAGCTGAAGTACATATATGGGTATTGAGAGAATTGGTTCACTTTGGATGAAAAGCCATTCAAACATTAAAATGGACTTAAAGCCAAAACATAAACCAGCAGCGAAATTAACAGCTGAAGTGCATATATGGGTATTAAGAGAATTGGTTCACTTTGGATGAAAAGCCATTAAAACATTAAAATGGACTTAAAGCCATTAAAATAGGACCAAAAGCCATTAAAGTGGAATCAAAACCCATTAAAATTTATTGCTGTGTGCAAAACCCATTAAAATGGGGCCAAAAGCCATTAAAATTGGATCAAAAAACATTAAAATGTGAAAAATGGGGTGCAAAAGCCATTAAAATTTAAATCGAATAAAAAATGTTCGTTGGGAAAAAAACTCACTGATGATGATAAGGGGTACGTTCGTAAATGCATAAAAACTGTGCATCACTGCTGCAGTTGTGATGCTGATGCTCGAACTAAATTTCAAAAGTTTCATTAACGAACATAAAATAATAATAACAATGTAATTAACAATAGTGATGACAACTTTAATTGAATATAGGTCCGTTTGTTTACTTTTCCTGTAAAATCCAGTAGGTGAGTAAATTTTGGGCAATTACAAAATTTTACTCTCCAAAATGTCTCTTGCACAAAAAAGTAAGCAAATGGAAAAATTGCAAAAACTTGCCGGTTAATCAAAACAGATGATCACAAAAAAGCTTATTGTTGTATTATATGTGTTATTTAATTGGTTTCACTTTTAAAATAATTATTTTTAGTTTTGCTGCACTTTTAATTCAGTTTGTTTGTTCATTTTAATGTTTTTATAACAAATTGTAGGCTTTTTGTTTGCCTACTTTTGTTTGTATACTTAATTGAATCCAGGGATGCAAAAGAGGGTACAGCTGTACCATTTTTGGTACAATCGAGTTTTAAAAACTACAATGGTACACCAATTGCATATATGGCACAATTTATAAAATTTTCCAGTTTTGTTTTACTTATTATTATATATGAGTATTATATTATTATATATGATTATCTCAATTGTAAGACGTTTTGTAACTTTTAAATATTTAAAAATTTTTAAAATAGATAAAAATATTTATATCTTTTTAGAGCTTATGTTGTTTTAACGTACAAGTGAATTCTTTTGTACGATGTCTTATAAATTTTATTTAAATATGTAAAAGCTATTAGCTTTTATTAAAAATGTTAATAAATGTATTAGTAAATTGTTATGCACGAAGTTTTTGTTGTTAAAATAAAAATTAAAAAAAGAAATTGCACCAAAAAATGTTTGGTACAATTGGGGTCCAAAAAGTAAAATTTTATTAACATATTGGTACAATTAAAAAAATCCCATTTTGCATCACTGATTGAATCATATGTATAAGTTTTCTACTGGATTTTACTGGCAAAAATTTTTTCAGTAAAAATTTGCACGCTCTTGCTCTGACAACTGTCACTTTACTCTCTCAGTAGAAGCTCTCTTTTGCAAATTTCTGTGTAAACGAACGCAGTTCAGTAAAATCCAGTACAAATTTGTACAAATTGTTGCAAATTTTGTGGTAAACGAACACAGCTTATATTGAAACAAACTGGTACAGTTTTCTTATAAATAACAAGAAAAATCATCAAAAAAGAAAAATAAAACGATTTGTTTTGTATCAAAAGTTATTGCATCAGAAGTAAACTGATGCAATAATGGCAAAAATATAATGCACAGCTGGGGCATCAATGCATAAAAAAACTTTTGACCTATGAGAGTGATGCCAAGTTTCTTACAAGTGATGCTTTTACGAACATTAAACTTTAAGCAGACCATACATTCAATTCAATTGTCAACTGAGTCGGTTGTTGTCCAAATCAAAGCGTGTATGGCCTTGTCAGTTGGTTAGTTTGACGGTTGTCGAGTTGGTTGAAGAAAAATCAAAAGATTTTGATTTTTTCAAGTTGACTACTAAGTCTTTCAATTCGATTGTACTGTGAGTGCTCAAGTCTCTTGATCAGCTGTCAAAGTTTATGTAAAAAAAAATCTAAATTTGACAGTTGAATTAAAATCTTTCAATTCAGTTGAAGAAGTGTGTGGCCAAGTATCAATTCAGTTGAAAGACTCAGTGACAACTGAATTGAACCGTGTATGGGGCGCATTACTGATGCGGAAGTGATGCGCAATAACTCCATTTATGAACGTGCACAAGCCCTTTTTTGTGTGCGTGTGTTTGTGGACAGCCAGAAGTAATGATCTTGTTGTTGTTTTGCTTGTTGTAATGATCGAGTGTATACAAAAAGTTGTGGGTAGATAGATAGACAGGCAGACATAGAGATAGATAGATATACAGAACTTGTAGAAGCAATTGGAAAATATTTTTGATAAGCCTTTCTTTTTTGTTTTGAATTAGGTGATGAAAAAAAATTATTGGATGGACAGAAAAAAAGAAAAATAACTAATAAATTGTGAATTAATTAAGATATTAAAAATTTTATAGATGTTGGCGTCTGGCTCGTGGGAATCCCGCCCCATAGGAACATGGGAATATCGCTCGGTGTGGAACGGGTTTCATGTTTCCCATTATTTTTGATTGTGTGCAACAGGACTACATGTGGTGGCATCTGGCAACACCTCAAATAATATGTAGCTCAGCTGTGGGTTTTTTTTCTATACACACACTGTTTGTTAAACTCGCACCAGCCAGACGCCGGCCAAAAAGAAAAAAGTAAAAGTAAATAAAAGTGAAAATAACTTGTTGAACAAAAAAAAAAGACTTAAATAAAATAAAATAACAAACAAAGGAAACCAAAAGGTGTTTTGTTATTCCCTCCGCGTCTCGAGAACCCAGTGGCATTTCAGAGCAACACACTCAAGGGTTGGTCTTCGATACCACAACACAGTGCGCCAATACGTGTCCCACTCAGGATTCAGCAAACTCACATGCCGCTCACCAGATCCCAGTGACCAGGTAACCCCCATCTACCCCCAAACATTTTGGTCCTTCGCCCATTGGAGTTTAAAGGTACGTACTGTGGAATTTAAAGTGCATGCATATACATATTGTGTCGCATTGGAAGTGAGGTTAAGTTGAGCCAATTTTTAAGACGCACAATTTTAAGAGCCATATATTTTTACTCGCCGGTTTACCCGTTACTCGCCCAATTTGTAGTTTTGTGTCTTCTGCCTAAAGATTTTTTACCTCAATTTTACAAATAAAGGAAAAGTGTTGCCAGCGCGCCAAAAAAAATTTTTTTTTAATAAAGTAACTCGGGAAAATTTTTTTTTTTTATTTTTGTTGCCCTTTAAGCGAACTCGCATAATTTTGTAGAGGCACCTAATACTTTTAATAAAAAAAAAAAAAAAAAAATGGCGACTTTTGAGAAATATATTCTGGCGGCAGATGAGATAATAAATATCGAGGTTATGTTGAAAAAGGAAGACTTTTCAACATATACCGGCGAGGCATTTGATTTTGAAAAAAGCGAGTTGGACAAAAGTTGGGAGAAATTTAAAAAAATTTATGACGAGTGTTCCGGTACCATAGAGGAGAAAAAAGAATTAGTGGCAGTGAAGACTAAATATCCTCAGGTGCGGAGAGTATATGTAAAATGTATAAATATTTTGGCCAATGCTAGACAGGTATTAGAAGAAGATAGGCAGAAAAATAAAGCAGTGGTTCCCAATCTGTGTTCTATAACTGTCCCCCCTTGTGATACTGGCGTTTTTCATGGAGATTACGTTTCGTGGCCCACCTTCAGGGACATGTTTACGGCAATCTACATAAATAATTCGAGACTTAGCCCAGTAGAAAAATTATTTTATTTATTTCAAAAAACAGATAGTGAGGCCCGGGATATAAATAGAAATATTGCCCTAACTGCTGAAAATTTTGAGATAGCGTGGAACAATTTAAAGTCCCAATATGAAAATAAGCGCGTTTTAATAAATAGCCAGTTGAAAGCTTTATTTAATTTGGCTCCATGCCGATGGGAAACGGCTTCAGAATTAAAAAGGCTCCAAAGGGAAATTAATAATTGTATTTCGGTGCTAAAATTATATAATGTAGATATTGCCTCATGGGACCCAATTTTTGTGTTTCTATGTTCGGCTCGGCTCTCAGAAAATACTTTACATCTGTGGGAGCAGTCTGTAAAAAAGAAGACAGAGGTTCCCAAATGGGAGGAATTAAATAATTTTCTGACCGATAGATTTCATGCCCTTGAAAGTGTGTCTGACATTATTGTAGCGAACAATACAGCTGCCAGTGGTTCCCAAGCAGGCCCCTCACATAATAGCTCTATGTCTACAAAAGCTAAGCAGTTTAAGGCCCATCACACAAAAGTTGACTCGGGCTCATGTAAATTATGTAAAGAGAAGCACAAAATTAGTGTTTGCAATACATTTTTGAGCATGGACTACAAGAACCGTGTTTCAACATTGAAAAGATTTCGTTTTTGCTTTAATTGTCTTACTATGGGGCATTTGTATGGTGATTGCAGTAGTCCAAATGGTTGTTCTAAATGCAGTAAGAAACACCACACGTTAATACATAGGGATATAGTAAGAAATATTAACAACAATAATCAAAGCCAGCCAAGCACTAGTTCGCAGAGTCAGAGTCAAAATATTCAGAGTCAAATACAGTCCACTAATGTTGCCGGCCCTTCTGGTGTAGTTCAATCGGACCATACATCTGTTGCAAAAAAAGTGATGTTAGCCACAGCCTGGGTTAACATTGTTAGTTTTGGTTCCCGTTACAAGGTACGAGCGCTGATAGATCCATGTTCGGATGAAAGTTTTATTTCGGAAAAAATACAGAAGCTATTGAAGTTGCCGACTAATCCGATTTCTGCAGAAGTCTCAGGCTTAGGGGGAGATATAATTAGTACGTCTTCTAAGATGGCAGTTTTTACGATTGTTTCGCTTTTTGATAAGAACGTGGCGCTTAATATAGAGGCTCTAGTGGTTCCTCGTGTAACTGGTAGTATTCCAACGTATTCTTTTTTGCCCCAGAAGGAGATTGAGCTGCCCAAATTATGTTATGCTGATCCGAGGTTTTATGAAAGCAGTGAAGTAGATCTATTGTTAGGAGGTGATTTATACCCTTCTATTCTTCGTGGCGGAGTTAGGCATGGTATTTTTGAATCGCTAGTGGCTCAAGAATCCATTTTTGGTTTGATAGTTACAGGTCCAACGCCTTCTAAAGTTTCCCCTCGAATACTAAGAGTGTCTCATATGACAAAAGTGGCGATTGATGACCAATTATCGAAGTTTTGGGAGTTAGAAGAAGTATCTCAAAGGCGAATTTTATCAGAAGAGGATAAAAAATGTGAGGAGATCTATAGTTCTACTACCACTAGAAACTCTGAAGGGAGGAGATACACAGTTAGTCTGCCCTTTAAGAATAGTTTGCTGTCGCTTGGTCCCAATAGGCATATTGCTGTTTGTCAGTATTTGAGAAACGAAAAATCCTTAATGCGCAATGCTGAGCGTAAGGCCCAGTACGATGAGGTCCTAAAAGAATATTTAACCCTAGGGCACATGGAAAAAGCAGATGATGCTAGAGGTGACCCTGGTTATTATTTACCCCATCATGGCGTTTTTAAGCCAGAGAGCACAACGACTAAATTGCGAGTGGTATTTAATGCCTCAAGCCCTTCCGCAAATGGCAGAAGTTTAAATGATTTGTTGTTCACTGGCCCTATTCTGCAGGCTGAAATAGTTAATCTGATTTTGAGATGGCGATTTTTTCAGTTTGTCTTTAATGCGGACATTTCGAAAATGTACCGGCAGATTTTTGTGACTCCCACACATAGGCCCTTTCAGAAAATAGTGTTTCGTAGCGGAAATTGCTGATTACCAACTGAAAACGGTGACTTTTGGCATAAATTGTGCCCCATATTTGGCCCTTAGAACCATTCTACAGTTGGCGAATGATGAAGAGCGACGTTTTCCGTTAGGCGCTAGAATCTTGCGAGAAAATATGTACGTAGATGATGCCCTAGTTGGTGCCCATTCAGTTGCTGATGCTTTAGTAGCACGGGAGCAATTAATTGGTATTTTAGATATGGGGGGATTTGAGCTCAGAAAATGGACCTCGAATTCTGAAGAAATTTTAAAAAATTTGCCCCATGATCACCTACTAAATTCTTAATTTTTGTCGCTCGATGAAAAAAGCACTACAAAAACGCTAGGAATTCGCTGGAATGCGGCAGAAGACGTGTTTTTCTTTGTTTGTGAGAAGATAACACTAAAAACCTCATACACAAAAAGAGAGGTACTTTCTACCATTGCTCGGCTATACGATCCTGCTGGTTGGTTGGCTTCGGTGGTAGTTACTGCTAAAATTATTATGCAGCAAATGTATCTTGATAAGATCGAGTGGGACGAGGCTATCAAACCCGTGGCTCTGCAGAAATGGCAGAATTTTGTTGCTAATTATGCGGATATTGAAAAAATTAAGCTTCCACGTTGGGTTCAATATTCGCCTGGCTGTAGTATACAATTTCACGGGTTCTGTGACTTGTCTGAGTTGGCATATGCAGCTACAATTTATGTAAGGGTACAGCTCGAAAATAAAGTTTGGACAAGTTTGCTCACGTGTAAAACTAAAGTGGCCCCAATAAAAAAACCCTTTTTGCCTCGTTTGGAGTTATGTGGAGCAGTTCTTTTGGCAAATTTGGTTGACAGTATAGTACCTACTTCTAACGTGGACAAGTCCCCCCTATATTTGTGGTCCGATTCCACGATTGTTTTAGCTTGGCTGAGAAAACCCCCTTGTAGCTGGAAAACGTTCGTGGCAAATAGAGTGGCTACAATATTGGAAAAAGTGGGGAATAAAAACTGGTGTCACGTTGCGTCAGGTGACAACCCTGCTGATCTAGCAACCCGGGGGCTGATCCCTGCGGATTTGAGAGAAAATAGGCTCTGGTGGCACGGACCTGACTGGCTTAACTTTGAGGAGTCTTTGTGGCCTGTAGGAGCAGCAGAGTTCGAGACGGTAGAAGAGTCGAAAGGAGCTCAAGTGTTTGTTGCTAGATCACCTGACAAAGAAGATATTCTAGACCGGTTTTCCAGTTTATCTCGAGCGTATCATGTAATCGCTTATATGTTTCGATTTGTGGCCCTGGCGAGTAAAAGAAGACGCGAAAACGTCCATTATGATTCTCTGAAGATCTCGGCTGGTGAATTAAAGTTTGTGAGAAATCGCTTATTTTATCTCTCTCAACAAATGCACTTTTCTGAGGAGCTTACCCCTGCTGAACCTGAAGAGCTGTAATCACCCCTCAGTATTGTCAACCGGTGGCGTAAATTGAAGGCCCTCCAGCAAGTATTCTGTCGCCGATGGAAGCAGGAGTATTTGAAGGAGCTAAACAAGCGTAATAAATGGCAACACCCTCAGCTAGACTTAAAGGAAGGCGATCTTGTGGTCCTAAAAAATGAAACAGGCTGTCCAAATGAGTGGCGTTTAGGGCGTATCATCAAGGTTTACCGAGGCCATGACGGCAAGGTTCGAGTGACAGATCTGAAAACGCAAAATGGCGTCATCGCTCGGCCGATACATAAATTAGTCGCTCTACCTAAATGCGACACATAAGGCTTCTCCTTTCCTTTTTTTAACGTTACCCCATATAAATAAAATATCCTCTTCCAGATACTCATGGCCTTTAACCCCAATTTTCGATGCCCCCTGTGCGTGCGATTCCACGCTGTACGGCAGTGCTCGCGTTTTGTGACGCTGGGGGTCGTGGCCCTGCACGCGTTGTGCGAGAATTGCCTGGCGCACTCCCACACCCGGGCCGCCTGCAGGAGCATCGACCGATGCCGACGATGCCTGCAGCAACAGCACAGCTGGCTGCACCCGATGCCCGAAGGTTGCGTGTGGGTGAAGATGACCGCCGCCGTACGAATCCGGGCCCGGTCAAGTGGGGAGATATTTTGGTCGCGGGCACTGCTGGACCCAACCGTAGCCCAATCATCAGTCATGCTGGACGAAGCCAGGGGCTTGGGGTGTCGCGTGGTTCAGGGCCGCACCACGATTGCGGTGTTTTACGGTGTCGCCGATCGCCACAAGCTTGAGGCAAGTAACCGTGGAGGAGCGCCCGTTTGGAAGATCACCCGCGGCCAGGGTGAAAAAGGGGACGCGAAGCGAGGAGGATGCTGCCCCAGCCAACCCGAGGTGGAATTCTCCTGGCCTGTACTACCTAATACTCGGGGCTGACGTGGCTCCTCGCATTTACATCGGGCCGGCGAAAGGAAACTAGGGACCCTGCTCGCCCAGGACACCATTTTCGGGGTGGCGTACTTCGGGGAAGGCGTGCTATGGAGCCATTGAAGGATGCTGACGTTGCCCTTGGAGGCGAACATTTTGTTATTTTTTTTTTGTTGTAACCTTTAATATTGTTTTTTTTTTTTTGATGAATTCCTTTAATTGTAAATATTTTGTTTTCCTCTTTTCTTTTCCTACTTTTAATTTTTTTAATTCTGGCTAACTTGTTAATTTAATTCGTTGAATTTTAAACTTTGAGTTTTTTTTTCATTAATAATTATTGTTTTATTGCACCACCAGCGCAAGGCGGGGTGTATGTTGGCGTCTGGCTCGTGGGAATCCCGCCCCATAGGAACATGGGAATATCGCTCGGTGTGGATCGGGTTTCATGTTTCCCATTATTTTTGATTGTGTGCAACAGGACTACATGTGGTGGCATCTGGCAACACCTCAAATAATATGTAGCTCAGCTGTGGGTTTTTTTTCTATACACACACTGTTTTTTAAACTCGCACCAGCCAGACGCCGGCCATTAAATAAAAGTTAAAACTAAAAATTAAATAAGAAAATTAAATTAAACTAAAGTAAAGACTACAATTGAGGAAAAAGAAAAAGAAAGTGAGTGTTTGTTTTTTTAAAATAAGAGGAGCGCCGAATCCACTGCCTTACTCGGTACAATATAAGGGTGGTTTTATATTGCTCTTCACGCAGCCGCCAGACGATTGGCCATATTGAATCTGCTATCAGCCATCACCACAGCATCGACCGAAGCCCTCATCCAGAACCAGGTAAACCCCATTTACACCCAAACAATAGATGTAATTGATGTTTAAAATTCAGTTACTTAATAATAAAGAATTTATGACATACATATACCTAAATCTTTTCGGATAAGAAAGTGAATGTTATGGAAAGTTAGTCAGATAGACAGACCGGCTTTGTAAAAGCAATTTGTTTTTCAATTTTATTTGGGTGGAAGAATAAACTCAAAGTATTTGTTTTGATTGATAAACGAAAAAAAATGTGTGTAGTAGCGATCGGGTGGAAATTGAAAATTTTGTTGAAATATTGTTGTGGAATATTTGATGTTAATGTAGGTCAAAAATGTTTCTATCTATAAATTATGAATTTATTTACAGCCTAAGTTATAAAAAATAAAACAGGTGAATAATTGGTTTATGCAACGGATTTTGTATTAAAATCCGTTTCATAAGCCCTTTATTAACATGATTTATTTTTTATAACATAGGCCGTTAGTTATTAAAAATTTTATAGATGCAATTGGTGTTTCAATTTTATTTGGAGTGGATAGGGATATATATAACCATTCTTGATAATTCTATATTTTATTCCAAAAAAATAAAGAATTATACACTTCTTTATCGCATAATGTTCGGGTAAATACTGATGAATAATTGATGATTATATAAACGAGTTGAAAAAAAAGTGAAGCGAAATATTCCTTAGCATTTTATTTTAAAACAACTTGAAAAGGTGCGAGATTATAAAACAAAAAAAAAAATTGAGTTTAGATTTTTAGACTCTTTAAGATTTATGAAATCTGGCTTGGAATCAATAGCTAGTATCCTCAATGATCACAATTTAAGTGCAGTTAAAAATATTTTCCAGATGCTGAGAAGTTTTCTCTTATGAAGCGATTATGAATATTTAAATTCATTTGAAAAATTAAATGAAAGGCAACTCCCACCAATTGAGGCATTTTATTATAGGTTAAATGATAAAAAATGTTCAGAAGAAGATTATTTGCTAGCATAAAATATATGGACAGAATTTGATTGTAAGACTATTAGGGATTATATGGAGCTGTACTTAAAAACTGGCGTATTATTACTTACATATGTATTTGAAAACTTTAGAAAATATACGAAAATTGACCTAGAATTATTTACAGATCTAGAAATGTATAATTTTATTAAACGAGGAATTGGTGGTGGTCTTTCACAATGTAGTAAGAGGTATAGTAAGGCGAATCATAAATATCTTAACGATTTTGATCCTACAAAACCTTCCGAATACATATTATATTTAGGCGCAAATAATCCTTATGGTTGGGCAATGTCAGAGCCACTACCATATGGAGGCTTCAGTTGAACGAACGACTTCATTAACCCCAAAAATATTCCACATAACTCAGATGTTGGTTATATTTATGAAGTCGATTTATCATACAAAATAATTGGTGGGAGTAAACATGAAATATTAATTTCTGATCTATCTGATAAAAAAAAATAGGTCATACATTATAAAACATTAGAACAATGTTTAAATAATGGATTAGTTTTGGAAAAGTTTCACCGAATTCTGAAATTTAATCAAAAATCGTGGTTAAAGACATACATAGATTTAAATACGAAACATAAAACAGAAGCTAAAAATCAATTTGAAAACTATTTCTAAAATTGCTCAATGATACTGTGTATGGTAAAACTATGGAAAATGTCGATAAGAGAAAAGACGTTCGGTTCGGTTGGTAAGTGAGTGGGGTCGTACCAATCGCAAGCGATTGGGTGTATGTGAACTTATAGCAAAACCAAATTTTCACAGTTTACTGATAAGCCATGGACTATACAAATGAATAAAACCTTGACATACTACAACAAACCAATTTATTTAGGCTTTTGTGTACTTGATCTGTCATAATGGAAAATGTATGATTTCCATTATGAGTACATGAAACCTAAATTTGGAGATAATATAAATCTCAATTATATGGACACTGACTCTTTCATTTATTCAAAAAAAAAAAACAAAAAAAAAACTGATGATTTCTATGATGATATAAGAGGAGATTTAAATACACTCTTTGACACATGAGCATATTCACAAAACAATCAATTTAACTTTCCTCAATTAAATTAAAAAAGTACTTGGAATGATGAAAGATGAATCTGAAAGTAAGTTCATCAATGAATATGTAGGCTTAAGACCCAAAGTTAATTCTTTCACAGTTGAAGATGATAAAGATGTTAAAAAAGCTAAGAGGGTTAAAAAGTGCGTGGTAGACAATTATACAATAGATGATTATAAACATATCTTATTTAATAAGCAATCACTAGGGGCATGTACATAAGACTGCCATTAGCGCATATGGGATTTTTTGTTTTTGTGAATTTGCCTGATGGCACCCCACAGATCGGTTCCTTTTCCCAAAAAAGTAATTGTTGCAAAATTTTATTCAATTCGGTTGGGGGGAAATGGTGCCTCAAAGCCCCCAAAGTTTACTAAAATCAGCATTTTTGCACAAAAGTTGACTTTGGGCTTGAATAACTCAGCTATTACCCATTACTCATAAAAATGACATATTACTGAAATGAAGGAAATTTAACGCTGAATAAAGAAAGTTTTTGATTATCTCCAACCGTTTTCGATTCAGTTCTAAATAAAAATAATTTCAAACTGTATATGGCCTTTGACATCCATCTGGCATGATTCAATTTTGTAAGTAACGAGTTTGGCAAATCATCTACTCATATCTTATATGCATTTTTTTAATTCTCGGGAGTTGCCATTTTTAGGCACAACATTTTGACCCAAAGAGCTTGTGACCCGAAATTGTTTTATTTCGCTCTTTCTCTCTTAGTTTTCGAAACAACATCGTTTTAAACCTCTAATTTGTCTGTTTTTTAAGAAACTATGGATTTACCCTGTTATATCAAAAAATGCATGGAGTTACCCATTTTTCTGATCTGGTTTTTCAAGCAACTTTTAAATGACAAACTATATCAAAATTACGATCTGACAGAGTGATAGTAAATGAAAAATACTTCCTATTTCTGGTGTTATCTTATTTTTTGCAAAAAGTGAAGTTAACTGGTTGTTCATACGGCCACAGACTTTATAATCTGAAAAAAAAAAAATTAAAAAATATATATAAACGAAAAAGTTATAAAAATTTTAAGCCCCATGGTGACTCTTTGCCCACCCTGTATATGTACAAATATATTTTAGATGGAAATAAATAAAAATAAAATAAATAAATAAAAAATACTTCAGCTAAGTGTGTATGTATGTAAATATAATGGGTGGTAAATTCGGTGAAACTTTAAAGAAAACACTGCTCATATTCAATTAACTTCAAAAGAACCCAGCTTAACATTAAAAAAATCAAGAATTTGAGTTGTGAACCAATCTACAGCTTCTAGACGGATAGTTCCACTTAGATAACATTTTACATTTCTGGAGTAATAGTCTTTAAAATTTGAATCTTTTTTGTGCTCTACCTAAAATTTTAAACGTTTTCAGTTATATATTTTTGATGAAATTCAAACGACTTACAAAGATTAAAAATAAGGACGTTTAAAACTCTGCAGTTTATTGCTGATAGTTTAATTTTCATTTGATATTGAAAATTGAAAAGTTTGTTTCTTTTCTTATTTTTTCTTAAACTACCTTAGCCTGATAACAAGTTTAAAGGTCTTCAGATAAAATCATTATTAAAAATTATGAAAAGGGTAAAAGTTATAAGCAGTTGATGTGAAAACAATATTAAAAATGTTTCTAATAACTAACAACATGTTAAAAACCCTTTAAGTTTTTAGTGTTGTTATGCAGAAAAACCACATTTTCACTGCTATAAACCAAAAGTCAGAAGGTTTTTACAGGATAAAAATTAAAATTCTCTTTTGCTTTAATTAAATTTGTGGCCGTTTTCTAAAAAAAGAATATAAATTAAATAGATAAAGGACAGAAAGGACGAATCCAGTTTACTTCGGCAGAAAAAAATTATTATTATTTTTAACTAAAATTGTGTAAATTTTATTTAAGGAAATAACAAAAAAATAAAAACAATAGTGTTTGCTGTCAGGGTTGGGCAGTTTTTCAAATACTGTATTAGAAATACAAATACGTATTATGAATTTGTATTTTAAATATATTTCCCTTATATTTTGTATTTTGTATTTTAAATACCTGTCACTCTAGTATTTTGTATTTTTTCAAATACTTAAGTTAAATTAGACGTGGCATAACCATAACCATACAAAACAGCTGTTTAAACAAGCCTTATGGGCAACTCTGCATTTGATTATATGTAACTTACCATAACGACATAACCATAAGCATACAAACCAATTGAATTTTGGTTTTTATGGTCATCTTTATGGTTTTCGCATATTGTTTTTGTCACGTCTAATTGGAACTTTATGGTCTCAAATTATATTTTCACAAAATATATTTACAAATAATAAATATAAAAATAAAGTTTATTGGCCATTACGGACATGAATAATTTCATAAAAAAATCATCGTATACACTATTAATCATTTGCCAAGTGTTCTTTATTTTTATGTCCATGGGGTCAATTCTCATTTTGGGGCTAATTGAAGTGAAAACAAATTTTTCATTTTAGTTTTCGAAAGTACTTTTCACTTTATTTTTTCAAAAAAAAATAACTTTCTGATTCTCGTTTTAGTATGAAAAAGTGTTAAATTTCATGCGATGCTATAAAAATTTTTATCAAATGCTAAACCAGAAAAAAAATGATCAAAATATGTCAGGATAAATAATTTTTTTTTAAATTTCAAAAGAAGTCGAGATGAACAAAGGTAATAATATGCTATTGACAACTTTTTGTTGCAGTATATATAATTTTATAAGCTATATTCTGAAAATCGAATTCGAGTAAAATTGAAATCGAACAAATTTTGAAAACGATTTGGAAAGTTTATGGGGCTTTAATTTTTAAGCCACGACTTGGTGTTTTCCCCAAGAATATTATTAAAAGTTCAAGAAATTCCCTATAATCGGCACGGGGCTGTTCGGCATTTAAAAATTTCTCCAAATTTGAAATTATGATTTCTATTTCACTTGCACAGAATTTTTTTTCAACTCTTTTGTCACTAATGCCACTGCTAATGTTTTTGATATTTATTTTTGGCCACGCCTTCTGAAATTTCTGGAAAATGACAACATTAGGGTTTTCGGACTTTGAAATTTTTAAATCAAACACGCTTTTTAAAACTAGTTCATAGATATGATGCCGGCATGGTAAATACAAAAGTTCTTTTTCTAATAAGTTTTCAAGAATCGTAGCTGTTCCGTTTAGACGACCGGTGTTCACTGCTGTTGTATCAAAAACTAACGCTTTCACTTTACCTTGTAAACCCCACTCGTAAACAGCTTTACAAATAGCTAATGCTTGGGCTCTTCCAGTGCTTGTGTCTAAAGGTGGAACCTCGAGTAATTGCTCAATTTCACCGTTGGAGATTATAATAGGGAGCCGGTCTACTTTCTGTTTTCCTTCTAATCCTGGAAGTAGTTTTCCGTCCCAATGCAAACAAACAGTTTCCAAATCAGTATTTTTCATCTTGGCTTTGATTTCATCAACACGTTCTTGCCGCAATTGTTGTCTAGCAGTACGAACTGAATTTTTATTTAGAATGAAATTATTTATGCTCTGACCAAACGCTTCTGCAGTAGCAACGATAATTTTAACAGCATTTCTGTCACTTATTTTGCAAGAATCAAGAACAGCAGCAAGTTTTGGAGTTACTAAATTAGTATTTCCCCTAGCTTTCTTTAAAGGTGGCTCTTGTGCAATATCCATGTCAGAAGCACTTTCTTCACAATTTGAATTTTCCATGTCATAAGCAATTTCTCCACAATTTGAATTTTCCATGTCAGAAGCACTTTCTTCACAATTTGAATTTTCCGGATCAGATAACAAAATATCGTTTATTGGAACAGTTCTGAATAAATCGTTAACTTCTTGTGTACTTTTCTCTCTCCTTTGCAACAATTTTCTTTGCCTCTCTTCAGCTTGTTGTTCGCTATCCATGCCATGCATATATCCTGGTCTTCCCTCTTTTCTCTGATTCAATAAAAATATTTTATCTTCTTCAAATTTCATAATATTCAATGCATTTGCATGAGCTATATCAAATAAGTTTTCCATTTTTTGGGTAAACACAGTTTCTTTTTTCTCTTGTTGTTTTGTCTTCATAGCTGAGTTCTTTTGCAGATTTCGCCATTCATTATAGAGGTTTTCTAATTTTTTAATACAGTGCATTTCTTCTCTTGTAGGAGTTCTTGCCTTTTTCCAAATTATTTGCACTTCTTTTATTGTTAAACGGGCACTTTCTCTCAAGCTCAGCTTAACAACACGCGTATTGAAAAAAATCACTCATGACTTCTTTAACAGATGGCAATTTAGAACTATTGGAATAATTTCCAATCAAATATATTCGCTCACGTAAACACATAGACATGTTAGCACAACGATCACTTGCAGAATAATAACTACTTATAAATATGAAATACTCAAATTCATTTATTGTCGCAAAAATAGAGTTCCGTTATCAAGTAAAGCACAACAACACTTTTGCAAAAACAAAGTAACAAAAACAAAGTACCGTAATCGGCAGCGTAGGTAAGTTCAAACATCAAAACACTTTTGTAAATTCTTTGTGTTTACAGATTTTAAGGGGATATCTGCTTATTAGCGGATTTTCATGTGAAATTAATAGTTGCTGAGATATTGATAGTCCAATGTCAATTTTACGCAAAAAAAGCGTTTTTCTGAACTTTGGGGGCTTTGAGGCACCATTTCCCCCCAACCGAATTGAATAACTTTTTTGGGAAAAGGAACCGATCTGTGGGGGGCCGCAAGATTTGTTTTTTTTTTTAAGTAGCAGTCTAATGTACATACATATGTATACATTCACATCTAAGTTACACGCAATACTAACTTATCAAGTAAATAAAAGAACTTTACATTTTATTGATAGTAAGCGGAAAATAAGAAATGATGAGATTAATACATTTGCATGGCACCATTATCAGTTAGATACTAATAATGGTGATTGAGATATATGTATATTGAGTCACTAAATAATTAGTATATAATATTTATATATTAGCTTGTAGTATTAATATTATATATAATACAAGTTAAGCACGGCGACGGGCGTGCTTTAAAAAAATTACTATGTTGGGCCGCCCATGGGGCCCAACGACCAAACTCACTTGTTGAAATTAAAACACGGAATCGATTTTGTTAAATGACTGTTCGCGTCCAGCACTAGAATTGGAATGCCAAACAGTTAATTTATTTCCGCAAAAGAACCTTACCAAATTATTTTATAAATTGCCTAATCAATAAAAAGAACTTATAAAATATTTTATAAAATGCTTATACTAGCTTAAATTAATGAGAACGATTTAGCAATGTATTTCCCATGATTGCCCAACTTAAGTACGGTGTCGTATTGCAACACACGCTGTCCGTTAATGAGAACGATTTGCCAATATGCTTCCCATGATTGCGCAAGTTAAGTATGGTGTCGTATTGCAACACACGCCGTCTGAGATATTTGCTGAGTCAACTAATATAAAGGTAAATGTACAGTGGAACATAAGATTAAGAGGTAAGTTGGAAAGGTGCGAGGTGTTAACTCCCCCCTCCTTAAAAATCAGCGTCTCGCTGATCAATTCACATCTGTTGTCAGGTCTCCTGGAAGTCTGAGGGATGGCATGGTAATGCGACCGTATATTTTTCTCCATATTAGGGTTAAGATGACTGACACCGCCACGATACAACCGAAGCTTGTGACGTTTGACCAAAGGGAGAGATTTATGTTATTCCTTAAGTTCTGAATATGCTGAATGTTTTTCCCATGAAGTTCATGTAAAAAGTTAACGTCAACTTTATGTGCTTCCTCGTATACATTGGTTAATAGTGGAGGAAGAGCTTGCATCTTCGTGATTCTTTCATTTGCAAAGGTCCTTTCACCAATCGTAATGGTTTCATTAAAGAGTCGTATTAAATACGTTCCATCCAAGCCGGCAGTATTCTTTTCCGAGGACACATTTCCTTTAAAATTCGAAACATACAGGATATCGTCTTCGATTTGCTCAACTATAGTCTCTTCGTTCGACCGGAAGGTACAATTCGCGTTGGTTCCTCTCAGCATTCTTGATAAGCAATCTTCATCCGAAAGTTTTTCTAGTTGATCCAACGCACAAATTGTGATGTTATTGAGGGATGAACAGTGGTTCCTGATCCCATATACGTTCGCGTGGTTTATGAGAACAGTATCATGTTTCAAATCAATTTGACGATTCTGGCGTATAGCCGCCCTAAGTAGGATTTTATTGCACTTAACGGGGTTTACCTTTGGTATTGAAAGCACATATAATAATGACGTTCCGTTCGAAAAAATACTAGGCTTCCCATATTCGATAGCTTCAATTTCATTATTATACGGGAGCGATTCGACCTCTGATATTATTTGATGAATTTCCTCTACATCTAGTAGGTTTGTATTTATGATGCCACCTTTAGCTAGCTGGCAAGCTCTTACGATTTCCTCAATGTTCTCCTTGATTACCAATATCTGATTTAATGCGTCGTGTAAAATTTCATTTGTTTCCGATACGGCGATTTTGTTATTAAATCTGGCCATTAGGTCATTCATTTTTTTCACCAATTCGCTTGTTGTCCCAAACAGGTTACTGTTTACGATGTATTGTTGTTCATTATTCTCAATGAGCCTTTGTTGGCTCCCCAGCACTTTATCCCAATCCGCAGCATCTGGGTTTCCAGCAATCCATTTCCAAGCCGACCCAATCCAGTTTATGGATCTTTTATTTCTTGGAACACCTCTTATTGTTGCGATTCGGTCGCGCGTCTTCTGAAGTTGGTATTCGAACACCTTTTTCTCCCTTTCCTCTTTTGCCAAAGCTGCAAATACGTCAGCGGTCGCTTGAAGCATCTTCTCAAATTCCTCCAGGTTGATCACATGTACAACGCTTAAGTACCCGTTAATAATCCATCCCTCACCATCTTTGATAGTCACTAGAGGGGATTGATACTCAAATACGTGGAAGGCACCAACATATGCGGAAAACAATAAAAGACTTAGGATATAAAAGTTAGTGTGAGTGTTTCTTACAATATGTTCTCAGTGCTCTAAATTGAATTGGTCTTAAGTATTACAATAAAGTATGATATATTTCCTTATAGGATAGAGGTCTAGAACCCTTGATAAAGTTAAATTAGAAAAAAAAAAAAATTTTTTTAGGCTTCCAAATTACAAATCAATTACATGTGTTATAAATAAATAAATGGTTTTAAGCACACCTGTGTGGTTAAAAATTCTTTGTATAATATAGTGGCTATTAATAAATTCTATTTGTATTGATATTAAGATTGTATTCTAATTATAATTCTTATATGCTAATAATAATTATTTTCATGGGCAACTGCAAGGCTTGTTACATCCTCTTCACGTGTGTCTTGTGGTATTTTCTGCCTGCTGTTGTCCGCAGGGTTACCCTGTTATTCTCCAAAACCTTGTGTTTTCTGTAAAGCGGTTTGTGCTTTGGTTTTATTTGCTTATCTCTTACCAATACGTTCTGATTTTCGGCAAAGTCGACGGGATCCGACCTTGTTTCGTTCAGGCGGTCATTGGTTGCTTTTTGGTTATATTCAATGAGGCCACGAATGTCCTCGTTAACCTGGTCACGAAAATCCACCAACTGTTTATAGTTAAACCGTTCGGACCTATTAAAGAAAATATCGGATGGCCTCCTCTTAGTTACTGAATGGATAGTGTTGTTGTATCGGTCAACCGCAATGTTAACCATGTCCCTTGGGCATCTATTTCCCAATTCCCTAGATAAGCATCTATATATCTCGATTAGGGTGGAGTGGAACCTTTCCACTTGGCCGTTCACTTCACTTCTCTGCACCGGGGTAAGGTATATTTCAATCCCCAGTGATCGTATAAAATTCAATGTAATGGGGGACAAGAATCCTCTTTCGTTGTCCGATACTATCATACGGGGTGCAGTAAAGTAATGCAGAACTTTGGTCAGCTTATGCTTCAAGTGTATCGCAGAGCGGTTTTTAATATGGAAGAGTTTTGCAAATTTAGAGAATTTGTCAAGGCAACTAATAAATTTTAGCCCTTGCATTTCAAATATGTCAATATGCAAGATTTCACATGGGTACTTAGGAATAGGTGTCGGCTGAAGCTTCGGTTTACACGGATGTCTATCGTATTTGTTCAGTTTGCAAATTTCGCAGTTTCCTGTGTATTGTCGTACTAGGCTTCTCATGCGAGGAAAATAAAACCTTTCAAGAATTTGTTGACTGTTTTCCTTAGGATTACGATGTGCTCGCTTGTGCTCGTCCTCGATTATCCTACAAATCCTCTCAGGGTTAGTGACGTCTTCAACCAATCGTTGAGTTATTCTTATTTTATATGAAGCAAAGTGGTTCAAATAAACGCTATTCAGTAGTTGAATGAAACATTCGGGAATTTTAATGCCATTGATGACAGCAGGGTTTAAACACGTCTTCAGCGTTTCCGTAAGAGACTGGGAAGTTATCTGATCGATATCCGCGTGGTGTCTGTTAAATCCAGGGTGCGGCTGCAGACTACTACGCAGCTCTCTTCCCTCCCTTATTACGATCTGGTTTCGGAAGACGTTTAAGGGGGCTTCCACATGAGGAATTAAGTCGCTACTGTCCTGTTCAGCGCTATGCATCGTAGCGTCGGATATAACTATTTCTCTTTCCGAAGCTTCATCAGCTGTAATGGTTTCAGATCCAATTTCTGAGGCTGTTATTGTGTCTTCATCACTAAGTGTATTAATTTGATTCAAATTGGATCCCAACCGGGAAAGGGCATCGGCTACTACATTTGACTTGCCGGGTTTATATATAAGTTCGAAATTGTACTCCTCCATCCGGGCCTTCCATCTCTTTAGCTTTGCGTTATGATTTTGGTTCCCCAAAGCGTAAGTTAATGGTTGGTGATCGGTGTAAATTCTAATCCTTTTCGCCCCATATAGATAAGCACGCAAATTTTCCAGGGCCCATACAATGGCCAGCATTTCCTTTTCGTTCGTGGCGTAGTTCTCCTCCGTTTTATTGAGAGAACGCGAGATATACGCAATTGGTTTATCTGCTCCCGAACAGTCCTGGGATAATACAGCGCCAATGGCGTAATTTGATGCATCGGTCGTCAAGTTGAATGATTGATCGAAGTCAGGAAATGCTAAGACTTCTGATGACATTAACAGGCTTTTAAGCTCGTTGAAAGCTTGCAATGCCTCTTCCGTCAAGGTTATGGAGATCTTTCTAGACATATTTGCTTTAATCTGCGCATTTTCGCCCCTGGTAAGATTTGTCAGCGGCTTGGCAATCTTCGCATAGTCTTTTATAAACTTCCTATAATAAGAAGTCATCCCGAGAAAACTCTTTAAGTCTTTTAACGTTCCGGGAGGATCCAACCTCCGAATCGCCTCAACCTTCTCGGGATCCGTTCGTATCCCGTCCCCCGACACAATGTATCCCAGGAAGGATACCTCGGTTCTAAGAAACTGGGTCTTTTCCAGATTTACGCGGAGGTTTGAAGCCAGTAATCTCGTGAATATTGTCTCCAAGTTCTTCAAATGGTCGTCGACATCATTTCCAAAAACTATTATATCATCAATATAGACGTAACAAATCTTACCGATGTACTCCTTGAGAATATCATCAATCATCCTTTGAAAGATTGATGGCGCGTTTTTTAGTCCGAAGGGGAGGCGCAAGAATTCATATTTGCCATTTAACGTGGAAAATGCCGTTTTCGGGATATCCGATTCGTTCATCGGTATCTGATGGAAACCGGAAGTAAGGTCAAGAGTTGTAAAATATTTAGCCTTACCCAGGCTAGCAAGTGTAGAGTTAATGTCGGGTATCGGATACGTGTCGGAGATAGTTACAGCGTTCAGCCTCTTGAAGTCGATGACCATCCTATACTGTTTTTCTCCATCAGGCTTAGGTTTCTTAGGAACCACCCAAACTGGTGAATTGTAAGGGCTCCTAGAAGGTCGAATAATTTCCTGTTCCAGAAGTTCCAATATTTGCTCCTCGACAACGGGACGCATATTTGCCGGGTAAGGGTAGCTTTTGGTGTATATAGGTTCATCGGTTGATGTTCTGATCTCAGCCCTGACTGACGTCACTGCCATTTCTCCCGCTACAAGTGGGCCAAATAAGGGGCCATATTTGTCGATTATGGTCTTTAATCTACATGTTACTCCTTCCGAAACGTTCTCCGACAAATTTACCTCATTACAAACCTTATTTTTCATTGGAATGACTACGCCCGAATTTATCATCAGTGTGTTATTCCTTCTGTCAATTATAGCTCCCAATCCTTTGAGGGTATCGTCGCCTATGATTCCGTCGAAAGATTTCAGTCCCGGTAACAAATAAAAAACTATGACCGTGTCCACCCCGATGCTCTTGAATAGTTTTCCCTCTATCTTACGTTCGATGTTCAGAATCCCGCCTGCTGTTTTGACGGGAAAAGGCTTGGGAAGTTGGGTGCTCGTCTTGACCAGATGGGGGCCCACAAAGTTCTTATTTGCGCCCGTATCCACAAGAAATCTTAAAAGCACCCCGTTTCTCAAAGTGAATTCTATATACGGTATGCTTGAAGGGAGGCTTCCGTCATAAAATTTATCTCGGGTTCCTCCACGTCATCATTGCCCAAGCCACCGTTATCCCCTTCAGCATTTTCTTCATAGCTACTGCCAGATATGGTCACCTGTTGAGATGAGTCGTCCTCCTCTACAAAGGTGTTGAACAATCTTTGCTGTTTGAAAGGATTCGCAATGTTCTCGGACTTGGCGTTTCTCTTAAAACCTCCTGGTCTATTCATGTAGTTTACGTGGCGGGACTGTATCGACTGGTCAACCTCCATTTTCTCCTCGGGTTTCGGTGCTACCGGTCTTGCTGGCAGGTTACGTGGTCCTGTGGGATTATTCCATGGCCTGTAGTGGCGATTTCCTCCGCTCGGGATAAATGGGTTGGATGGTTTCGGTGGCAGTTGAGGTCTCGATCCGGCCAGAGGTAACGCGTTTATCGGTACTGTGATCTGATTCCGAGACACTGGGTGAAGTGATGCGTTCCTCATATTTAAATTTTGCATCTCTGTACACATTCCGTAAGCCTCCGGCAATGTCTTGGGTCTCTGTATAATAAGGAGCCTAGAGAGCTCGCCGTTGAGTCCACGCACAAATACATCCAGTGCCCTATTTCTGTAGGTTTCCACCAGTACATCCACAGTTTCCTTCGCGTAATTTTCGGTTTTTATTTTGTTGATGATCAGCGAAAATTGGTGGTTAACAGCGGCATAGAATTCGTCTATCTTCGATCCCCTTTGTGACAGCTGATTGAGTTGATACTCAAGGGTTCGGATATCCCTTTTATCCGCGTAATGAAGAGATAAGCATTCTTTCATCTTACCCCAGTCGTTCTCGAATATGTTATATGACACCAGGGCGGAATCAGCACCACCCCTTATCTTTTGCCTAATACTTTGCAAAATGGCCCGATATATGGGTTTGGTGCGTACAATCTCGTAGTCAGCAAGAATCGTTTCGACACTGTGAACCCATGAAACGTATTGGGTAGGGTTCCCATCAAACGGTTGTAACTCCTTGACACAGTCCGGGAGCTTACTCAGTTCTCGAAGTTCAAGTTCTGTCCTAGGTGCACGCGGCTGTTCCAATATTGGCGTTGTGGTTGACGATGCGCCAGTCTTAGCTTCAATCAAACGGATTTTGGTCTCTAATAATTTGATTTGACTAAGGGCAGCATTGAGTGCCCCGGTCATTTCCGTAACTGATGCTTTAAGCTCCTCCATAGTATAAAAAGAAATAGGCAGTAACGACAAGCTAGAGTAGCAAATTAAAACCAAACCAAGCTTCGAGACAACTTCGATAGTTTTCAAAAAACTCAAGGGAACACACAGATTCAACAAGCAGGGAAAGAGGGAAATATAATAAAAAAAAATCCTTGCACTTACCCTTGAAACACCAATCCAATTCTAGGCTATATATCTAAGTTAGTTTTTTTATTTTCTTAACGTACTATAAGTTCTCCGTCGCGAAGTACATGTGATTTTATTTTTAGGTTTATCTAAAACGATAAAAAGATTTTTATTCGTATTTTAATTACTCATTTGTTATTAATTGTTTTACAGTCTTGGTTCGTGACTTTTTTATTATTATTTTTTTATTTAACCCTTATTTCACAAGAACTTCTTATTTTGATTCATTAACAAATTTTTATTTTCTTAATAACTTTTTCCCCTTTTTTTTGAATTTCTATTTTCATATTCAATTTTATTTCATCAACTTTTATTTCCTTAATAAATTTTTCTTTCTTTTTTTATTGAACTTTTATTTTCATATTTTAATTTCATTAAACATTTTTATTTTATTAGTAAAATTTTCTTCTTTCTTTTTTCCTTTTTGAATTTTTATTTTAATACCTTAATGTCAATTTCAAATTTTACTATTGAAGGCATTGCACACCAGCCCTTATGTGCCCTTGTCGGAGTACTTGTGCTTTTTTATTGTTTTATGTACAGATCATTTAATAGTTGACTTGATGGAGGATCGTGTTGTCCGGTTTCGAGCAGCAATAGCTGACGTACTAGGCCACGATTTGTCTCACCCCGTGAGTTTTTCCTACCTTTACTCATTCGTAATTGGACAAAGGATTGACCCCATCCCGCTAAGTAGTGTAGGTTCTAATGTTGACTACAACTTGCGAGGATGTGGTTGTCCGTATCCAACTGAGTCGTGCAGGTTCTCATGTTCACTACAACTTGTAAGGATACTATTTGGCCGAGTCCATACTGAGTTGTGCAGGTTCTTATGTTTACTACAACTTGTAAGGATATACGGCATTCATTAGTTGCGAATGAGTATCTCGAAGGAAAACTTGCACGTTTTTCACAGTAAACTTTATTTATTTATTAATATTGGTGACATAAATAATTTTTTACGTACTGGAGGGCCTGGAGTTCAGGATCGCAGTACGCTGGGACCTCTTTGAGGGCCCATATTGGTCACTTCCTTTTCACTGGTTATAGCACAATACTCACAGACTCCTTGGCATATTTAGCACTCCTAGGGGCCATACATTTTTTCACTTTATTCAATATTCCTTTCACAATAGTGGATTTAAAACCCACCAAAAAAAAAAAAATTTTGCAAGTTGTGTAAGTTTTCTACATTTGTTAAACACTTTAACTTTTTTAGACATTGACTTTTAATTATTTTGCAAACACTTTTTTGTCACGAACCAAGCACTTATTTTAAGGATCCGGCACATCCTTTTATTCGCGGCCGGTCCCTGCTCGGGCGCCAGTTAAGCACGGCGACGGGCGTGCTTTAAAAAAATTACTATGTTGGGCCGCCCATGGGGCCCAACGACCAAACTCACTTGTTGAAATTAAAACACGGAATCGATTTTGTTAAATGACTGTTCGCGTCCAGCACTAGAATTGGAATGCCAAACAGTTAATTTATTTCCGCAAAAGAACCTTACCAAATTATTTTATAAATTGCCTAATCAATAAAAAGAACTTATAAAATATTTTATAAAATGCTTATACTAGCTTAAATTAATGAGAACGATTTAGCAATGTATTTCCCATGATTGCCCAACTTAAGTACGGTGTCGTATTGCAACACACGCTGTCCGTTAATGAGAACGATTTGCCAATATGCTTCCCATGATTGCGCAAGTTAAGTATGGTGTCGTATTGCAACACACGCCGTCTGAGATATTTGCTGAGTCAACTAATATAAAGGTAAATGTACAGTGGAACATAAGATTAAGAGGTAAGTTGGAAAGGTGCGAGGTGTTAACTTACATGTAAATATAATAATGCATGTAAATATATACATTAGACTGACTCAAGTTGTATGGAGCCGAAAAAAGTGTTTTAGTTACCCCTCTGAAAATAAAGGCTGATATGTTTTATGATGATTCCCAAAATATTTTGGTTCTCAAAAAGTTTATTTAACAAAAAAAAAAACAACAGTTTTTATTCTTTATTTTACATAAATTAAATAAGAAGAAGAAAAGTAAGTATTATAATTTATTAAAAAAAAGATTATATAACTTTTCGAACAATTCCAGTTAAAGGTGTGTACTCCATCATACGATCGTGTAGGATTACACAATAAGCATTTGTACTTTGTGGTATTGGGCTACTTGTCTCAAACTCAATTTCCACATCGATAGGTCCATTTTTAACTATTTCATTTTGCTAACTAACATCAACTACTGCAATAGGAATATTTTTTTTAATTTCTCACAGGAAAGAAGAGGTTGTGCTTCTCAAATACAGTAATTTTGTTGAAACAAAATAGCGTATCGATTTAAATCATCATATAGATTCTAAATTTAAATGCACTTTAACATTTTTCAAATCTGAATGTATATATTTATTATCGTTTTCTAATACGAAAAAAAGAAATATTGGCCTATCTCTATTCACTGATAGTTTAATATTCCAGTTGTGATTTCTGCCTCCGGAAAATGTTGGATTAAAATAACAGTCCCAACTATAAGCGAAATGCTATTGTAATCTTCATTATTTGTTTTTTTCGTGTATCTGATATGTGAATATGTGGTATTCTCAATGTTATGTTTTTAATCGATTAACTCCATTTTTCATTAGCATCTGTTGAGTAATACGATTAATCATTATTTAAACTTCGTAAAAGAATAAGTTCATGTTCACTATTTAAATTTATTTTATTGAAATCCTTAGCAAATCCCAATTGTAGTTTAAGGGGCATATAAAAATTTAATTTTCGCATTGACAGGTCTTCAGAAATATTCCACCCTGCATTTCTCCTCATTCATTTAGTGATACATAATTCTTAATTGTACTGGATATTCCCAAGTATCGAGTACGATCAATTTCAACACCATTAATTGCATACCGTATTTCATCAAATAAGTATGCAATACAATTATTCCTCAATCTAGTATTCTGTGAAGCTTCTTCACCTTTAGTGTTTTTTATGTTTCCTTCTATATTTAAGTAGCTTTCAGACGGAAGAACATATAAGTCTTGATTTTGTAGTGTAATTCGAATTTCATCATTGTTTTTAAAGAAATGAATATAGGACACATAGCTGTGATAATCTTTTTTTATTATTAGTCAATTCACAAGGTATCCTAACATGTCATATTGTCAAAATGTCCTAATATTTCACAATGGTTTAAAAATATTGTTGTACGGCTCAGCCGCTCAGCGCAGGACTTTTCTGATTAATTACGACAGCACAATAAACACAGCAAGCAACGTTCTATTTATTTAAGACACTTTTTGTTAACAAACCAACAACAATATTTTTAAACCATTGTGAAATATTAGGACATTTTGACAATATGACATGTTAGGATACCTTGTGAATTGACTATATATATTTTCATCAGAATATGGTTTTTCAATTACATTGAGTATATCAGACATTTTGCTTTATTTTTAACTTAAGCAATTTTAAAAATGCTGTATTTTCTTACGTTAATGAATCTCTTGTAGCTTTAATATGATTAGTAGTAATGTCTCTATTAACTTTAATGTGCTTAGTTTTATTGTAAATGATCATTTTTCCCTGGGTCTTAGATATAATCTAAGTGTTATTTCTTCGCCTCTGAAATTTACTACACGATTTTCTTGGTCAACAAACCAAATTTTCAGATATGTTATTTCTTTGATGTTTTCTGGTAAATAAATAAGGTATTAGCAATAACATCTAATTTATACCCTGGTGGTACGTCTAATGCGAATTCGTGTAGTATATGTGCGGGAGAATTATTCATATATGCTCCTGTTATGATGTTACACTGAATTTGTATAGCATTCACTTTTAATATATTTACAGGTTGATTTGATATATGTTTCATACCAGCCTTTAAAATTTCTTCACTAAAACCTAACAGTTTACCAATGGATCGTTTTCGATTAAATAAAATTGCTTCGTGGGAGGAAGTTATTTTAATTTGTAAAGTATTATTATTAGCTTTAATGAGAATAGTTTTATTATAATTTTCAGCTTTATACTGCCCAATTATATAATCAACAATATCTTGTAACTCGTATGATCCAATAGGAATTTCAATTTTTTTATCTCCTATATGAAATAAATTATTATCATAATCTACATTGGGAATAGAGTTGTATAAATGAAAATCAACTAGAACATTTATAGTGATCTTTTAGATCTATTGGTGGGAAATAATTTGCCGTTAGGATTGATGAATTTCCACTTAAAGCTAAAGTAATTGACATCTTGAATGGTAAATTGTAAATGAAATGAAAATGCTTGAGTTTTTTGTTTTATTAAATTTATACATTTATTAGAAAAACTTTTTTTTTTTTATTTGTTTTCTTATAATATTTCATTTTTACTTATCCAAGAATTATGTTGGTTTGGAAAACCTAACCAATTAACATACGCTTTATCACCTTTTTCTTTTAAAATTTTTTCCACCAGAAATGTATTAGGATAACGTGTACGACGTATTTCTTCCTTGTAAAATGCGCCTTTTATACGATATCCTTGATAGTCTTCAAGTAAAAATGTGATTGGGTAGGTGTTCTGTATCGTTTTTATTTTAAATATTTCTGAAGTCCAGTTCGGTGTATAACCTTTTTCAAATATATGTTTATATTCAGGGACCGTAACAGTTATTCATTTTTCATAAAAGTCAGATGATAACAGTTATTTTTTTATTTTTATTTTTTCGATCAAAAATAACAGTTATTTTATGATTTTTATTTTTTTGAACAATAAAAACTATTATTTTTTTATTTTTATTTTTTCGATGAAGAATAACAGTTATTTTTTGATTTTTATTTTTTCGGGCAAAAATAAAAGTTATTGTTTAATGAAATGTACGTATTATAATTATTAAGTTGACTTTAAATATTTATTTTTATGCGCATAAGAAATCCCAATGATGATCACACATTTAAATAAATATTTAAAGACAACTCAATAATTATAACACGTACATTTCTTTAAAGAATAGCTTTTATTTTTGCTCGAAAAAATAAAAATCTAAAAATAATTGTTATTTTTGTTCAAGAAAATAAAAATCAAACAATAACTGTTACGTTTGTCAAAAAAATATAAATAAAAAAATAACTGTAATTTTAAACCAAAACTTTAAAAATCATAATATTTTATCATAGAAAAGTTCATAAGGATCAATATGGTATACTTGAATCAGTTTGCCGGCATTTACTTCTATATGCTTTTTTTGTTTTGCAATTTTAAAAGTACTGTTATTTTCGGTCCTTGTTTATATTTACTTATGCGAACATAGTACCCAACATTAAACCGTCATGATTTAAACATTTTTAAATTATTATATACAGTAGAGCGACTCAAAAAAAAGTGATTTTGTTACCCCTCTGAAAATAAAGGCTGATATGTTTTATGATAATTCCCAAAATATTTTGGTTCTAGCGTTGACCATCCGTGAGCTGGACCGTTTTTAAAAAAGGTTTTTCGATTTTTTTTGTACTTTGCTCCAAGGCGACATAAATAAAATTTGGTATCATCGAAAAGAGTTTTTTAAGCAGCATCCAATGGTATATAAGACTTTACCACTTGCGACCTACTAATTGAGATATTTAAATAAATACATATTTTCGTTTCGGGGTTTCATCGAAATTCTACGTATGTGGAAGTAATGTTCTGCTTTTTAAATTGAATCTGTTTTAAAAAAATGTTAGTGTATTTGTTTTTTGTAATAATTCACATAAAACGCGAAAATCTTTTTTTCATATATAAGCAATATGGGTATAAAAATTTTTCAATTTATCAAAATGTGAAAAATACAATAAAAAAATATATAATTAATAAAAAAATACGTAGAATTTGTATGAAAACCCGAAACTGAAATATGTATTTATTTAAATATCTCAATTAGTGGGTCGCAAGTGGTAAAGGTTTATATACCATTGGATGCTGCTTCAAAAACTCTTTTCGATGATACCAAATTTTATTTATGTCGTCTTGGAGCAAAGTACAAAAAAATTCGAAAAACTGAAAAAAGATCTTTTTTAAAAATGGTCCAGCTCACGGATGGTCAACGCTAGAACCAAAATATTTTGGGAATCATCATAAAACATATCAAGCTTTATTTTCAGAGGGGTAACTAAAACAGCTTTTTCGGCTCCATACAACTTGAGTCGGTCTAATATACAGTATTCAGTAAATATCATTCATGTTCAGGTTTTACATCCATAGGTGCCATTTTTATTGTAATGTGAGTTTTTCTATTATAGTGTTTAACTAGGTTTTTTATCATTATCAATCCAGTGAAATGTTTCATTATAACTAAATTCTCTCCACATCATACCTTTTAGTGTTCGATTAAAGCTTTCAAGAATTGAAGCTTTCATTACACTATATGTAGAGTAAGGATTAATTGAATATTTACGCATTAGTAAACCAAACTCCTTATTAAAAAATTCTTTTCCGTCATCTGTTTGTAAATTTTTAGGTCTTCGCCCTTTACTAAGTATTTCCTGAAAAGCTTTGAAAACTTCATATGCGGTTTTTGCTTTAATGGTTGCATCAATATTTTGAAAATGTGTCAATGATTGTTATCATATATTTGTATCCGTTGTTTATAATGGAAAAGTTACCCATTTCTACTAAATCTGCTTGCCAAAGATCATCAATTCCCTTTGTTATGACTTTCCGTCTTAAGAAATTCTTACGCGCTTGGGAATGTAGTTAATTTATTATCGTTATTTTTCCATTATGTTGTTGTGATGAAAGCGTAATCATTACTCTATATATGTCAGAATTTTTTTTATTTAAATCTTTAATTTCATTTCTAATAATTAAAACTTCTTTGTTTATACCCCTTTTTAAATGTTCTTGCATATGGGTCATTTGTGTATTCACATAATTTTTGTTAACAGCATCTGCACCATTCATTGGAAGTAACAAATTTAAAATTCTTTTATTCTCTATATCAAAATTATTTCCGTTGAGTGTGATACCGAAATTTTTTTAAATTTTGTTTCTTGTTATATCTGCTAAATATTTTTGATTATAGTAATGACCAAATTTGTCAACAGTCATAATTTTTATTTATTTAAAATATTTTTCAATTATATTTGCTTCCCTTAGTTCTTCGGTTATAGATATTATTTCATTAGAATGATTATTGTTACCAGGATGTTGTGATGCTATTAACAGCCTCAATCGTTCTACAATTTCATTAGGATTATCCCAGTATATAGAGTTTGGTTTATTAAGATTAACCTCCATTAAACCCTTGCCAACGTGAGTAGTTGTAGTAAACAATTTATTAATTATTTTTTTATATTTATAACCTCTGTTTCCATTAATTTGATTATTAGGATCATAGTTCCTTCGATGTGCGTTTGTATCAAGTAAAATAAGTTTATATATTGCTAACTCTGACGAATCAAATTGTTTTGGATTTTTATGAAAAAGCAATGAGTACAACCCTGGGGTTAGTGCCCAAGATTTTTGACCTATAATTATTTTATCATCAGTAAGCTTTAAAATAGAATGTCCAAACTTCCAGTCTCCATTTTCCCTTTTATGAGATCCAAATATAGAGTCAAGCTTTTTTCATTTTTTCCATTTAGGGTTGATAAATCAAACTCCCAATCGGATGATTGAGAATAAAATTGTTAATTTTTCGATTTATCATTTACTTTATCTTCACTATTACTATTATAGTCTTCTTCTTCTTCTTTATCCCTTTTTATTTTATTAGGTGCTGAATTAATGTTTTTCTCGTTCAATAATTTTTTCTTAGGAGTACTGGTGAATATAGTATAATTTTCCGTTTTTATTTTAGTATTGTGCTTACATTTATGTTTTTCGTCTGTGGGTATTGTTAGATTTGACGAATCTGACAATTTGACTAGTTTCTTTAAAGGATCTGTTAAAGGTTTAAATGTTCTTTATAAATTATTAAATTTTTCCAATTCTCCAAGCCTTTTGCTTTGAAATTTTTTCTTAAAATTTTTTTTGGATTTAACCAACTCTTTTAAAATATTTTCTTCCATGATTATAACTTTAAACTAGTGTCGTCACCAACTGGGATCCTGGAATAACTCGTAGTATACTCGAAACAGCTAAACAGTTTTTTATAACAGCTAAACACCTTCTTAAAACAGCTAAAGAGCTTCGTGGAATAATTTTAACAGTTTTCCAAGTAGAATAAAAAACGTATTTAATATTAATAGGTATACGTCTAATGTAGTTAGTAGTAATTATATATATGACTAAATCTGAATGAATAGATCAAAACCTTTTCTATAACGTCCTTGCTTCATTTCATCATCTATGCTTATTATAAGAAATTCATATTTATCCTTCCAACATTCTCCGCAAATGTAACGAAACATATTTAAACTCACGTCACTGCCAACATGATCATTGTAGATATGCTTTAAATTTAATTCATCTTGCTTGAATAAAATAATCATATTTGCATTATCACGTACTAAATGTATTGCAATATGTGTATAAGTCTGACATAAATAAAAAGAATCAATATCCTTATGTCTCCCCATACAGAAATATGATATTATATTACATATATTGCTATTCACAAGCAACATCTTTAAATATCATAATAGAATTTATTTTAGCTTTTTCGGGTGGTATGACATGTTCATTGTCTGAAAATGTATAAAGTCCCATACCCTTTACTGATGAAATTAATCTTGACAGATATTTATATTTCCGTTGATTTAATGATTTTGAGTATATATAAATATTTTTAAATTTTAAGCCATTTGGACTTTCAATCAAACTAAGCATTATGTTTGTTTTGCCACAGTTGGAGGGGCCAACTATTAGTGCTCTAATAGAATTAGGTAAAAGGCAGATATGTTTAAAAACATTTCTGTTTTCCGTTAAATCCAAGTTTCTCACTGAAATATTCGATTGCTGTTTTACCAAACGCATCTTTTTAACTGAAAGCATACGTTTGCTGTATATTGCGTTTTATTATTTTCGAGTTTTTTTTGATTGTGTATAAAAATTTTTGATTGTGTATAAAAATTAAGTAGAAAACAATTTGTTTTTGGAAAAGGACTTAAAAAGCTTAATTAATTCACTACCACTTGAACTTCATTTACCGGGTTATCAATTTTGTGGACTATGAACTAAATTGGAAAAACGATTACAAAGAGGTGATAAAGGAATCAATCCCTTGGATGAAGCAAAATTCATGATATTTCTTATTCCCAGAACACTGATATTCATAAAAGGCATTACGCAGATAAAGAACTAGCAGAAAAGGCTTGGAGTAGAATTAAAGCTAAAGATAGTACATTTGGAGAAAAACTCAACGCATACCTTGTCACTAACGCAATGAAGTCAAAAGTTAAATTGGAGTTAGGAGTAAAAACTGGCAACCAAAAGAAAAAGTGTAGACGAAATATTTTTAAGAATGCCGTTAAATCAGCAACCGATATTTTAAAAAAGGGAAAACCAAATGACATTAAAACTGCACGAAAAGCTATCCAACATTCATTTCTTGGAAAAAGTCTATAGTAAAAATTCCTATAATTATCAACATACCTTGCATCTTGATGCTTAGAAAAGAGCATACAATTTGTAGTAAAAACATTTTAAAGACAAACACTGGATTAAAGGTGCAGCAACAACTAAAAATAATTATTTTCAACCTCAAGCGAATTAAAATAGTCTAAATAACACATATTATACAACAATAAGCTTTTCTGTGATCATCTGTTTTGATTAGCCAGCAAGTCTTTACAATTTTTTCATTCGCTTGCTTTTTTGTGCAAGAGCCATTTGGAGACTAACATTTTCTAATTGCCCAAAATTTACACACCTACTGGATTTTGCTGGAAAAGTAAGCAAACGGACATAATTTAAGACAACAGCATCATGCTCGACATGGTTTTCGTAACTACATTGTATTTAACTCAGAGTTCCGAAAAATTCATATATGATCGCTCATATTTAACCATTCATGAATGAGGAATTTAAAACGTGTAATTTTTTTCACAACTATGAATGAATTGTGAATTTTTTTGCCATTTCATTCATGAGCGTGAGGAAAAATAAATTTTTTCCTTTCCTCAGTCATGAAGAATGAGGAAAAAAAAATTTTCTTAACGCTCCTCACCAGTAATGTTGTTGTTGCACGACAGTTTGCATGACCACAGCACGAAATGCCTTTGTGTGTAGGCAAATATTATTTAAAAAAAAAACTAAAAGAACTGCACATATCGTCAACTTAAATGCAGAATAATATAACATCACAGTTTTGATTAGAAGGAAAAAAACATTGTAAATGGAAATTAATTGAGATATAAAAGCAATTTTAAATATTTAGGATAAAAATGCGAAAACCGATTTTTTTGATGGAAAAATATTATTTTTATTGTTATTAATTTAGTTTTGTGTGTTACGTTATTTTAATATGTAATTCTCTGAAACAAAACGACGAAACATCAACGAAAGTATGATAGTATTAAGTTAAACAAACATTTAAAATATTAAATAATGAAATGTTTTTGTTAAATACCTGTACCTGTAGTATAATAGAATATAAATATCATGCATGCACTTGGTTATAAATGAAATACTACATTTAAACAATAAATTTAAAAATAGTTAAATACACATATAAAAAATATAATCACACAAGTAATACATACATACATATGTAGGATAATTAGGTTTGCGTTGACATGGTGAAACCAGTTTGATTTTCTGATTCAGCGCAGGCAGTACTGCATTTGAGAACGTAGATTTGTTATATTATTAGAGATATTATTATGACATATTATTTATAATAAGAAGTGGATTAAACTAAAAAATGTACTTCAATAAATTTAACTATAAATTGATTTTAAAAAGCCAACTTTTCCATTATAAATAACGTGTGTTTTGATCTCCTAATAATGAATTTTCTCAATTGAATTTTTGACTCATATAAATACATATATATTTGTCTCCATATAAGGAATTATTTCAAAAAAAACTTCTGTAGCCCATACTTATAACGCTATATACGGGGCAAAAATTAAAATTTAAATAGTTAATTTCTGAAAAATTTAAGAGTAGTATTGATTGCAGCCCCCGTATTCAGTGAACGAAAATGTTGTACAAAGAAGCAATTATCCTAAAAAAATACTATTAGTATTAAATAAAGCCGTAAAAGGAATAACACAAAATATAGCTAAGCAATTTAGATTCCAGCACTTTATAAAAAATGCTATTATTCTTAAGATGTATAAAACAAGTAATTTATTATTTAACACAAAAGGCTTTATAACAGTCTTTTTGAGGATATTGATGAAGGACGACTGAGAAGAATGCAATCCTAACAAAAATACCAGATTATTTTTAATAAACGTGAAAAAAATATTTCTATTGTATTATAAACATTCTATATTAATAATTAAGAAATATTCTGATCCAATAGCAACAGATTCATTATAGGGAAATTCGACTGTATTAAAATTTAATAAAAAGTATATACATATGTGCATATATAAACTCATAAGGCTGGAAACGAAACAAGTGATGGAAAAATCATATCATAAAAATAATGACTGTCTGCTGGAAGCAAAAAACTAAGGACCTGCAAATGGTATTATTTATTCTTGGAAATTCTTAGCGTATGGGAGTGCAATGGGTTAAGCTGAGAAATTTCTAACAGTCCAATGAAGCTGATAGTCATACTTAATATAGGTTTTGCAATACATATATATATATATATATGGATTCGGCTTATATTAATTTTGCAGTACGGTTTTTCTTTTTGCTTATGCAATAATTTGCAGTTTGATCACTTATTCCACTAACACGTTCAGAGTATGAAACAGAATACCCATTTTTGACTGAAAAAAAAATTAATGTGTTCGTAAAAATATATCAAATACTCTGCTATTTTTTTAATTTAGGAAATTATATACTAAATGATAAGCCATTTTTTATTTTGTTAATAGCTTGGACATTTTTTAAGGTGGAAGTTTAAAATTTTTTACGTGAATCGTAATCAATAAAAAAGTCTATTTCAAAATTTTCAATGATACATTGCTTGGCATTTTAGCAAACGATATGTACCTATACTGTTGTAAAAAATTCGTTGATGCTTTTAAAAGGGAACGTTTTTTTCTTAAGCAGACATAAAGGCAAAACTCATTGAAAAAAACTCCAAGTACTCAATACGTGTTGTTGTTGTAATACAGTTTTGGTTTTACCAATCAGAAACGGGGGGGGTGCTTTAAAACCATGGGAGATAAGGCCATGATGGCTTTATCTCTCATTCAATAGGGACATAAAGCCTTTTTTCATTTGAATGGGAGATAAAGCCATCATGGCCTTAGCTCACATTAGCAATATTAGAAAAAGGCTTTATCTCTCATTTCAGTTTTGAAGAACTTTTGCATTTTACATTGATTAATAATAGATTTTTCCTTTTACGAAATCTGGCTTCGCATACTAGAGTTTTTCTGCGTGGCGGCCTGCGGCCGTGCTTAAGGGTTTTCTCCTCCAGTAGGACGCGGCAGGTGGCTTCGCTGAATAAAGTTTTCCTGCGTGCGTCACAAGAATAAAACAATTTCTTTTCCCGGAAACACTAAAGTAAAGTATTGGAATCTGGCTTCGCATACTAAAGTTTAAAATATGGCTTTATCTCTCATTTGCGAAAAAAAAGTATGGCTATATCTCTCGTTTCGCAAAATTTTAAATATGACCTTACCTCTCAATGATTGGGCAATAAGGCCATTATGGCATTATCTCCCATTCAATTGAGCAATAAAGCCATATTGGCCTTATCTCACATGGTTTTAAAGCACCCCACCCCAGAAACTGGGTTTTTTCGTTGATAAAATTTTTCTTAAGTAGGTAACAAATATTTGTCCCCCTGTGTCTCCTTCTGGCTGACATGATCTTTGTGATAGTGCCGCAACTGTGTCTCACTTCCGGAAGTGCGATGAAAACTTTTCACACCTATTTCAACACTCCAAAAATGCAACAGTTACAAATACCGAACAGCCGACTCCAGGGCAAAACGCTTCTACAATTGAAGCAAATATTAGTATTATGGAGCTAAACATGGCACTAAATAAATTAAAGGGTAAAACGCCCGGTTTAGACCGTATATCATATCCAATGATAAAAAATTTGTCACAACAAGTCCTCAAAAGAATAGTATTACTATACAACAATATTCTCGATAAATATGTCCCTTAGATGTATAAGACCAGTTTGATTATACCCATATTAAAACCTAATAAGGATAAAACTATCTTATCATCCTATCGTCCAATCTCACTCAATCCATGTTGCTCTAAAGTCTTAGATAAAATTATAGCCAATAGGTTGTGGTGGTTTATCGCAACAAACAAACTTTTAAATAGCCATCAATATGGCTTCACTAAAGGTAAATCTATTTCAGACCCACTTGTATACTTAGATTTTAAAATAAGTCAAACACTGCAGAACAAAAATCACTTATCTATTATCTCCCTAGATTTTGACAAAGCATTTGACAAAATCGGTATACACTCTATACTAAGCCAACTGGTAGAATGGAAAATAGGCCCAAAACTGTACAACTATATAAAAAGTTATTTAACTAATAGAAAAATTATTGTGAGAAATAACTACTGCTACTCAAAATCCCAACCACTTTATAATGGAATACCACAGGGCTCACCACTCTCAGTTGTATTATTCTTGATTGCATACAACAAACTTTCACAAATAATATCATTTCACAAAGAGCTTGACTTTATTGCTTACGCCGATGATTACAGTATTATAAAAAAACTAAATAGGTCTAAGAATCAGAATATTGACTTCAACTCTGTTATTTCAGACATAAAAAATTGGTGTAACTTCTCAGGTGCTAAGTTATCTTTGGAAAAATGTAAACAATTGCACATATGTAGGAAACAGAATTGTTCTCCTATAGTCTACAGTAATAATACGGCTATTGGGTCAGTTAGTAGCCTCAAAATTCTTGGAATAGTTTTTAATAACCGATATAGGTGGAATTCCCATATCGACCACTTAAACTTATCTCTCTCCAAGAGACTCAACATTATCAAATGTCTGTCATCAAGAAAATTTGGCTGCAATACCTCCTCTCTTATTCATGTACTTAAATCGATTATAGTAGCGAAAATCAACTATGGTATATTCTTATTTGGGCATTCACCTAAAAGTACGCTAAACAAATTAAAAACAAACTTTAACTCAGCCTTGCGTCTCTCGCTAGGAGCTTTCAGAACCACCCCAATAAGAAACTTAATTTTTGAGGCTGATGTATTATCAATTGAACAAATGAGAGAGTTTGCCACTTCAAAACTTTTCAAGTCTATAATGATAAGCGACCAGTGTCCACTTTCAAAACTTTTAAATAAGTCTATTAAACAAAAAAAAATTTCCGGAATTCCATCAATATTAACACGTACAGTGCTAATTACTAAAAATCTAAACATACCCATCAATATTAATCAACCCTCTCCTATAAAATATCCCAGTTGGACTCTCGATCTGGAAACAATCGACACATCCATCAACGTAAACTAAAAATCTATAACGAACACCGAAATATGTAAGCAACGATTCAATGAAATACAGCACAAATATAACGACCATATGTTTTTGTATACAGACGGCTCTAGAACCAATAATGGAACAAGCTATGGTGTTGTAAATAATGGAAAAACTTTAATTAACTCAATTCTACCTGAATATAGTACCAATTTTCTGCCGAAATCATAGCTATCTATGAGGCTCTTAAACTCATACGGAACTCTAGAGGCAGATATGCAATCTGCACTGACCCCCTCTCGGCCTTAGACGCAATAAAAAATGTAAACAATGACCAAATATATCCTAGTTTGATTCGTCAAGCTATCATTGAAAGACAACCCTACATTACTTATTTATAACTTATTTGGGTTTCAGGACACGCTGGAATTAGAGGCAACGAAGCAGCAGATGAGTGTGCAAAAGGTGCTCTCTCTCTGCTCCTCTCGTAACAATCTTTCCGCAGATGACATATCAAACTTCTTAAAATTAAAATATCGAACAAAAAAACTAGACAACTGGCGCCAGACCACAATATGGTACAGAAATAATAGTCCCTCAAAAATAAATTCCAACAGTATCTTTAAAAATATTAACGATAACGTTCTCTCAAGAAAAGATCAAATCAAGATAATACGTTTGAGGCTGGGTCACACTCGAGTCTCCCACGAACATATTATGAACAGAAATATATCAAACTCGTGTCCTTTTTGCGGATTCAATCCGATAACCATATAATTTCCATTTTACAACTTTTTTTGCTTCTCATGTAAACTTATGAAATTTGATGTTACAATATTCTGCATTTAATATGACGATATGTGCAGTTCTCTTAGTTTTTTTTTATTTCAATAATATTTGCCTACAAAAAAAACAACACACACAAGAAATAATTTTACAAAAAAAAAAAAAAAGAATACACGCAGGCTGAACGTGCTGCCCAGCGGGGAGAATTGGAAGCGATTCTCTTTTTAGGCCTTTAAGAAGGGTTACAGTTTAATTTTTAGTAAACTTTATCTTATTCCACTCTGCCTTCTTTGAAAAAGTCTTTTAGAAAGGTTTTTATTAAATATTTTACAAATTAAAATTTTTCTATTCTAAGATAAGGCCAGTCGCAATGGTTTTATTAGTAGTAATGTTGGAACGTGTTGCAAGTTAAGTTATTAATTTACTCACTTCGTATTATTAGCCACAACAATTAAACTTGGATAAAGCTTTATTCTTAAATCTTTTTAGAAGCCCTTCCAGAAGTGTTTAATAAAGATGCAAAAGTGCAAGGTGCTGGTCTCCAATGACACACCGTGTTAATTGGTAATAAAGTTGGAATGCGGCTGGGAGATCTTATGTCTGCAAAAAGGCCTTCTATAAGGCCTCTTTACTTCTTGATTTTCCCGCTGGAAATGGTTGGGCAAATCGCATTTTTTTTCCTTGTGAAGAATTTTAACGTGAATTTTTTCAAATTTTTCATATCTGAAAAATCATATATGAATATTTTTTTTTTGCTCTCTCCTCATGAGTGAGGAAATTCAAAATATTTTTTTTCCTCACCCTCATGAGGATGAATTTGCAGAAAAATTTTTAAATTTTTTCGCTCGCTCATGAATGAGCCAGCGTTTCGGTACTCTGATTTAACTACATAATTTAAAAATATATAATATGGGAACTTTTGCTTCTTATTTTACTTTTTAAACTGGAAAATAATGTTAATTATACACAAAATCTTGCATCAAATTGATGTCACTGTAGTCATAGCATAGATGAAGCATAAAATTCGTCATTGAATTGATGTTGCTTTTTGTCGCATTGATTGCACAATTCTGATTTTAGGGCATCATCAATATGAATATAAATTTTTCTATGAGTGTAATACATCAGATGACAAAAACATTGATGAAGACGATTACATATTAACTGCCTTTTTTAAGGCAAGATATAATGGTACAAAACGAGTCTGTTAATGTATATACAAGATCTGAAAGGCTAAAATTAACATCTTAAAGAAGTGATACTTGTGTTTTAAGTTTTTGAGGGGATAGAAAAGCTGTAGATGAAGAGCTTATAAAATTTTATATATTATTTTTGGTATTCCCCCAACACAGTTAAGTTTTATGAAAATTAACTAATTTATAAATCATTATATATATCCATATATTATACGTAGGCAAATACAAAGCATGTTCATAAGATAAACTCTTCATTCTCTTAATTTGTTGTGCTCATAAAAAAAAAATCAAACTGAACGCACATCCCTGGTTATTGAAATAGAAACAACATTTGACAATTTAGAAATATGAATGTGCCCTTGTGCTTATAAAACTTTCCATTTATATACAACTATTGACTTCAGGGTGTACTTTTTAATCATTATTTCTTGAGCTTTAATTATTGCTGAGAAATAAAAGTTATTTCTTAAGTTTTAGATATTCCTCAGAAAAAAAAGTTATTTCATGAGCGTTATTTAATCCTCAGAAATAAAAGTTTTATTTTTGTACAGAAAAATCAGTTACTTTTTGAAAAAAGGGCTAATTTATCTACAGTGTCCGTGAAAAAACTCTTATTTGTTAAATTAAATTAATTTTGTTCTATATTATTCCATTTAAAATAACTTTTTGCTATGAAAAAAAATTAAATTAAATAAATAACCATTATTTCTCAGGGAATAAATTAAACTGAAGAAATTACTTTTAGTTTCCAAGCAAAAAATAAAACTCAAAAATAATTTTTATTTCCTAAGGAATAAAACCAAATTCTGAAAATAATCGGTAAATTATTGAAACTTAAATTATTCTAAGCGAGTCCAGAAATCGTCTAAGTTCGGAAACACTTGAAATTATTCTTTTGGCTTAACTAAATCAAGCTTTTGTTATGTACATACATTCTTAAAATTTACAGTAAATCCTCTAGAACTCAAAAACATTTACCAATTTTGAAAATATAAAACAAGTTTCTGCAAGATCTAACGCTTAATAGGTCGGCGGGAGCCTTTCTGTGCTAGCAAAGTCGGTTGCGGCGCTCGTGACCATTTAACATTAACCCATTTTTATTACATTTTAATACAAAACAATTAAAATCTGCGATAGATAAAACCATAAAATTAATAAAGTATTTAATTATTGGTAGAATATTTAGGCCCTTATCATGTAAATATTGAAAGCAAAAAGAAGTCAAAAATATTTTGTAATTTTGTTGTTCCTTTCTACAGAAATTCACAATGCGTTTTAATATCAAACGCTGCATAGCTTGAGCCGTTGAAAATTTTAAAACGGTACATGAATTTCTGTAGAAAGCAACAATAAGATTACAAAATATATATGATATTGTTTTTGCTTTCAATGTAGGCCCTAATGATGTAAACACAGCGCAACGCCAAAGAATAACATTGAAAGCACAAACAACGTCATAAATATGTTGTAATTTTGTTCTTGCTTTCTATAGAAATTCATGTACCGTTTTAAAATTCTCAACGCCCCAGACTATGCAGCGTTTGAAATTTTAAAACGCAATGTGAATTTCTGTAGAAAGCCACAACAAAATTACAAAATATTTATGACGTTGTTTGTGCTTTCAATGTTATTGCTTGGCGTTGCGCTGCATTTTACATGATTAGGGCCTTAATTCTATGCCGGTGCGTTGCGTCTTACATGATTAGGGCCTTAATGTTATAAAGAAAACGAACTCAGTAAGCCAAAAAAGAAAACTATGAATGCATATGTATGTATATATAACCTTGTATTTATATTGTAAATGTTTTCGTTACGTTTTACAAACGTTTATTGCGATAAACGGTTACTGTTAAAATATTATAATACCACGGTTGTAATAAACATGTTAAGCTTTCAAGAAGGTATGATCAAAAGGAATACCAAAATGTCTTCAGTTTCGTTATTATCATATGGCGATGTAAAGGTTTTTACTCTCAAATTTACTGTTTTTCAGATCAAGTTGAATTTTTTTCAAAACCAATACAATATTTTTCAAAATAAATTAAACTTTATTTAAAACAATTTAAACTATTTCCAATGTAAATTCAATGTTTTGCATGTCTAATAGAATTTCTTTAATTACGTATTCATTCTTTTTTAATATAAAATTAAATTATTTTTTAACTAAGCTTAATTTTTCTACAGAACTTAATATGTTTTTCAATATTTTAATAATTATAAAATTTACTTACATAATTTCTTTCAATATATTTTATTTAAATACTTTTAAAAAAGCGATATTTTTGTACATATGATAATTTTTTTTAATGCAAATGCTCTCCAGAAGCAGCTAGTGGCAAATTCATTGTCATGTCAACATAATAATTGTTGCAATCTGAAATTCTGTCTGTCGCGCTCGTTGAAGATAGACGTGTTTTCTAAGCTCGGCATACGGTTTATTTTTTTTTTGAACAAATAAAGTATTAAAAAAAGTAAAAACAAGTAAAGAAAAAAAAAAAATACATGTATGTACATTAGGCCTGCCATACGTCCTGGTTTTCCAGGATTGTCCTGGTTTTAGACGACTTGTCCTGGTGTCCTGGTCCACTATTAAATTGTCCTGGTTTTTTGTACAGGTCAAGACCAAAAATTTGTGCTGGTTTTAGTTGTAAACAAAGGTTAAGATTTCTGTTAAACCACTGCTAACATAAGGCAATTGTATGTATAAACAACATTAATTAAATTGAACTGTTATCTGGTGTAAACGTCGTTTAAGCTTTCAATAATATTGGATGGGAGTCAATCCTCTTTCAAATTTTGTTTCAACTAGTTGCTGTTAAAAGTTATACCGTGTAAACAACTTTTATAAGTAATCGAAACCCGATAAAAATTGCTTTCTCTAACATGTTGAACATCTGGTTTAAATTATGCATTGCTGTTTGCTCGTTAAGCTTGATTTCAATATCTGGTAAGATTACTTTTGTGTTATTTTGTATTATTATTTATTTAAAATCTTACTTTTTTCAGCAAATGCCGAAAAGAAAGTGCAAGTTCCTGGATAGGTACACGACAGAGTGGTCATATATACGAAGAGGTAAAAATGATTATGAAGCGCATTGTACGATATGTGGAAGTGATATTTGCGTTGCCAATGGTGGTAAGACAAGCATTCAAGACCACGTTAAGAGCGCTAAACATTTATCAAAGTTATCTAATGCATCACAGTCAAAAGAAATTTGTTCTTTTATGATTAAAAAACATACAAAACTTGAGCGGTTGATACATGTTGCAGAACTAACAAGCGCCTTCAGGGTAATTAATCATCATCAATCATTCAACTCTATGGATTGTGCAACAAAACTAGACGCCTTATTATACCCCGATTCAGAAATTGCGTTAAAACAATCCAACGCCAGTACCAAAGCTACTGCACTTATAAGGTATGTTTTGGCACCACATTCAGTTGCAGCATTTATCGACGTGCTTAAATGTGTTCCATTCTATGGAATATCTACCGATTCCAGTAACCACAAAGCTGAGAAAATCTTCCCTCTTCTTATCCATTACTTCAGCGAAACGCATGGCTTAAACATTAAACTTCTAAAAATCGTCTCATTGCCTAATGAAACATCACAAACAATTGCCACATATTGCATCGATTCCTTAAAAGCAGCTAGCATTCCACTCGAAAATCTTACGGCATTCGGAGCGGATAATACGAATACTAATTTTGGGGGAAGACAAAGGCATGGCGTAAATAACATTTTTTACAAGTTAAAGGACGTATTAGGTAGAGACATAGAGGGCATTGGTTGCTCGGCTCACATACTTCATAATATGCTTTCAAATGCTGCAGATGTGCTCTCCATAGACATTGAATCAGTTGTCCTTAAGATTTTTAAATATTTTTGTATATTTACGGTTAGAACTGAACGACTAAAAGAGTTCTGTGAAAATGCACAAATTACATTTAACACAATCCTTTCACATACAAGAAGTCGTTGGTTGTCGTTACTGCCCGCAATTGAACGTATATTACAACTTTGGAAACCTCTTAAAGAATTTTTTGAAGTTGAAAAGGCAGCACCTAAATTAATAACGGACTTTTTTTCAAATCCGTTAGCAGAAATATACTTTACATTTGTACATAGTCAAGCATTCGCTATTGAAAAACAAATTAAAAAAATTGAAAAAAAAAATATTACGGTAATGGAAGTTCAATTAATTTTAAATGGAACTCTTAGTGATTTCAAAGATAGATTTAAAAACAATTTTATTGGAATTCAAACACAAATTGCTTTGAATGTGTTAAAAAAGAGTTTTCTGGATTTAAGCAAAATTTTAACTTTTGAAGAGGACGTTAAAAACTTCTTTATAATTGCAATTAATTATTTAGAAGATTGGCTACCCCCATTAAAAAAATATGAAATTTTTAATTGGATGACGCTGCGTAATATTCCAGAATGGACGGAAGTTCAAAAAACTATTATTTTTTTATCTGAAAAAAATGTATTAATTACTGATGAATGTTTCGAAGAAGTTTTATATCTAAAATCATTTTTAACAAAAAATCAAGAAACTTTAAAAGAAAAAGACACGTTAGAAAAGTGGTTATATTTTTTCGAAAAAACATCTGAAAGAGAAAGAAGGAAAAATTTACTAATTATGGTACAATATTTATACGCAATGCCGAGTCATAACGCTCATGTAGAGCGTGTCTTTTCTTTAATATCTGCGCAATGGACTAAAGAAAGAAACTCGTTAAAGACTGAAACACTGGAGAGTATTATTCAATGTAAGTTTAATTTTAATATGACATGCTGCCAGTTTTATAACTATATCAAAGACCAAAATGAAGTTCTAGAAAAAGTGCAATCTTCCGAAAAGTATTATATGTAGTTTAGAACATGTTTAGCTCAACTTTTTATTATTTTTCAACGTTTTTATGTACATGAAGTACACGTTAATTTTTTTACATATTTTGTTGGATTTAAAAACAAAAAATGTATGGTTTTTACATAAACATACATATGTATTAAAAAACTTTTTTGTTTGTGTTATTTTTTATACATTTTTTCTATGTGTCCTGGTTGATAGGTTCAAACTTCTGGCAGCCCTAATGTACATACATACATAAACACACATTTTTTTTTTATTCTCGGTGTTGATAAACAATAACAAATAAGAAGAGCAAAACTGTAAAAGAAAAAAAAAAAACTTTTATGAGTGCAAACAGTAGAAATGCATATATCACAGTGAGTGTTAATGAAACAAATGCAGAAATAAAAAAAAGAATCGATGATAGCAAATACCTAACGGCTAAACCTATTACTCGCACGCGATCCCTCTCGCCGTCTGTATTTGGTAACACGGTTGATACAATAACAAATATAAAACCTGCTAGCGTTGCCTCAACAACAAAAACAATTTTAATAAGTGATGTAAATATTAACCCCCAATCAGGCATAATAGAAAACTCAGTATCACCTTCGGTGTCTAATAATACGGTTGATATTAATACAATAAAAAATATAAAACCTGCAAGCGGTGCCTCAGCGGCAAAAACGATTGTAATAAGTGATGAAAATATTACCCCCAAATCAGGCATGATGGAAAACTCAGCTCCACAAGTAAAAAGTGGTCAAAAGCCTCCAGTACAAGTAGGTATTGATAGGTACATAAAAGTGCTTAAACGGGGTCGCAGCCCAACCTCCTCAGCAGTTGCTTCGGTCTCAAAAGTCTCAAAAGATGGTACAGCTGATAGAACAAGTTCACAAAATCGTTTTGCAATTCTGGATGAGGAATCCCCGGAAGCACAAAACGTTATCAAATCTTCTAAGCCACCGCCGATATAGCTTAGAGAGCAAAACTCAAATGAATTAATAAAGAATTTGATCTCGGTAATAGGTGAAAATTCTTTTTATGTAGTTGCAATTAAGCGGGGTAGTATAAATGAGACAAAAATACAAGTTAATCGTGAAGAAGATTTTCGTAAGGTAATAACTAAATTTGAAGCACTTAATAAGAATTTTTATACATATCAACTGAAGAGCAGTAAAGGTCTTCAGGTAGTGATTAAGGGCATTGACTCATGCGTGGACCCAGGTGAGATAAAAACGTTTTTAGAAGAGAAGGGCTTCAAAATAAAAACTGTAATAAACATTAAAAATAGAGAAAAAAATCCTCAGCCACTATTTCGAGTGGAGTTAGAACCCGGCGACATTAAGCTCAAAAAGAACGAAACGCATCCCATTTATAATCTTAAATATATCCTGTATAGAAAAATAACAATAGAGGAGCCGCACAAAAGGAATGGTCCCGTGCAATGTTTAAACTGCCAAGAATTTGGTCACACTAGGGCATATTGCCATTTAACCCCTGTTTGCGTCGTATGTGGAGAATTACATGGTACAGCTCTCTGCGATAAGTCTAAAAACGACCCCAATGTAAAAAAAATGTAGCAACTGTGGTGGTAATCACACGGCCAACTATAGAGGATGCCCTGTATACTCTATCGTCAAGCGCTCGGTTGGACCGAAACCTAATCCCCCTCAAATGCAGGCAACAAATCAAGTTTACATTAATGACATTCAGGTACCGCAGCCTAATAATAACAGAACATCCTACGCTAACGTCCTAAAATCAAACCATATGCCAATGCAAGGTGAATTGCCAAATAATGATGAAACTCCAGTTTCTAACTTAAGTCGTCTAGAGAAAACCATGGAAACATTAGTACAAACAGTAAATAACTTTACAAACACAATGGGTAATATGATGCAGGAAATGTTAAGAATGCAATCGATGTTATTGCAAGCTGTACTAAACAAGCCATGAACTGTTTAAAAATTTGCTTTTGGAACGCAAACGGCATCCGCCAACATAAAAATGAACTAGAATACTTTCTTAAAAATAAACAAATTGATGTTATGATGGTTTCTGAAACCCATCTGACCTCAAGAAACACGTTTCAAGTCAATGGTTATATATTATATGATACCAAGGACCCTCGAGGTAGAGCTTGTGGAGGTTCTGCCATTTTGATAAAAAACCGAGTAAAACACTACCTAATGTGCGATCATCGTGAAGATTATCTCCAAGCAACGAGCATTTGCGTTCATCATTATACTCCCCACCTAGATTTTCAATATCAGAAAGCCAATATAATAAATATTTCAAATCATTAGGACCCTGCTTCCTGGCTGCTGGCGATTATAACGCTAAACACACTTTCTGGGGGTCACGACTTATTACACCTAAGGGTCGTGTTTTGTTTAACACAATTTGTAAAATGGACCTAAATGTGGTCGCGAGCGGACAACCAACATATTGGCCTACTGATCAGCAAAAAGTTCCAGATGTCATAGATTTTGGCGTGGTTAATAACATCCCCATAGACACGATTCATGTGGAAGCGTCCCTAGAATTATCTTCAGATCACACACCTACAATTGTTACTATAATGAATCCAAATAGAATCGTATCTAGGTCTGGTTACTTATCGACATCAGCCTCACAAATAAATTGGTTAAAATATAAAAAATATCTGAGTGCCCATTGCACAGAAAATATTCCGCTTAGCACACCGGAGAACGTGGATCTCGCTATTGTTAATTTTGACAGTTATCTCAAACTAGCTGTTCAACATTCCAGCATAACACTCAAAAAAACCAAAAACAAAATCATATATTCTACAGATGTCGAGCGTCTATTAACTGAAAAAAGGAGAGTTCGTAGAGAGTGGCAATTGCACAGATCCCCCCAACTTAAGACTTTATTAAAAGAGTGCACAAAAAGGCTGAGAAAGTTACTGCAGTCTCAGAAAACGGCTTCCCTGGAAAAATATCTCAAGGGACTTGATGCAACTCCACAATCAGATTACTCATTATGGCGTGCAGCTAGAAGCCTCAATAGACCAGTTATCTCTAAGCCACCATTGAGAAACTTGAATGGAAGTTGGGCAAGAAATGATATTGAAAAAGGAAATCTGTTTGCCAATCATCTGAAAAATGTATTTACCCATAATATATTTCACGATATAGCAGTCGATTTACCGTCTGTAAATGTTAGAGCAGCTATTCCCCTAAGATTCGAGTTTAGAGAAATCGAAAAGGCTATTTGTAATTTAAACACCAAGAAGGCATCCGGTATTGATAAGATCAGTAATAAAATGCTTTTGGAGCTACCAAGTACAGCAAAGAAAATTATTCTTTTTATTTTTAATGCTATTTTACGACTTCAATACTACCCTCATAAATGGAAGGTTTCCTTAGTAACCATGATACCAAAGCCAGGAAAGGATCACACAAAAGTTGAGTCATACAGGCCTATTAGCTTATTATCTAATATTTCAAAGCTATTTGAGAAACTACTAGTGGCAAAATTAACGCCGATTTTAATTGAAAATAGATGTATTCCTTATCATCAATTTGGGTTTAGAAGAAAGCATAGCACAATTGAACAAACTCATCGAATAGTAAATGTAATAAGAAAAGCCTTTGAAGAAAAAAAAATATTGCTCAGCACTCTTCATCGATGTGTCTCAAGCTTTTGATAAAGTCTGGCATGAAGGTTTACTACTGAAATTGCAGCAAAACTTGCCAGCAAACATACACAAGCTGTTAGAAAGCTACTTAGTCGGTCGTCAATTTATTATTAAAGAAGGCGATTTTTTAAGTTCTCCTCAGCCAGTTAACGCTGGAGTCCCACAAGGCAGCATCCTGGGCCCTCTATTGTACTTAATTTATACTTCGGACATGCCAACAAACAGCTACACACAAACCTCAACATTTGCGGATGACACAGCTTTCCTAAGCGTACATGAAAACTGTCAAGAAGCATCTCGTTACTTACAGGATCACATATTTGAACTGGAAAGGTGGTTAAAACAATGGAGGATAAAGATCAATGAGCAAAAATGCGCACATATAACATTCACATTGCGTCGGGAAACATGCCCCCCTATTAAAATAAATAATCAAATAATACCCCAACACTCGCATGTAAAATACCTCGGTATACATCTAGATCGGCGTTTAACGTGGAAATGGCACATAGAAGCAAAATTAACTCAAATGAAACTAAAAGCAATTCAAATTAATTGGCTCATTGGAAGAAATTCTGTTCTTAGTCTCGATTGCAAACTTCTACTTTACAACTCTATCTTAAAGCCAATTTGGTGCTACGATATTCAGTTATGGGGCACTGCCTCGGCTTCTAACATCGAAAAAATTCAAAGGCGCCAAAATAAACTTCTTCGAATAATAACAGCCGCCCCCTGGTACGTCAAGAACTCAAATATCCACAAGGATCTCAATGTGCCATTGGTAAAAACTATGATAACGAAATATGCAGTAAAATATTTAAAAAGGCTGGAACTGCACCCAAATCCCTTAGCTCGAAATATTTTAAATTATGGCGGCCACACTCGATTAAGGAGAAGAGACACTGCAGCACTCACCCAATCAGATGAGCGATAAACACCTACATATGTGAACAGAAACCGTGATGACTAAATCTTTTTGTCTGGCACTGGCAGGACATTAAGTAAATATTAGGATAAGATTTGATTAATTATTGTTAGTTCATATTTAATATATGAAGATTCAATAAATAAATACTGCAAAAAAAAAAAAAAAAAAAAAAAAAAAAAAAAAATCTGATGGATTCGAAAGCAAATTCCGAGCACAAAGTTTGGTTTTTTAAAAAACTTTATTTGATTAGATAATAAAACAAACAATATGGTATGGTCATTCCAATATAAGCGTTTCATTTATCAGGTCTCTCGCAATTGTAACAGAAAATTTGTGTATGCTATAGAAGTGCAAAGCTCTATGTACTTATTTTACGGGAGAATATTGGAAATATGTTCTAGTGCGGTACAGGGTTACCGCTAGGAATTTTGGAAAAGTCGCACAAAAGGTCGTTTCATAAAAATAAAGTCGCACAAAAAAGTCGTTTGAGAAAATAAAAGTCGAACATCTTTTTTTTTTAACGTTTTTTTTTTAATAATAAAAAGCATAGCAAATAAAAAAAAAAATTAAACGAAACAGTCAGTTTCACTTTTTTATTTTCAAAAGCCTCTTTTGCATAAGAGTTTTCATGATATCGCTTAAAAGTCTCGCAACCTGGGCAAACTGTATATTTTTACACTATCGCAAATGAACTGTCAACATTTGTATGAGAATTCAATAACACAAACTTCGTAAATTTGCCTAACAATTGCGCTATTCAATTGTGCATTTATACAAACAGATTTTTTTTTTATGATTACCGTCATTTTCAACGAAAAATTCAACCATTAAAACAACAAATTCTTGGACGAATCTGAGCAATTTAGTCTTTTGGCTTTATCCTGTTATTTTTAAGCACGCATTTAATTTTTAGATACAAATTTCAAGTTTCTTATATATATTTTTTTTTTAATATTATTATTTAATTTTTTTTGGATTGGCGTTTCTTAAATATTGACAATAATTGTAAAAAGTTACGCAATAGTTAAAAAGGCGATTCTTGAAATAAGTCTCGCAAGTTTGTCCATGAAACCCCTAATTATTATTCGGTTTTTTCAATGTCTCTGAAGATGATTGTTTTGGTTCACTAAAAGCTGTTCACAAACACTGCAAAAAGGCCGCTTTGACTCCATGTCTGGCTTAAGCCCAGTCTCTTGAATACCTGCAGCGATGTTAACGTTATCCGTCTCAGACTCCGTTGTTTTATCTGCCTCTGAACGCGTATTTCTAGCTCCAATTTATTTTTCGTTTTCAAATTTCCTTTTCTTTTTAACAAGAAATCCTTTTTTAAAGAAAAAAATAAATTTTATTTTTTAAGTTAAAGCAAAATATTCTCATGTTCGTACATGCCTGTCCGTGTTTTACGAAAACTTCATCTTTCATTGACTCGGTGGCAAAAAATTATTTTGTAAAATAAACTCTGCAATTTTTTTAAAAGCCTTTTTGCTAAAACGTTATTTTGAAACTTTTACTGAAAATTTGCGAAGAATTTGTTAAATACATGAAAAGGTTGCAAAAAAGTGATAAAAGTGTTGTCAAATGAACAAAAATCTGTGAAATGCTTAGTTAGTTAGATGCTTTACAAAAAAGGGTAAAAAGTCGCAAAAGTCGGTGATAAAAAAAAGTCTCACAAAAAGTCGCACCCCGCTTAAAAAGGGTCAAATTGCGACTTTAGTCGGGCAAACGGTAACGCTGGTACGGTATAAAAACAAGACAGTAAGAGAAAAGCAATCAAAAGTTAAAAAATCAATTAATTTTTAAGCTTTAATATGCTTTCGGATCCATATGTATAAAAATATCGCTTTTTTAATAGTATTTAAATAAAATATATTCATAAGAAATAAGTAAATTTTATAAAAAATAAAATATGAATTAACATATTGAGTTTTTTTTAGAAAAATTATGCATAGTTAAAAAGAATTTAATTTTCCATTAAAAAATATTAATTTGATGATAAAAAAGAATGAATTCGTAATTAAAGAAATTCTATTAGACCTGCCAAACATTGAATTTACATTGGAAATAGTTTAATTTGTTTTAAATAAAGTTTAATTGATTTTGAAAAAAATTGTGTTGGATTTGAAAAAATTTAATTTGATCCGAAAAACAGTTAGTTGGAGAGTAAAAACCTATATTTACCAGAGAATGACAACAAGTACCCATAAGAATAATATACAGAGGTATTTACCCACGCTTTACGTTATTGTGTATATCCATTAGGGAGATCGAACGGTTATTATTCGACCGGTTTTAACCGGTTATTTTAGCTTTGCCCAAGTCGGTTATTTTAAAATGCCCATATTTCGAATATCGAATAAACCGGTTATTTTGGTATAATAAACCGGTTATTTTAGTTATGTGTAATTTATATACATTTTCCTTACTCTTGTTGTAGATGTACCCGTAATTTAAGTATTTCCTAATGAAATATTGTCCAAACTTAAACTTTTTATGAAGAATGTCAAAACAAAATGTAACAAAGGTAAAAAAACATTATGAAGACTGGAAATACAAATCGCTTATAAAAGCGTATGTTCTCGTAGAAAAAAAAAACGAAAAACTATTCAAAACAAAATCGTGCGCAGTTAAAAAGTAAATAGTAATTTGTGCAAGAGTATTCTAAATATTAAATATATTTTAAAATAAAAGTTATCTCTAGATATTTTTCGAATGCGATTAAAAAGACAAAGTGAGGTGCTTAAAGTGCCCTAAAATGATAAGTTACAAAGGTTCTTCCATGTCACGACTTATTAATCACCTTTAATTAGTATACATGCTTGACATTAATGTGAACCAAATGAAACGTAACTCCGTTCGAAGTAGTTCTAAGGAGATGACAAATAATACTTTACTAAAATACGCTGCAAAAAATTAATCATTCGGTGAAATATTAGCCCGTTGTGTTGCCGCGGACGAAATGCCCGTTAAGGCACTAAAAACTCTTAAGTAGATCTAGCATCTCTTCATGCTGAAAACTACAACATTACGGCGGAATCAACGATATGGGAAAAATTTCTACCAGTTTTATTTTTTAAAACATCAAGAACTAAAAAACAAAATTGAAGAAATGAAACAATGTCATGGAATGTTTTAAATTGTAGTCGACGAATTGACAAATATTTTACACAAAAAGAATGTTCAGTTCACTATTCGTTTATTTAATGCTTAAACAAAATAATTTGAAATAGATAAACCTGGCTAAGAGGTTTTGTTTGCAACTTTTGAAAAATATGGTGGATTTATATAGAAAGAATATTTCAAATAATAACTTTAAAAAATTCCTATATTTTATTTGCTTTTGCAAAAAGTTTGACTACACTCATAGAAAAATGCGTCTTCATATTGATGATGCTCTAACATCAGAATTGTGACATTAATGCTGTTACAAATGGCATCAATGAGGCAAAAAGTGACATCAATCCAATGACGAACGTCATCCTAAGATGTTGTCATATTTTATGCGTCATCTAATGAATCATGTCATCAGTGTGATGACAAACTGTAATCAGTGCGATGACAAACTATCATCAGTGCGATGACATAATATATCATGTCATAATATATTATTAACATTATTTACATGTTTAAAAAGTAAAATTAGAAGCAAAAATTCTCATATTCTATTTTTATAAATTATTTATTTAAATACATCAAATTTTTCAAGTAGAATTACTACGAAAACCATATTACAATGACTCAATTTGATGACAGTTTGTCATCGCACTAATGACATGATTTATAAAAACGACTCCGATTCGTAATTTCTGTGATGCCAATGTGTCATACCATTGATGACATAATTTAAATTTTTGACCCTAGTGACAATTTGGCCAAGTGATGTTAAGGCTGACATCACAGTATGTAAAGTGTCATGGGATTAAAAACGAAGACACTTGTCATAGTACTGATGTTAAAATACATCAGCGTTATTACGCCTTTTCTATCAGTGTAGATCAAATATCATTCAACAGTTTCTAAATTACATTATACAAATATCTTCTTACAAATAAAGTTTAGTAAATCAATAAAAAATTGTTAAAAAATTTAGCTAAAGTTTGATCAATTTACTGGTCCCGTTTTCTTCGATTTTATCGTAAAATATTTGTTAGGTCTGATCTTTGCAAATTGTTTTGTTTCTATTCAAATTAACTTTTTATTTAAAAACTTATTTGATTTTTGTGTGTTTTAAGTATTCGAATTAAAACCGGTTAACCGGTTATTTAAAAATTGCTTAACCGAAAACCGGGTTTTTTAAAATATCAACTATTCGTAATATTCGAAAACCGGTTATTGAAAAAAGTCGAATAATCGATCTCCCTAATATCCATACTTATAAAACAAATAATAACAACAGCTATGGTTGTGCGTTGCAAAAAAATTGTGTATTACTTATACTTATGCACGGCAATATTTCACGCAACCACATTCAGTAAACTTAAATACATGAATGTTATGCAGATATTATTCAATACCCATGACTGCGTTTTGGTTATCTGCCATACATATAAAATATCTATGTGTAAGAAAATATACATGGGTACCTTCAGTATTTTTGGCACTACTGCGTAAATGTGAAAAAAAAATTTTTGTATGAAATGTTTTAGCAAAAATTTGCTTTGATCACTAGCCAGGTATGGGACTATGTACATATTTTTTTTGATACATAAATACATTTTTTTTTAACATCAGCAGTGCCAATGTATGTCTACATACGTAAAAATAAAATTATAAACATGCAATGTCCTGAGCGGATTAGAATCTATAAGAGAAGACTTTTTGATACTTTTTTGTTTTTCAATTGATATTTTCTGATATTTTTTATATTGAACTTACAAAATAGATTAACTCACGTGGAAGATAAAATATGAACCGGACGGAACAAATAAATGCTCAAAACATGTAAATTCATATATACTTAGATGTACAGAACGGCGTGGTGGTTACACTCTTTCTTATCAGCACAACATACAAATCAATACTGACATACATAAAAAACAATATCTTTCGCCTCGTGTCACCTCTCTATGCTATGTGCGTGTGACAGCGACTAATAAGAAAGAGTGTAACCGCCACTCAAAACATTTATATATGTATGTATTTATAATGTTTGCTTAGACGCCGTATTGTAACGATTTATAATTCAAACATTTTATTTTAATACTACGGGTAGTCAAAGTTGTATAAGAACCCAAAATGGAATTTCTGCCTAATTCCAAAATTTTTAAAATTGCATTTGGCATCTCTGCGACGGTATATATACTCTGTGTATACTTACGTTATACATACGTAAATACACATACTTATTTATTCTTATGGGTATTGCAGATAGCCAATACAAATTTTATTTATATCTGCATGTACTTTCTAAAAGAAGAATGAATATACAAATACACATTGCCAGCGTATACCTATACATATTTAACTTCAACTTGTTAAGGGTAATGGTATGTATGTGTATTAGAGATGAGCGATACCGTGATTTTTAAGGAACATCGTGATTAGTGAACGTGATTTAAAAATCACTGATCCTTAAAACTGTGATTGTGATCACGGTTTGTCAGTTTTTAGTTCTTCTACAGCGAGTGCGTCCAAGCTATATGTACAATGAGCGAGCTTTCGCAAGAGCTTTTGGAAGTACTTTGCAAAGAAACAACAACAAATTGTAAGAGCTTTCAAAGCTGTGTACTTGCATATACATACATACTTGAATAAATAAACTTTGGCTTACAAAAAATACTAATAAGGTAGAAGATAGAATGAAAGGAATAGCAACATTATTCGCCATTGCATTCAAACAAACAGTGAAATATCATACATTTTTGTATGTAACAAAAAACAAAAAGAACGACTTAGCAAGTACCTGTTACTTGACAAATTTGGTCACAACTGTGATTCGTGATTTTTCAGTAACAGTGATTAAATCACAGGTACAGAAATATCGCTCATCTCTAATGTGTATGGTTTTGATCTTTACCCATACATGCCCATACATGTTTTCGCACTAATACTAAAAGAGTACTTAAAATGATACTTTTGTCATTCTCTGATATTTACATTAGAGCGACTCAAAAAAAAAGTGATTTTGTAACCACTTAAAATAAAGCTTGATATATTTTATGATGATTCCCTAAATATTTTGGTTTGTACTTTGTGCTTTGCTCCAAGACGACATAAATAATATTTAGTATCATCGAAAAGAGTTTTTGAAGCAGTATCCAACTACTAATTGAGATATTCAACTAAATACATGTTTTCGTTTTAGGTTTTCATACAAATTCTACGTATGTGGAAATAATGTTCTGCTTTTCAAATGGATTCTGTTTTAAAATAATGTTAATTTATTTTTTTTCGCGATATATTTTATCTTTTTTCATATATAGGTAATATGGGTATTAAATTTTTTTACATATCGTCGGTTGATAATTTAAATGTCGTATGTGGATTTTTTGCGGTTTTGAGTTAAGATCGATTTCTTAGTTTTACCGACCTGATCTTTCATTTGGTGTAATCAGTTTTTCGATACCTCATACGTTTTTCGAGATATGGAGTGTTGAGTTTGTCGTTCAAACTCAATTTACACGAAACTATCGGAATCCACATACGACAATTAAATTATCAGCCGACGATATCAAGTTTTATTTTCAGAGGGGTAACAAAAACACTTTTTTCAGCTCCACACAAGGTGAGTCGGTCTAATATACAAACATATACTTTGTTAATGCTTATGTATTAATTAAAGAATTGGATTTCGTGATTATGGTTTTCTTTTAAAGTTAGTTTCTTTTCTTTTATCGTTTTTCCTTTATATGTATATATGTATACGTATGTACATATGAATTTATTCTTATAAAATAAATAATAAATTGGTGTGACATTAAAAAACCCAGCGGGAAAACTCAGAAGACCTTCCTACTTCAGGCCTTTTTAAAGGACTGCTTAAAAATTGTTTTGATTCAATTACTATTCTTATCTAACTGTCAAAGAATGCCTCATAAAATACCTCGGCTCTTTCGTATAAACGATAAGATACACATTCCACAGTCGCTTCTATGAGAAGGGAGTAGAGAAGGAGTAACATTATTTGTTTTATTTTGTGTTTTGCCAAAGCAAAAGCAAAATAATTATTTTTTTATCCCGTTGCGATTCTTATGTAGCTGCTTAATAAGCGAGTGCGGAAGGCCTTCTTCGCAATGACATCGTGTGTAAAAAAGATATGAGTATGGAATGGAGCGAGCAGGCCTTGCCTATCCAAAAGAAGGAATACACAGGCCATCTAGAATGTATCCGTACTCCTTCTTTTTCCCGCTGGGAAAGTTTGCAGAACAAATTCAAATACATGTGTACATATGTGTGTGCAATATAATATTTAAATTAAATTTTAGTGTTTTCTTTTGATGTGATTCTCTTCTTCTTTAATTTTTCCAGTTATAACGTGTTAATATTGAGTAAACAACACAAAACACTGTTATCAATGAACTTAATCCGAAAATATTTATAACGTGAATAATTAATCTCTTCTCCGTGAGACTTCTATTGTGGATAAGGTTCATTGATAATTGTTAGTTTTTTTTATCAATGAACGTATGCAAGAAAATACTACAATAACACTGCTAGTTGAAAAAACAGACAAGCCGGGAACCTGGCGTTTTAACATAATTCGGGTACACTGAATCCAGTGGTGCTAACCTTTTATTTAGGTTAGCTCTGGATTTCGAGATATACCGTTATTTCGAAAATGGAGGAGGCTGCACAACATATTGTATATATTATAGTTTTATGTCATATTAGTCCAAATTCTTATGAATGCCCCTGTACTGAATTTTCTAGCAATTAAAATTCTAGACTTTAGATTTAGATGTATAACAATTTTTTTAAAATAATTCGAATACAAAATTCTAGAATCGACTAGATGGTTCTTGAATCTACTAGGAATGGTTTTGAACTATAAATGCAGGCTAAAGCTTGGATCACACGATTGCCGCAATGTACCAATTTGCAAACTTTTTGATACCCCAATCGTGTGACTGCACAATCGAATGGCTCATGTACCAATCGAGGGTACCCTGGTGCTGCAATCGTGTGAGTACTTGATATAAAACCGCGCGTCAATAAAAATAACAAATATGTACCAATAATTATTGGGTTCCTATTGCGGCAATTAAACAACACAATACGCGCCAATATTTGCCTCTTTAATAAATTTACTTTTGTGTGTTTCTTTTAGCAGGAATAAATATATACATATTTATTTATTTTTCATTATAATTATCACTAAATTTATCAAAAATAAAAATTGGGAATTTGGCACGTCATTAATAAATAAATTAATAATTAGTATTGTGGTTATTTTGTTGAACTATTCATGGTTTTTAATCCAAATTTTTTACTATTTAATTAGGCTTAAGTTCATTAAATTTAATTTTCATTAAATTATTTTTTTATGAAGAAAGGAATTTTTACAACATGGAAGATTAATTAAAATTGTTATTGTTAATTTTCATTCTTGACTGACCTGGGATTCGAAGCCATGCTGGCTGGCGTGTGATTCGAACCCAGGCGGCTGGTTACCCTGACATGTTTCGACCTCAACCACTAGGTCTTCTCAAAGGGATTTGCCGACTTACACTCGCAGCCATCGATGACTGCTGACGTCAGTAGTCAAACATCAATCCTTAAACCAAATTGTATTTTAACCTTTGGTAGATCGAAATTTGCTTATTGAATGATTATCCATTTTAATTGATCTCACATGTTTTTTCGATCTACCAAAGGTTAAAATACAATTTGGTTTAAGGATTGATGTTTGACTACTGACGTCAGCAGTCATCGATGGCTGCGAGTGTAAGTCGGCAAATCCCTTTGAGAAGACCTAGTGGTTGAGGTCGAAACATGTCAGGGTAACCAGCCGCCTGGGTTCGAATCACACGCCAGCCAGCCTGACTTCGAATCCCAGGTCAGTCAAGAATGAAAATTAACAATAACAATTTTAATTAATCTTCCATGTTGTAAAAATTCCTTTCTTCATAAAAAAATAATTTAATGAAAATTAAATTTAATGAACTTAAGCCTAATTAAATAGTAAAAAATTTGGATTAAAAACCATGAATAGTTCAACAAAATAACCACAATACTAATTATTGTTAAAGCTAAGGCACAAGCTCTATGTGTTCATTTGTCCTTCAAGTTGTGCTGAAAAATGTCAACAAGAAAAAAAGAAAGACAAAAAACATGATAAACAAAAAAATGTACTTTGGACTTCAAGAAGAATTCTTGACAAAAGTACGGAAAAAACAGAAGTAAAGGAAAAAACATGTGAGATCAATTAAAATGGATAATCATTCAATAAGCAAATTTCGATCTACCAAAGGTTAAAATACAATTTGGTTTAAGGATTGATGTTTGAATACTGACGTCAGCAGTCATCGATGGCTGCGAGTGTAAGTCGGCAAATCCCTTTGAGAAGACCTAGTGGTTGAGGTCGAAACATGTCAGGGTAACCAGCCGCCTGGGTTCGAATCACACGCCAGCCAGCCTGGCTTCGAATCCCAGGTCAGTCAAGAATGAAAATTAACAATAACAATTTTAATTAATCTTCCATGTTGTAAAAATTCCTTTCTTCATAAAAAAATAATTTAATGAAAATTAAATTTAATGAACTTAAGCCTAATTAAATAGTAATAAATAAATTAATAATACATTTTGTATTCCCGAAAATAACTTTTGATATATAAGTATATATATATTTTTTTTTACCTTTCACCACCACTAGTGGTGAATGAGGGTATGCAAAGTTTGTCATTCCATGTGAAACTCTTTTATTATACATCTAAGACCTCATAAAGTATATATATTCTGTCTCCTTGAATAATTGATTGATTTAGCCATGTCCGTCTGTCTGTCCGTCTGTTGAAAACGCGCTCACTTTCTAAAAACGCAAAAAAAAAAAGAACGGACTTGGTCTCAAATTGCTTGTAGTTATCCGTAGTAGTACGGGATTGAAATCCAGCATCATCGGTTCCGTAGGATCAGAACTATGAATCAAAATGTGGAACCAACACCTTATAAAAATTGATAATTTTGATACAAAAAGTAACATAAATGGTGGAATAATGCATGGAATGATATACAATTTTGCACGAATTTGTCTTATACGGCTGGAAATCGTACTGTCGTGAAGATCGGTCCATAATTAACCATAGACCCCATATAATCCCTACTCCCGGGAAAAATTTTAGTACGCCATAAACCGTAATAGATAATGCCATCATAATGAAATTCGGTACGTCACAGTTTTATATAAAGATAAATCACACTGCCAAACTGCGTGAAAATCGATCCATAATTTACCTAAGGCCCCATTTAAACCCTGCTCCCGGAAAACAGTTTAGTACGCCATAAGCCGTAATAAATAATGCCATCATAATGAAATTCGGTACGTCAAAGTTGTATAGGGCGAAAAATCACACTGCCAAATTTCGTGAGATCCGCCCTTAATTTATCCTTGGCGCTATATAAACCATACTCTCGTCATTACGCCTAAATCCAAATAAAGCCCACTTTGGGAAAATAGTTAAATTCCTAAAGCCATAACAGGTATAATATAGCGGTAAAATTTCTTCCAACTTAGATTCATATGGCCAGAAAAAATATCATGCAATTTATTAAAAAAATTTATTCTAATTTATTTTTTGTAATATCAGAAATCAGTCTTCAGAATTTTGGGATGATTGGTCCATAATTGACCATAGGTCCAATACAAATTACCCTCCTAAAAATAATTTTAGTTCGGCTAAAACTGTTACGAATCATGATATTTCACTTAAGCCAGTTCAAAGTTCTAACAAGAAACGCATAAAATTGTCTTATTGTCGGTCAATAATTTAATTCAGGTCTAAGCCGCAACCAATTTTAATGCTGACGTTCATTTTTGTGAAGCTTAGTTAATAATATATATGTATTTGTCATATAGAGCCTTGTTTTAAAATACATTTGGAACATTTTAAAGTACAAATGGACAATTAAAAAATATATTTAAATAATTTTGAAATGCATTTGGAAAATTTGTAAATACAATTTAACAGTTCGCGACCTTAGGACAACAAGGTTCTATTTGGGCCTAGAACCTTATTGTCCTAAGGTTGCGAGTTGTAAAATACATTTGGAAAATTTTAAATACATTTGGATAATTTTAAAATACTGATGGACAATTTTTAAATAAATTTCGAAATTTTTAAAATACATTTGTATAATTTTGAAATACATTTGGCGAATTATAAAATACATATGGAAAATTCAAATTGTAGTTGAAAATTTTAAATATTATTTGGTCAATTTTAAAATATATTTGGACAAATTTTAAATGTTTGAACAATTCCATTCACATTTAGAAAATTTAAAAATATGTATATTTGGACAATTTTAAAATTAATTCGGAACATTTTAAAATACATTTGGAAAATTTAAATATACAATTGGAAATGGGGTAATTTTTTATATCAATAATGAAATATGGATAAAAATAATATTTTTATGTTGTTGTGCTTAGTTTTTTGTTGCTTGATCTTAATGAATTGGGATCAGTTAATAATTTAAGTTTGTGTTTATTAAATATCTTACAAATACAAAAAAAATAAATAAATAATATATGTGCATGAAATATGTACTTTACTCCAAAAATAAAGTTGTTATAAATAAATAAAAAATGAAAAATAAAAAAATCCCGAAAATTTTTTAATAATCCCGTGAATCCCGGGATTCAAATGTCCCGAAAATCCCAATCCCGGGATTCGAAAAAATCAATCCTGATTGGAAGCCAATATAAAACCCAATTTTTTATTGTTTCTTATTAACGCACAATAATGGAATTGCTCCAATCGAATAGCCGTCTTTTATACAAATTAAATTGCCACTAGTTGGTACAAAGGACAATGGGTATAATCACAGTCACTCGATTGTTCTAACTTGTGCTAAATGTGAAAACAGCTCTTGCGGAAGCTTGTTTTATATGTCTCGGTAATTAAAGATTTGTCGTTAAAAAAATTGTTTGCTCATTAAACAAAATTGTAACATATTGTTAAGTGACCCGGTAGGCTAGTTGGTAGTGAGCTAGTCTATCAGCGCCGGGGTTGCGGGTTCGATTCCCGCCAGAGACTCTGGTCTCCTGCAGACAATCGTAGAGCTTCGCGGGATAAGCAAAGATAATATTAAAAAAAGTTTTTACTTTATAAAACGCGTTTCCCTTTACATTAAACATTTGAGCTCTTTTAATTTCCAGTCAAAATAAATACACACACTTAACCAACTTTAGTGAAACTAATTATTATGTTCACAAAATATAGCCACTGTTATTAGTAACGAACTGAACCGTTTAATGTCTCAAATAAAACTCACATTTATGAGTCAGCCTCTATTTATAGATCATTATCATTTCTAGTCGCTTCAAGAACTTTCTGTTCTTATTATTTTAAAATAAATGTTAAACCTCTACATCTAAAGTCTACCTTAAGACGCAACAAATATTCTTTTCCAAATAGTACTGGTTCACAGTCTTCAAGTCTTAGACGTCAAGTCTTGAGTTTTTAAGAGAGAGAGAGAGAGAGAGAAAAATAAATGGCATTCTCTTTTCCCTTCCCTCCTCAAGGTCAAGACTTGGTGGCTAAAACTTGAACAATGTGAACCAGCACTTACTAGAAAGTTTCAAACTGTGGAGTTCATAACAATTTTAAAACAATACGAAATTTTTATGTAAAAATTATGTAATTTACAACATAACTTATAATTAAAACTATAACTAATTCTTATATAAATCAAATTTCGTAACACTGCCTCCCACTTAAGCCTGTTCGTCCCAAATAGACTCAGATTCTCTCAGATTCTTTTCTATAACGGGCTAATCGTGCTAGATGTACCACTTTAATTTTTTATGTTGGTCTCTTGTATTTCTGGATTTTATATACCACGTCATTTAATTTATTTATAACATTATATGGTCCATGCTAACGTGTCTGTAGCTTGAGAGCTAAGCCTTTCTTCCGCTGTGGATTAAAAGGAAACCCAACTGGCCTTCTTTAAAGCCTTCTGAATTTGCCACTGGATTGTCTCTGCATAGAAAAAACAGTGCCTAATAAATACCTAATAAAATAGAACAAATTTAATAAGATATCTCTATGATTTTTTTTTCAAGAAGGAAGTCGTATTATTTTAATAAGGAAAAACTTTCCTAGATGAATCGGAATTTTTTAAACATTAAAAAGCAGGACATCTGTGTACCGAGTGGGGATTCCGTACACCCTGAACAACTAAGTCTGTCACAAATTTTTTCCAACCCCTCCGAAATCCGGCTATTTGCCGATAACGTATCTCTTTCGCATAAAAATGGTAAATTCTAAAACAATACTTTAGTGAAAATATTTTTTTTTCATAAAAATTATTTTGTACGTACAATATTCTTCCTCCATTCCCTTGAGCCTGCTTTGAACTTTATTATCTCCCCAGTATATTTTTGGTCCAATTTATTAAATTAATTTTCAATGTCTCCAATTTCCATTTTTTTAAGACAGTTGTTGACGTAATTCCAAAAGTGAAAAGAATGTGCAATTGTTGCTTTGCTGACTTTTAACCATGCCATATGCAAAAAATTTATTGCGTCCAGTATACTTACTTTGAAGTCATCTTCACCCATATCAACTGAATTAACCATTTTTGAGAGAAGTATGTGGCGATATTTACTTTTCAGTGCGTGAATGACACCTTGTTCCATAGGTTGTAAAACTGAGCTAGTATTTGGAGGCATAAACACTAATTTAATTCCTTTGTGTCTGGATGAGCTGGGCAGTTGTCTACCAGTAGTAAAATTTTTCGATTCGCACGGCGTAAATTATTGCCCCATTGTCTTAACTCATTGTTGAAAATTTCGGATGTAATCCAAGCCTTTTTATTAGATTGGTAATTAACTAGTAATTTTTTTATGTTTTTGAAGCACCTGTAATATTTTGATTTTCCTATTACTAAAAGTTTTCGTTTCTCTGTACCCGTCATATTTGCTACTACGAGCACTGTTACTCGTTCCTTTAATAGTTTTCCGCCTGTACAGGTCTCACCTTTGAAGCGCAGTGCATTATTAGGAGTTAGTTTATAAAATAAACCAGTTTCATCCCCATTGAATATGTCCTCATCTTTAAAACTTTTTCTTATATCTGGCCACTTATTTTGCAACCATTCATTGACCACATCCACATTGACTTCAGCCGCCTCTCCAACTATTTTTCCGCTAGTGATGTTGTGGCGTCTTTTAAATCGAATGATCCAACTTTCGCTGCACTTAAATTCGGAGTAGTTAGGCTTTTCTCCAAATTCTTGTGCTTACGCCTGTAAAACGGCATTGTTTATAGTCAAATTACTATCTCTTTTCTGAGTAAACCATTTTAATAAGCAATGGTCGAGATCTATCAAACAAGGGGTTTTAACCTTTTTTATGTTTGAGGAGTTTTGCTTTTTTCCAAATTGTAGCAATTGTTGAATTGCTGAGACACAATTTTTGACATATTGTCTTTTGTTTTACACCTTGTTGTAAGCGTTTTATTATTTTATATTTTTCTTTAAAAAAAAAACATTTTCTTTGTTTTTCATTTGGTACTACGTCCATCTTGAAACTTTGCAATTTTCAACTAAAGTCTGCACTTCGTCTTCGCACAAACAAACATTAAACTGAGGGAAATTCCCGGAATCGAGAACATAGAAAAAAAAAAAAAAAAAAAAAAAAAAACACTGCGTGTTAGTGGTGCCAGTGCAAAAATATAATTTTTTGTTCATAGCACCACTTTTTGGTTCGTTTTAACCGAAAAATAAACAAGTTTTGCGTGCAAATAAAGTTAATTTTAACCGAAAGTTCGTTTTAAACGGGTTCGTTATAAGCGAAAAAAATTACATGGTTTATTAGAAATAAAACGCGTACTTTTGAAATGTGGTCATTTTAAGCGAAAGTTCGTATTAAACGGGTTCGTTATAAACGAAAATTACTGTATTTTACTTAAAAAATTTCAAATAAAACTCTTCAACAAAAATTTGTTTGAATATATGATACAATTCTAGATCTTCCAAACAAATTAAAAAAAACTACCACAACAGCTGTTTTCGCAGTTGATACAAGAAAAACAATCGTGTGACTGTGCTGCGGCAATTATTGTACCCATTTCGCATTGTACCAACTAGCGGCAATTACATTTGTACAAAACAGGGCAATCGGGTGATTTCATAATTGTGCGTCAATAAAGCACAATCAAAATAGTGTCATATTGGGGCATTTGCGGCAATCATGCATAGCTGCCTGATAAAATTTGTCAAAAATCGGCAAGTTTTGAGGAAAAAATCGTAAAAATCGTCGAATTGACTAAGCTAAATCGTCACAAAAATCGTCATTGGAAAAGCCACTAACTATTAATAAGTTTTGAAAATTAATTGTTATTTTTAGTTTCCGTTGTTAATGAAATTTTAAATAAAATAAAAATGTTCGTTAAGACACTTATTATTGAACTAACACAACCAAGAATTATTCAAAAGTATTGGCATTCATAAGAAAAGTAAGAAAATAATAAAAACCAAGAAATATCAAACACCTATTTTTCACGTCGAAAATCCTGCTTAAGAACTTAAGTCTGGTAAACACCAATAAAATCAAACTTTCTGAAAGAAAAGTTTTATAATGTGAACCCAGACTAAAGAGAGTGGCTGTAAAATGTCTGTCGTAAAGTACTAAGTAATCTATAGTATAGAACTCTTAAAGATATGTATGCATCCTGGTAAAAAAAATCGTATTTCATATGATGAACAGCTAAGACATGGAAATTGCTGCCAATCAAATAATGCAGATAAATTAAATTATCAAAGATGCTAAAATAAAATGTGAAATAATGGGTACGTTCGTAAATGAATCACTGCGCTGCATCAGTGATTTCAAATGTTTATATATACATCAATGTAGTAGATGTAGTCAAAAAAATTGACAAATACTCCACAAAAAAAAAATAGTCACACAATAAAAAAAATTATAATTACTTTTTTGTCGGCACTTAAAAGTTTGCTTTTCTGATGCAGTGCAGTGATGCATTTACGAACGTACCCAATATTAAAAATATTTGTAAATTTTAACAAAATTCGTCATTTGAAAAATCGTCATTTATAGGGTTTACATCGTCCTATAGACCATTTTTGTACCTAAAAATCGTCAAATCTGGCAGCTTTGCAATCATGTGATCCCAGCTTAACTCATAAAAGTTTCATTTAGTTTGAGTTGATACTTTAAACGGTTCAGAACGCTACTTACAATAGTGTTTAAATTTTGCGAACATTATAATTAATTTCAATAAAGTTTGTTAAGTTGAATTCGTGTGTGTACTTATTTTGATTTGCAATTAAGAACTCAAAGGTTTATAATAAAGGAAACAAACCTTAACGCGTTTTATAAAGTAAAAACGTAACAATTGGTGTCAGAAGTGGGATTGCAATATATAAAAACAAATGAAATAAATAAAAATAAATAAAAAAGGATAACAAAATTGATAAGCAGTGAAATTCGATGAGCTAAAAGTTGAACAGCTTAAAAAAGTATTGGGCAAATTGGATCTGCCGACGTCAGGAAATAAAGCTGAGTTGCAGAAAAGATTAATCGATGAATTCAAGTGACGCAACATTGATATCGTAGCTTATGATTAAAGTAAAAGGAAGAAATGGAAGTTACTACCCGTGCAGTACCAAGCAACATGGATCTCAGCACAATGTTTGCTGCTATGATAGAAAAGTTGGAAAAAATGTCTGCAGAAAAGAAATATACAGAATGGAATTACGGGGGAAAGTACAAAAGGCAAACGAGACGCTACGGGATTTCG